>OY740786.1:5331055-5751055 GCA_963514005.1 Raja brachyura
GGGCAGGGAGAAGGGGGGGGCAGGGAGAAGGGGGGCAGGAAGGGGGGGCAGGGAGAAGGGGGGGCAGGGAGAAGGGGGGGCAGGGAGAAGGGGGGGCAGGGAGAAGGGGGGGCAGGGAGAAGGGGGGGCAGGGAGCAGGGGGGGCAGGGAAAAGAGGGGGCAGGGAGGGGGGCAGGAAGGGGGCGCAGGGAGAAGGGGGGGCAGGGAGAAGGGGGGGGCAGGGAGAAGGGGGGGGGCAGGGAGAAGGGGGGGGCAGGGAGAAGGGGGGGCAGGGAGAAGGGGGCAGGGAGAAGGGGGCAGGGAGAAGGGGGGCAGGGAGAAGGGGGGGCAGGGAGAAGGGGGGGCAGGAAGAAGGGGGGGGCAGGAAGAAGGGGGGGGCAGGGAGGGGCAGGGAGAAGGGGGGGCAGGGAGAAGGGGGGGCAGGGAGAAGGGGGGCAGGGAGAAGGGGGGGCAGGGAGAAGGGGGGGGCAGGGAGAAGATGGGGGGGCAGGGAGAAGATGGGGGCAGGGAGAAGGGGGGGGGGCAGGGAGAAGGGGGGCAGGGAGAAGGGGGGGCAGGGAGAAGATGGGGGGCAGGGAGAAGATGGGGGGCAGGGAGAAGGGGGGGCAGGGAGAAGGGGGCAGGGAGAAGGGGGGCAGGGAGAAGGGGGGCAGGGAAAAGGGGGGGACAGGGAGAAGGGGGGGGCAGGGAGAAGGGGGGGGCATGGAGAAGGGGGGACAGGGAGAAGGGGGGGGACAGGGAGAAGGGGGGGACAGGGAGAAGGGGGGGGGGGCAGGGAGAAGGGGGGGCAGGGAGAAGGGGGGCAGGGAGAAGGGGGGCAGGGAGAAGGGGGCAGGGAGAAGGGGGGCAGGGAGAAGGGGGGGCAGGGAGAAGGGGGGGCAGGGAGAAGGGGGGGGCAGGGAGAAGGGGGGGCAGGGAGGGGGGCAGGGAGGGCAGGGAGAAGGGGGGGGGCAGGGAGAAGGGGGGGCAGGGAGAAGGGGGGGCAGGGAGAAGGGGGGGCAGGGAGAAGGGGGGCAGGGAGAAGGGGGGCAGGGAGAAGGGGGGCAGGGAGAGGGGGGGCAGGGAGAAGGGAGGGGCAGGGAAAAGGGGGGGCAGGGAGAAGGGGGGGCAGGGAGAAGGGGGGGCAGGGAGAAGGGGGGGGCATGGAGAAGGGGGGGCAGGGAGAAGGGGGGGGCAGGGAGAAGGGGGGCAGGGAGAAGGGGGGGCAGGGAGAAGGGGGGGCAGGGAGAAGGGGGGGCAGGGAGAAGGGGGGGGCAGGGAGAAGGGGGGGGCAGGGAGAAGGGGGGGCAGGGAGAAGGGGGGGCAGGGAGAAGGGGGGGGCAGGGAGGAAGGGGGGGCAGGGAGAAGGGGGGGCAGGGAGAAGATGGGGGGCCGGGAGAAGATGGGGGGCAGGGAGAAGATGGGGGGCAGGGAGAAGATGGGGGGCAGGGAGAAGATGGGGGGCAGGGAGAAGGGGGGCAGGGAGAAGGGGGCAGGAAGAAGGGGGGGCAGGGAGAAGGGGGTGCAGGGAGAAGGGGGGGCAGGGAGAAGGGGGGGGCAGGGAGGGGGGCAGGAAGGGGGCGCAGGGAGAAGGGGGGGCAGGGAGAAGGGGGGGGCAGGGAGAAGGGGGGGGCAGGGAGAAGGGGGGGCAGGGAGAAGGGGGGCAGGGAGAAGGGGGGGCAGGGAGAAGGGGGGGCAGGGAGAAGGGGGGGCAGGGAGGGGGGCAGGGAGGGCAAGTAGAAGGAGGGGGGCAGGGAGAAGGGGGGGGCAGGGAGAAGGGGGGCAGGGAGAAGGGGGGCAGGGAGAAGGGGGGCAGGGAGAAGGGGGGCAGGGAGAAGGGGGGCAGGGAGAAGGGGGGCAGGGAGAAGATGGGGCAGGGAGAAGGGGGGGCAGGGAGAAGGGGGGGCAGGGAGAAGATGGGGGGCAGGGAGAAGATGGGGGGCAGGGAGAAGATGGGGGGCAGGGAGAAGATGGGGGGCAGGGAGAAGGGGGGGCAGGGAGAAGGGGGGCAGGAAGGGGGGCAGGGAGAAGGGGGGGCAGGGAGAAGGGGGGGGCAGGGAGAAGGGGGGGCAGGGAGAAGGGGGGGCAGGGAGAAGGGGGTGCAGGGAGAAGGGGGGGCAGGGAGGGGGGCAGGAAGGGGGGCGCAGGGAGAAGGGGAGGCAGGGAGAAGGGGGGGCAGGGAGAAGGGGGGGGCAGGGAGAAGGGGGGGGCAGGGAGAAGGGGGGGGCAGGGAGAAGGGGGGGCAGGGAGAAGGGGGGGGCAGGGAGAAGGGGGGGCAGGGAGAAGGGGGGGCAGGGAGGGGGGCAGGGAGGGCAGGGAGAAGGGGGGGGGGGGCAGGGAGAAGGGGGGGGCAGGGAGAAGGGGGGCAGGGAGAAGGGGGGGCAGGGAGAAGGGGGGCAGGGAGAAGGGGGGGCAGGGAGAAGGGGGGCAGGGAGAAGGGGGGCAGGGAGAAGGGGGGGCAGGGAGAAGGGGGGCAGGGAGAAGGGGGGCAGGGAGAAGGGGGGGCAGGGAGAAGGGGGGGCAGGGAGAAGATGGGGGGCAGGGAGAAGATGGGGGCAGGGAGAAGGGGGGGGCAGGGAGAAGGGGGGCAGGGAGAATGGGGGCAGGGAGAAGGGGGGGCAGGGAGAAGGGGGGGCAGGGAGAAGGGGGGGGCAGGGAGAAGATGGGGGGCAGGGAGAAGGGGGGGTAGGGAGAAGGGGGGGCAGGGAGAAGGGGGTAGGGAGAAGGGGGGCAGGGAGAAGGGGGGCAGGGAAAAGGGGGGGGACAGGGAGAAGGGGGGGCAGGGAGAAGGGGGGGCATGGAGAAGGGGGGACAGGGAGAAGGGGGGGGACAGAAGGGGGGGACAGGGAGAAGGGGGGGCAGGGAGAAGGGGGGCAGGGAGAAGGGGGGCAGGGAGAAGGGGGCAGGGAGAAGGGGGCAGGGAGAAGGGGGGCAGGGAGAAGGGGGGGCAGGGAGAAGGGGGACAAGGGAGAAGGGGACAGGGAGAAGGGGGACAGGGAGAAGGGGGGCAGGGAGAAGGGGGGGCAGGGAGAAGGGGGGGCAGGGTGAAGGGGGGGCAGGGAGAAGCGGGGGGCAGGGAGAAGGGGGGGGGCAGGGAGAAGGGGGGGCAGGAGAAGGAGGGGGGGGGGGCAGGGAGAAGGGGGGGCAGGGAGAAGGGGGGGCAGGAGAAGGGGGGCAGGGAGAAGGGGGGCAGGGAGAAGGGGGGGGCAGGGAGAAGGGGGGGCAGGGAGAAGGGGGGCATGGAGAAGGGGGGGCAGGGAGAAGGGGGGGCAGGGAGGGGGGCAGGGAGGGCAGGGAGAAGGGGGGGGGCAGGGAGAAGGGGGGGCAGGGAGAAGGCGGGGGGCAGGGAGAAGGGGGGCAGGGAGAAGGGGGGCAGGGAGAAGGGGGGCAGGGAGAAGGGGGGCAGGGAGAAGGGGGGCAGGGAGAGGGGGGGCAGGGAGAAGGGAGGGGCAGGGAGAAGGGAGGGGCAGGGAGAAGGGGGGGGCAGGGAGAAGGGGGGGGCAGGGAGAAGGGGGGGCAGGGAGAAGGGGGGGCAGGGAGAAGGGGGGCAGGGAGAAGGGGGGGCAGGGAGAAGGGGGGGCAGGGAGAAGGGGGGGCAGGGAGAAGGGGGGGCAGGGAGAAGGGGGGGCAGGGAGAAGGGGGGGCAGGGAGAAGGGGGGGCAGGGAGAAGGGGGGGCAGGGAGAATGGGGGGCAGGGAGAATGGGGGGCAGGGAGAAGGGGGGGCAGGGAGAAGGGGGGCAGGGAGAAGGGGGGGCAGGGAGAAGGGGGGGCAGGGAGAAGATGGGGGGCAGGGAGAAGATGGGGGGCAGGGAGAAGATGGGGGGCAGGAGAAGATGGGGGGCAGGGAGAAGATGGGGGCAGGGAGAAGATGGGGGGCAGGGAGAAGGGGGGGCAGGGAGAAGGGGGGCAGGAAGGGGGGCAGGGAGAAGGGGGGCAGGGAGAAGGGGGGGCAGGGAGAAGGGGGGGCAGGGAGGGGGGCAGGAAGGGGGCGCAGGGAGAAGGGGGGGCAGGGAGAAGGGGGGGCAGGGAGAAGGGTGGGCAGGGAGAAGGGTGGGCAGGGAGAAGGGGGGGGCAGGGAGAAGGGGGGGGCAGGGAGAAGGGGGGGCAGGGAGAAGGGGGGCAGGGAGAAGGGGGGGCAGGGAGAAGGGGGGGCAGGGAGAAGGGGGGGCAGGGAGAAGGGGGGGCAGGGAGGGGGGCAGGGAGGGCAGGGAGAAGGGGGGGGCAGGGAGAAGGGGGGGGCAGGGAGAAGGGGGGGCAGGGAGAAGGGGGGCAGGGAGAAGGGGGGCAGGGAGAAGGGGGGCAGGGAGAAGGGAGGCAGGGAGAAGGGGGGCAGGGAGAAGGGGGGCAGGGAGAAGGGGGGCAGGGAGAAGGGGGGGCAGGGAGAAGGGGGGCAGGGAGAAGATGGGGCAGGGAGAAGGGGGGGCAGGGAGAAGGGGGGGCAGGGAGAAGATGGGGGGCAGGGAGAAGATGGGGCAGGCAGAAGGGGGGCAGGGAGAAGATGGGGGGCAGGGAGAAGGGGGGGCAGGGAGAAGAGGGGCAGGAAGGGGGGCAGGGAGAAGGGGGGGCAGGGAGAAGGGGGGGCAGGGAGAAGGGGGGGCAGGGAGAAGGGGGGGCAGGGAGAAGGGGGGCAGGAAGGGGGCGCAGGGAGAAGGGGGGGCAGGGAGAAGGGGGGGCAGGGAGAAGGGGGGGCAGGGAGAAGGGGGGGGCAGGGAGAAGGGGGGGGCAGGGAGAAGGGGGGGGCAGGGAGAAGGGGGGGCAGGGAGAAGGGGGGGCAGGGAGAAGGGGGGCAGGGAGAAGGGGGGCAGGGAGAAGGGGGGGCAGGGAGGGGGGCCGGGAGGGCAGGGAGAAGGGGGGGGCAGGGAGAAGGGGGGGCAGGGAGAAGGGGGGGCAAGGAGAAGGGGGGCAGGGAGAAGGGGGGCAGGGAGAAGGGGGGCAGGGAGAAGGGGGGCAGGGAGAAGGGGGGCAGGGAGAAGGGGGGCAGGGAGAAGGGGGGCAGGGAGAAGGGGGGCAGGGAGAAGATGGGGCAGGGAGAAGGGGGGGCAGGGAGAAGGGGGGGCTGGGAGAAGGGGGGGCAGGGAGAAGGGGGGGCAGGGAGAAGATGGGGGGCAGGGAGAAGATGGGGGGCAGGGAGAAGATGGGGGGCAGGGAGAAGATGGGGGCAGGGAGAAGGGGGGCAGGGAGAAGGGGGGCAGGGAGAAGGGGGGCAGGGAGAAGGGGGGGCAGGGAGAAGGGGGGGCAGGGAGAAGGGGGGGCAGGGAGAAGGGGGGGCAGGGAGAAGGGGGGGCAGGAAGGGGGCGCAAGGAGAAGGGGGGGCAGGGAGAAGGGGGGGCAGGGAGAAGGGGGGGCAGGGAGAAGGGGGGCAGGGAGAAGGGGGGCAGGGAGAAGGGGGGCAGGGAGAAGGGGGGCAGGGAGAAGGGGGGCAGGGGGAAGGGGGGGCAGGGAGAAGGGGGGGCAGGGAGAAGGGGGGGCAGGGAGAAGGGGGGGCAGGGAGAAGGGGGGGGCAGGGAGAAGGGGGGGCAGGGAGAAGGGGGGGCAGGGAGAAGATGGGGGCAGGGTGAAGATGGGGGGCAGGGAGAAGATGGGGGGCAGGGAGAAGATGGGGGGCAGGGAGAAGATGGGGGGCAGGGAGAAGATGGGGGGCAGGGAGAAGATGGGGGGCAGGGAGAAGATGGGGGTCAGGGAGAAGATGGGGGCAGGGAGAAGATGGGGGGCAGGGAGAAGATGGGGGGCAGGGAGAAGGGGGGGCAGGGAGAAGGGGGGCAGGAAGGGGGGCAGGGAGAAGGGGGGGCAGGGAGAAGGGGGGGCAGGGAGAAGGGGGGGCAGGGAGGGGGGCAGGAAGGGGGCGCAGGGAGAAGGGGGGGCAGGGAGAAGGGGGGGCAGGGAGAAGGGGGGGCAGGGAGAAGGGGGGGCAGGGAGAAGGGGGGGCAGGGAGAAGGGGGGGCAGGGAGAAGGGGGGGCAGGGAGAAGGGGGGCAGGGAGAAGGGGGGCAGGGAGAAGGGGGGCAGGGAGAAGGGGGGCAGGGAGAAGGGGGCAGGGAGAAGGGGGGGGCAGGGAGAAGGGGGTGCAGGGAGAAGGGGGGGCAGGGAGAAGGGGGGCAGGGAGAAGGGGGGGCAGGGAGAAGGGGGGGCAGGGAGAAGGGGGGCAGGGAGAAGGGGGGGCAGGGAGAAGGGGGGGCAGGGAGAAGGGGGGGCAGGGAGAAGATGGGGGCAGGGAGAAGATGGGGCAGGGAGAAGATGGGGGCAGGGAGAAGATGGGGGGCAGGGAGAAGATGGGGGCAGGGTGAAGATGGGGGGCAGGGAGAAGATGGGGGGCAGGGAGAAGATGGGGGGCAGGGAGAAGATGGGGGGCAGGGAGAAGATGGGGGGCAGGGAGAAGATGGGGGGCAGGGAGAAAGCGGTCATGAAGAGAGAGGGGAAGGATAGAGAGAGGGGGGTGGAGAGAGGGGGGGCAGGGAGAAGGGAGAAGGGGGGGCAGGGAGAAGGGGTGGCAGGGAGAAGGGGGGGCAGGGAGAAGGGGGCAGGGAGAAGGGGGGCAGGGAGAAGGGGGGGCAGGGAGAAGGGGGGGCAGGGAGAAGGGGGGGCAGGGAGAAGGGGGCAGGGAGAAGGGGGGCAGGGAGAAGGGGGGCAGGGAGAAGGGGGGCAGGGAGAAGGGGGGGCAGGGAGAAGGGGGGGGCAGGG
The DNA here is from genome assembly GCA_963514005.1 of Raja brachyura. The sequence continues at coordinate 5,337,713 of OY740786.1, forward strand.
AGAAGGGGGGGCAGGGAGAAGGGGGGCAGGGAGAAGGGGGGCAGGGAGAAGGGGGGCAGGGAGAAGGGGGGGCCGGGAGAAGGGGGGGCAGGGAGAAGGGGGGGCAGGGAGAAGGGGGGGCAGGGAGAAGGGGGGGCAGGGAGAAGGGGGGGCAGGGAGAAGATGGGGGGCAGGGAGAAGATGGGGGGCAGGGAGAAGATGGGGGGCAGGGAGAAGATGGGGGGCAGGGAGAAGATGGGGGGCAGGGAGAAGGGGGGGCAGGGAGAAGGGGGGGCAGGGAGGGGGGCAGGGAGAAGGGCAGGGAGAAGGGGGGGCAGGGAGAAGGGGGGGCAGGGAGAAGGGGGGGCAGGGAGAAGGGGGGGCAGGGAGAAGGGGGGGGGGCAGGGAGAAGGGGGGGGCAGGGAGAAGGGGGGGCAGGGAGAAGGGGGGGCAGGGAGAAGGGGGGGGCAGGGAGAAGGGGGGGCAGGGAGAAGGGGGGGCAGGGAGAAGGGGGGGGGCAGGGAAGGGGGCAGGAAGGGGTGGCAGGGAGAAGGGGGGCAGGGAGAAGGGGGGGCAGGGAGAAGGGGGGGCAGGGAGAAGGGGGGGCAGGGAGAAGGGGGGCAGGGAGAAGGGGGGCAAGGAGAAGGGGGGCAAGGAGAAGGGGGGCAAGGAGAAGGGGGGCAGGGAGAAGATGGGGGCAGGGAGAAGATGGGGGCAGGGAGAAGATGGGGGCAGGGAGAAGATGGGGGCAGGGAGAAGATGGGGGCAGGGAGAAGATGGGGGGCATGGAGAAGATGGGGGGCAGGGAGAAGATGGGGGGCAGGGAGAAGATGGGGGGCAGGGAGAAGATGGGGGGCAGGGAGAAGATGGGGGCAGGGAGAAGATGGGGGGCAGGGAGAAGATGGGGGGCAGGGAGAAGATGGGGGGCAGGGAGAAGATGGGGGGCAGGGAGAAGATGGGGGGGCAGGGAGAAGATGGGGGGGCAGGGAGAAGATGGGGGGGCAGGGAGAAGATGGGGGGCAGGGAGAAGATGGGGGGCAGGGAGAAGATGGGGGGCAGGGAGAAGATGGGGGGGCAGGGAGAAGATGGGGGTCATGGAGAAGATGGGGGGCAGGGAGAAGATGGGGGGCAGGGAGAAGATGGGGGGCAGGGAGAAGATGGGGGGCAGGGAGAAGATGGGGGCAGGGTGAAGATGGGGGGCAGGGAGAAGATGGGGGGCAGGGAGAAGATGGGGGGCAGGGAGAAGATGGGGGGCAGGGAGAAGATGGGGGGCAGGGAGAAGATGGGGGCAGGGTGAAGATGGGGGGCAGGGAGAAGATGGGGGGCAGGTAGAAAGCGGTCATGAAGAGAGAGGGGAAGGACGGTGAGAAAGGGGAAGGATAGAGAGAGGGGTTGGAGAGAGGGGGGGCAGGGAGAAGGGGGGGTGGCAGGGAGATGGGGGGGGCAGGGAGAAGGGGGGTAGGGAGAGGGGGGAGCAGGGAGAAGGGGGAGCAGGGAGAAGGGGGGGACAGGGAGAAGGGGGGGACAGGGAGAAGGGGGGGGCAGGGAGAAGGGGGGGACAGGGAGAAGGGGGGGACAGGGAGAAGGGGGGCAGGGAGAAGGGGGGCAGGGAGAAGGGGGGGCAGGGAGAAGGGGGGGCAGGGAGAAGGGGGGCAGGGAGAAGGGGGGGCAGGGAGAAGGGGGGGCAGGGAGAAGGGGGGGCAGGGAGAAGGGGGGGCAGGGAGAAGCGGGGGCAGGGAGAAGGGGGGGCAGGGAGAAGGGGGGGGCAGGGAGGGGGGCAGGGAGAAGGGGGGCAGGGAGAAGGGGGGCAGGGAGAAGGGGGGCAGGGAGAAGGGGGGCAGGGAGAAGGGGGGCAGGGAGAAGGGGGGCAGGGAGAAGATGGGGCAGGGAGAAGGGGGGGCAGGGAGAAGGGGGGGCTGGGAGAAGGGGGGGCAGGGAGAAGGGGGGGCAGGGAGAAGATGGGGGGCAGGGAGAAGATGGGGGGCAGGGAGAAGATGGGGGCAGGGAGAAGGGGGGCAGGGAGAAGGGGGGCAGGGAGAAGGGGGGCAGGGAGAAGGGGGGGCAGGGAGAAGGGGGGGCAGGGAGAAGGGGGGGCAGGGAGAAGGGGGGGCAGGGAGAAGGGGGGGCAGGAAGGGGGCGCAAGGAGAAGGGGGGGCAGGGAGAAGGGGGGGCAGGGAGAAGGGGGGGCAGGGAGAAGGGGGGCAGGGAGAAGGGGGGCAGGGAGAAGGGGGGCAGGGAGAAGGGGGGCAGGGGGAAGGGGGGGCAGGGAGAAGGGGGGGCAGGGAGAAGGGGGGGCAGGGAGAAGGGGGGGCAGGGAGAAGGGGGGGCAGGGAGAAGGGGGGGCAGGGAGAAGGGGGGGCAGGGAGAAGGGGGGGCAGGGAGAAGATGGGGGCAGGGTGAAGATGGGGGGCAGGGAGAAGATGGGGGGCAGGGAGAAGATGGGGGGCAGGGAGAAGATGGGGGGCAGGGAGAAGATGGGGGGCAGGGAGAAGATGGGGGGCAGGGAGAAGATGGGGGGCAGGGAGAAGATGGGGGGCAGGGAGAAGATGGGGGGCAGGGAGAAGATGGGGGGCAGGGAGAAGATGGGGGGCAGGGAGAAGGGGGGGCAGGGAGAAGGGGGGCAGGAAGGGGGGCAGGGAGAAGGGGGGGCAGGGAGAAGGGGGGGCAGGGAGAAGGGGGGGCAGGGAGGGGGGCAGGAAGGGGGCGCAGGGAGAAGGGGGGGCAGGGAGAAGGGGGGGCAGGGAGAAGGGGGGGGCAGGGAGAAGGGGGGGCAGGGAGAAGGGGGGGCAGGGAGAAGGGGGGGCAGGGAGAAGGGGGGCAGGGAGAAGGGGGGCAGGGAGAAGGGGGGCAGGGAGAAGGGGGCAGGGAGAAGGGGGGGGCAGGGAGAAGGGGGTGCAGGGAGAAGGGGGGGCAGGGAGAAGGGGGGCAGGGAGAAGGGGGGGCAGGGAGAAGGGGGGGCAGGGAGAAGGGGGGCAGGGAGAAGGGGGGGCAGGGAGAAGGGGGGGCAGGGAGAAGGGGGGGCAGGGAGAAGATGGGGGCAGGGAGAAGATGGGGCAGGGAGAAGATGGGGGCAGGGAGAAGATGGGGGGCAGGGAGAAGATGGGGGCAGGGTGAAGATGGGGGGCAGGGAGAAGATGGGGGGCAGGGAGAAGATTGGGGGCAGGGAGAAGATGGGGGGCAGGGAGAAGATGGGGGGCAGGGAGAAGATGGGGGGCAGGGAGAAGATGGGGGGCAGGGAGAAAGCGGTCATGAAGAGAGAGGGGAAGGATAGAGAGAGGGGGGTGGAGAGAGGGGGGGCAGGGAGAAGGGAGAAGGGGGGGCAGGGAGAAGGGGTGGCAGGGAGAAGGGGGGGCAGGGAGGGGGGCAGGAAGGGGGGGCAGGGAGAAGGGGGGGCAGGGAGAAGGGGGGGCAGGGAGAAGGGGGGGCAGGGAGAAGGGGGGCAGGGAGAAGGGGGGGCAGGGAGAAGGGGGGGCAGGGAGAAGGGGGGGCAGGGAGAAGGGGGGGCAGGGAGAAGGGGGGCAGGGAGAAGGGGGGTCAGGGAGAAGGGGGGGCAGGGAGAAGGGGGGCAGGGAGAAGGGGGGGGCAGGGAGAAGGGGGGGGCAGGGAGAAGGGGGGGCAGGGAGAAGGGGGGGCAGGGAGAAGGGGGGCAGGGAGAAGGGGGGGCAGGGAGAAGGGGGGGCTGGGAGAAGGGGGGGCTGGGAGAAGGGGGGGCAAGGAGAAGGGGGGGCAGGGAAAAGGGGGGGCAGGGAGAAGATGGGGGCAGGGAGAAGATGGGGGCAGGGAGAAGATGGGGGCAGGGAGAAGATGGGGGGCAGGGAGAAGATGGGGGGCAGGGAGAAGATGGGGGCAGGGAGAAGATGGGGGCAGGGTGAAGATGGGGGGCAGGGAGAAGATGGGGGGCAGGGAGAAGATGGGGGGCAGGGAGAAGATGGGGGGCAGGGAGAAGATGGGGGGCAGGGAGAAGATGGGGGGCAGGCAGAAGATGGGGGGCAGGGAGAAGATGGGGGGCAGGGAGAAGATGGGGGGCAGGGAGAAGATGGGGGGCAGGGAGAAAGCGGTCATGAAGAGAGAGGGGAAGGACGGTGAGAAAGGGGAAGGATAGAGAGAGATGCATGTAGAGAGAGATGAAGAGAGGTGTGGAGGAAGAGGGGGAAGAAAGAGAGGGGGACAGAGAAGGAGGAAGGAGAGAGACAAAATGGTCAGTGGTAGAAAGAGAGGAGGAGATGGAAGAGGTGGCAGAGGAAGAGAGGGAGCAGCAAAGGGTGGACACAGCAGGCCAAGCTCAACCACCCGTGGGAAGCATTCAAATCCTGGCATGGAGCAGCGTGGATCTGGATTGCAGTCAAGCTCGGGTTTGGGTTGGGGAATACTCGGAAGCCGCTGACCGGTCCCGCTGGGTACTCTTGCCCCCTTCCCGGTCACAGTGGCAGAGCTGCCAGGGGCTACCACAGCAGGGCTGGAGCCAGGGTTTCCACACCAGGTTACCGGCAGAGAGCTGGTTGGGGACCGGCCCCAGGGTCCTCCGGTGGTCCCCCGCCGCGGAGGAAATCGCCTCCAGGATCAGCCGGTGGCGGGGTTCAGAGGCGGGGGTCAGAGGCCGGGTCTCTGCGGGGTCTCCCACCAGGTCGTACAGGAGGGGCGGGCTGTGGTGGTGGACATCGCTTCCGTGGCAGAAGCAAACGTGCTTGTCATAGCAACCCTGCGACCCTTGTGGGTAGAAGTTGGGCGTGAAGAAGTGGACCTTCCAAACGGCGGAGCCTGAGAGAGATAAAATGGGGCGGGTTATTCAATACGCCTTAAAAAAAGTTTTCCCTTTTCGGAAACAGGCCCGTTCCCGTTTTCGGGGTTTTTCATTAATTTTCCACTGCCAATTTTACCCAAGCCACTGAAGCTTCGCAGCTGTACGTCATTGGAGTGTGGGAGGTAACCGGAGCTCCCTAGCTGAGAAAACCCGCACACAGAGGGAGAACGCACAAACTCCTTACGGGCAGCACCCGTAGTCAGGATCGAACCCGGGTCTCTGGCGCTGTAAGGCAGCAGCACTACCGCTGCACCACAGGGCTGCCCCTTGGCCAGCTTACTTTCATATTTCAATTTTTCTGCCTGTCTTGGCTGTTTAATTACCTTCGGTAGAGTTTTACAAGATTCCAATCCTCCAGCTTCCCATTAATCTTTGTAATGTTATATACCTTCCCTTTTATTTTAATGCTGTCATTGACTTCTCTTGACGGCCATGGTCACCTCATCCTCCCTTTAGAATCCGTCTTTCCCTTTGGAATGGAAAGATCCAGCATCTTCCGAATATCATTCCCAGAAATTCCTGCCATTGTTGTTTAACCGTCATTCATGCTAGGGTCTCTTTAGTTTTAGAGATACGGCGCGGAAACAGGCCCTTCGGCCCACCGGGTCCATGCCGACCAGCGATCACCATTTAGTGCGGCACAGTGGCGCAGCGGTAGAGTTGCTGCCTTATAGCGGCAGAGACCCGGATTTGATCCTGACTACGGGTGCGTGTCTGTATGGAGTTTCAACGTTCTTCCCGGGACCGCGTGGGTTTTCTCCGGGAGCTCCGGTTTCTTCCCACACTCCAAAGACCTGCTGGTTTGTAGGCTAATTGGCTTCTGTAAATTGTTCCTCGTGCGTAGGATAGAACTAGTGCGTGGGCGATTGCTGGTCAGTGCAGGCAGGTCAGCCAAAAGGCCCGTTTTCACGCCACACCCACACAGACAACACCCGAGGTCAGGATCGAACCTGGGTCTCTGGCGCCGTGAGGCAGTGGATCAACTCGCTGCGCCACCGTGTCGCCCTAAAGCATCTGACTTTGTGTCATAGAAACATAGAACATAGAAAAATAGGTGCAGGAGTAGGCCATTCGGTCCTTCCAGCCTGCACCGCCATTCAATGTGATCATGGCTGATCATCCAACTCAGTATCCCGTACCTGCCTTCTCTCCATACCCCCTGATCCCTTTAGCCACAAATGCCACATCTAACGCCCTCTTAAATATAGCCAATGAACTGGCCTCAACTACCTTCTGTGGCAGAGAATTCCAGAGACTCACCACTCTCTGTGTAAAGAATGTTTTCCTCATCTCGGTCCTAAAGGAATTCCCCCTTATCCTTAGACTGTGACCCCTTGTTCTGGACTCCCCCAACATCGGGAACAATCTTCCAGCATCTAGCTTGTCCAACCCCTTAAGAATTTTGTAAGTTTCTATAAGATCCCCCCTCAATCTTCTAAATTCCAGCGAGTACAAGCCGAGTCTATCCAATCTTTCCTCATATGAAAGTCCTGACATCCCAGGAATCAGTCTGGTGAATCTTCTCTGTACCCCCTCTATGGCAAGGATGTCTTTCCTCAGATTTGGAGACCAAAACTGTACGCAATACTCCAGGTGTGGCCTCACCAAAACCCTGTACAACTGCAGTAGAACCTCCCTGCTCCTATACTCAAATCCTTTCGCTGTGAATGCTAACATACCATTCGCTTTCTTCACTGCCTGCTGCACCTGCATGCCTACTTTTAATGACTGGTGTACCATGACACCCAGGTCTCGTTGCATCTCCCCTTTTCCTAATCTGCCACGTGTCTGCTCATGGTGTTGCGGTGACAGTGGAGGACGAAGTTTCTCTAACTTCAAGTAACCCTCACTTTCCCCCTCTCTCTCCGTCCCACCCCCATCCTAATTCTCTGAATAGTTTCACTCTCTTCCTGATTGAATGTCGCTGATAGTATGATCAGCCATGATCACATTGAATGGCGGTGCTGGCTCGAAGGACCTAATGGTCTACTCCTGCACCTACTGTCTATTGTGTGCCTCATTGTCACCTCCCCTCAGCTAACAATGTACCATTCTACATTTCCATGATCACCGTACCCATTGATCAACCTTCCATATCTCTATGTCTCCCTCTCCCGACTCTCACTCAGTCTGAAGAAGGGTCTCGACCCGAAATGTCACCCACTCCTTCTCTCCAGAGATGCTGCATGTCCTGCCGAGTCACTCCAGCATTTTGTGTCTTATCTTCAGTGTAAACCAGCATCTGCAGTTCCTTCCTACACACCAAGTTCCTTCTGTGTTTCACCCATTCTGATTACAAAACCCTAACCCTTAGAGGGTGGCACAGCGGTAGAGTTGCTGCCTTATAGCGCCAGAGACCCGGATTTGATCCTGACTACTGGTGCTGTCCGTGCGGACGCGTGGATTTTTCTCCGAGAGCTTCAGTTTCCTCCCACATTCCAAAGACGGACAGGTTTGCCGGTTAATTGGTTTGGCATCAATGTCCCTAGTGTGTATAAGATAGTGCTAATGTGTGGGGATCGCTGGTCAGCGCAGGCTCGGTGGGCCGAAGGGCCTGTTTCCGCGCTGTATCTCTGAACTAAACCAAACATTAGCACGTGTCAACACCTGAAAGTGGCAGTCATGGCTGGCCAACACATCCACGTCATGTCCTCCTTTAATATGCAAAAGTAATTACAGGAGGATAATATTTCATACACCTGACAGATTTACGGTACGGCAGCTATGTGATTGGTGACTGCGCCAGCAACCCTCTCAAATAGCATCTCTGTGTAATATATCTATAACTTTCCAAATTGATAGACCATATTTTCATATTTTCCGTGTCACCCTGGACCACATTACACATTTTAATAATAAAATCAAGTGACGTAAGCTTGTCACTCGGAAGACACTGTAGGAAGGAACTGCAGATGCTGGTTTACACTGAAGATGGACACAAAGTGCATCAGTGGGACCACAACCAGGTGCCACAGTTTAACAACAATGGGTAGTGCCATTTAGAACGGAGATGAGGAAAAACATTTTCACCCAGAGAGTTGTGACTCTGTGGAATTCTCTGCCTCAGAAGGCAGTGGAGGCCAATTCTCTGGATGCTTTCAAGTGAGAGTTAGATAGAACTCTTAAACGCAGCAAAGAGTAGCCGGAAGCCAGAGGATTGGGGAACTTTCATAGGACAACAGAAGGAAACAAAACGGGCAATACGAGCTGAAAAGATGAAGTACGAGGGGAAGCTGGCCAGGAATATAAAGAAGGACAGTAAAAGCTTATTTAGATATGTTAAGGGAAAAAGAGTAGCAAAGTCAAATGTAGGTCCCTTGAAGGCAGACACGGGTGAAATTATTATGGGGAACAAGGAAATGGGAGAAGAGTTGAATAGGTACTTCGGATCTGTCTTCACTAAGGAAGACACAAACAATCTCCCAGATGTACTGGAGGACAGAGGATTTAAGGGGGTAGAGGAACTGAAAGAAATTTTCATTAGGTGAGAAATAGTATTGGGTAGGCTAATGGGACTGAAGTCTGGTAAATCCCCTGGGCCTGATGGTTTGCATCCCAGGGTCCTTAGGGAAGTGGTTCTAGAAATAGTGGACGAATTGGTGATCATTTTCCAATGTTCAATAGATTCAGGATAAGTTCCTGTGGATTGGAGGATAGCTAATGTTATCCCACTTTTCAAGAAAGGAGCGAGAGAGGAAATAGGGAATTACAGACCAGTTAGCCTGACTTCGGTGGTGGGAAAGATGCTGGAGTCAATTATTAAAGAGGTAATAATGGAGCATTTGGATAGCCGTAAAAGGATTAGTCCAAGTCAACATGGATTTATGAAAGGGAAACCATGCTTGACTAATTTTCTGGAATTTTCTGAGGATGTGACAAGCAAAATTGATGAAGTGGAGCAAGTGGATGTAGTGTATCTGGACTTTCAGAAGGCCTTTGATAAGGTCCCACGCCGACCAGCAATCCTCGCACTTTAACACTATCCCACACCCACTAGGGGCAATTTTTACATTTACCCAGCCAATTAACCTACAAATCTGCACGTCTTTGGAGTGTGGGGGGAGAACGTAAAAGCTCCGCACAGACAGCACCCGTAACCGAGATCTTCGCTTTCCTCCCACATTCCAAAGAGGTACAGGTTTGTAGGTTAATTGGCTTGGCATAAATGTAAAAAAAAGTCCCTAGTGTGTGTGGGGTATTGTTAGTGTGCGGGGATCGCTGCTCGGTGCGGATTCGGTGGGCTGAAGGGCCTGTTTCCGCGCTGTATCTCCAAACCAAACTAAACCATCGACAGTGTATAGATAGAGGATAAAATCTATGTCATTTAGTGCAAGATAAAGTCCAGTAAAGTCCGATTAGCTCATGACCGTTCTCTAGTTGGTGATAGAATGGATCCCCATCTCCCATCCCAGAGTCCCTTATTTCCCTGTTATCCCCCTTCTTTCCCATCCCGCCGTGCCCTATCATCCATATCCCATCCGTGCAGCTTTATATTTCACTCCTACTCTTCTCCCTTTATCTGACACCATTTTCACCTCCAGCCTTTGTCATTTACTCCACCCATCTGCCTATCCAAACCCACTCATCTGTATCCACCTCTCACTCGTGAAGCAAGTGTTCAAGAAAGAACTGCAGATGCTGGAAAAATCGAAGGAAGGCAAAAATGCTGGAGAAACTCAGCGGGTGAGACACCATCTATGGAGCGAAGGAATAGGTGGCGTTTCGGGTCAAGACCCTTCTTCAGACTGATGTGGAGGTGGGGCGGTGAAAGAAGAAATGAAGAGATGGAGACTATGTGGGAGAGTTGGGAAACATAGAAACGTAGAAAAAAGGTGCAGGAGGAGGCCATTCGGCCCTTCGAGCCAGCACGGCCATTCATTGTGATAATGGCTGATCGTCCCCTATCAATAACCCGCGCCTGCCTTCTCCCCATATCCCTTGACTCCACTAGCCCCTAGAGCTTTATCTAACTCTCTCTTAAATCCATCCAGTGACTTGGCCTCCACTGCCCTCTGTGGCAGGGAATTCCACAAATTCACAACTCTCTGGGTGAAAACGTTTCTTCTGACCTCAGTCTTAAATGACCTCCCCTTTATTGGTGGCCCCTGGTTCTGGACTCACCCAACATTGGGAAAAAATTTCCTGCATCTAGCTTGTCCAGTCCATTTATAATTTTATATGCTTCCATAAGATCCCCCTGATCCTTCTAAACTCCAGTGAATACAAGCCTAGTCTTTTCAATCTTTCCTCATATGACAGTAATGCCATTCCAGGGATCAATCTCGTGAACCTACGCTGCACTGCCTCAATCACGAGGATGTCCTTCCTCAAATTAAGAGACCAAAACTGTACACAATACTCCAGATGTGGTCTCACCAGAGCCCTATACAACTGCAGAAGAACCTCTTCACTCCTATACTGAAATCGTCTTATGAAGGCCAACATTCCATTAGCTTTCTTCACTGCCTGCTGTACCTGCACGCCAACTTTCAGTGACTGGTGTACAAGGACACCCAGGTCTCGCTGCACCTCCCCCTTACCTAACCTAACCCCATTGAGATAATAATCTGCCCCCTTGTTTTTGCCGCCAAAGTGGATAACCTCACATTTATCTATATTATACTGCATCTGCCACGCATCTTCCCATTGCCAAACATCTTAACTCCCCTTCCCTTTCCCATTCTGTCCTGGGTCTCCCCCACTGTCAGAGAGCGAGAACATGCAAATTGGAGGAACAGCACCTCGTATTTCGTTTGCTCAGATTACATCTCAACGGTATGAATATTGATTCCTCTGATTTCAAGTAACCCTTGCCCTCCATCCTTCCCCCACCCTAGTTCTCCGACTAGTTTCACTGTCCTTCAGTTTAATTTTACTGATTGCATGCCTCCTTGTCACCTTCCCCTCTGCTCGCAAAAAAACGTTCTACATTTCCTTAGCATCGTCTGCTTTAATCTGTCGTTTTCACACCCTGCCCTTCATATCTCTTAGACTCCCTCCCTCCCAACTCTCAGTCTGAAGAAGGGTCTCGACCCGAAGCGTCACCCAGAGATGCTGCCCGTCCCGCTGATTACTCCAGCTTTTTTCCCACGAGTCGTAGCTCTACTCAATAACCACAAATCTGTAGCCTCCTTTTGCTCTGGTATTTTATTTAATTCACATGTTTAATCGATAATGTTTTATTATTAATGTTTAATAGTAAGATTAAATGAGAACTTACCAGTTTGAAGTTTGATCTTTATTTTATGAGGAGTTACGATGAGGGATTACGTGAAGACCCCGCCAGCACGCATGCGCGACATTCTTCAAAGCAGTGGTGTGAAATCACAGAAAACAGTCACAATGACTAATATAGTAAGATAAAAAGAGAACTTTCATACCAGGTGATCTTTATAATAGAGGGCGGGAGCGGAGGGCACGTAATCCCTCATCGTAACTCCTCATAAAATAAAGATCAAACTTCAAACTGGTAAGTTCTCGTTTAATCTTACTATTTTACTTCGGAGTCACGTGAGTGACTACGTGAAGATTTCAAAGCTCTGTGATTTCATGCCCTGGAAGCTCCATGCTCACACACCGCTATGCTGGGATGAGAGGATGAACGTAATTCAGACATGACACTGGCTGAAAAACAAAACAGGTATTTATTCATACCAAAGCAAAATAAAATCCCCTTGGGGTAAATTATTTGGCAGACTCAAAATCCTCCCTGCATAAGAGTCAGGGGAGGCCACGGGTTTATTGTAGAAACGGTGAAAGTTCGTTCCCTGCTCCAACCCGCTGTAGCAAGGATGTGGTCCATAGGAACTCCCATCATCCCAGCCGCTGACGTGGATGCAGCCCTAGTGGAGTGAGACTAATCATCAGTGTCCACTCCGCTGCACCCAATACCCCCCTTAACCACTCGAAGTGGCTAGCACTGTGACCTATGATGAGGGCGTTTGTGGCTTATGGGTAAAGTCCTCTCCGTGCCCCTAGATTCTTGGTTCCTTCTATATCGTAAATATGTCACAATGCAGAGACGACTATCTGCAGGGTAGGCCAGAATGATAATTTAAGGCCAGAGGAACTGGGTCGATATAGTTTGAGTACCCCCTGAATCAGAAAGGTATCCACCATAGGTAAACACATGGCATCCATACTTAGCTTAATAAAGACTGGACCCGATGTGCTGTACCAGTGCCATAAACATAACCATATAATATGTAGTTATCCAAGTGAGCCCTGATATTGGTGTCCATCCTCGAGGCATAATAAATTCTATGCCTAAGTCCCATGTATGGGTGAATCTGGTCCAGGGGAAATCGATTAATACCCCTCATCAGTTTGATACCAGAGGGTGTTATCCTATAGGCAGGTGATCACCCCCTCGGTCCAGGTAGGTAGGTAGGTAGGGCACTCCTTGCAAATTTTATGGCACTGTAGCTCAAACCTTCATTGAATGAAGGGTGGCCAGAACTCCAGCACTCCAGTGATGGTGGCCGAGTCATATGAAGTGTCAGTTCTGAAGCAGAAACATTCCCATCTGCTGACATATGTCAGTGCTGTCCCTGGTGGACTCCCTGCACGACGAAGTGATGACATAGATCGTCCTGTCGGACTATCCGAAGTCCAGAAATGGCCTGTTCAGAAACAGCATCAATAGGTAAATGCACGGATGACTTACCCGTCACAGGGTGTGCCAACAGGCCCGGCCGATTGAGGATTCGAAAGCAGTGTTCTGCGGTCATCTTTGTACTGCTGGGGACCATGGTTGGGTAGGCCAGTCGGGAACCCCGAAATACCCATAGCGGAGTCTATTAAATTTTGTAAGACCCGACTGATGAGGCAGAAGGGGGGAAATGCATAGCAACAATCCCCCCAATGCAGCGAGAAACATCCATCGCTGCTGGCCCCGGGTCCCGATCCAACATCCATTCAATGTTGTCGTTGAATTGCGTGACCTGGTGTTTGCCACCGTATTTAGTTTACCTGAAAGGTAAGTGGCTGAGATCCAAATCTCTCTATCCAGACACCAGTGCCAGTTGTAAAAAAGCAATTCATCACATGATATCGTTTTTATTCGACACAAATGATTAATATAGGCCACCACTGTGGTATTATAATTTGTAACCATATATGCAACTGGTGCATATCTAAGCAGTAGGCCCGGGGTCCATGAAATGCTTCCAGTATTTCTAGATAATTAATCCCTAGTGCTCCCAACAGGGTTAAATCTTGTGCATTCCATCTGCCACCACAAACAGTGGTGGTATTAGCTGCTCCCCACCTTCAACACTGGCATCAGTCTGTAATGTAACCAAGGGATTTATGATAGTGATGGATTTGGAACAGAATTGAGCATTTCCCATCCACCAATTTAATTCAACTCTTGCCTTTCTTAATAACTTCATAGGCCTGTCGAAATGGTATGACTTTTGAGAGCTATAATTTTAGCTCTTTGTAGGTTTTGATAATGTAGTGGTCCGAATTGCGCTGCGGGAAAAGCAGCCACTATCTTCCCAATTACCATGGCCACCTACCGTATGGATGGACCCTGATGCCAGTAAGGCTTCTGCAAGATATTGTCAAGTCCACCACCTTGTTCGGTGGTAAGGTGGTAGACATTTGCACCGAGTCAATGGTGAATCCCAAGTAACCCATGGTAGTAGGGGGTTCCAACTTTGATTTATCTGGATGTATGACGAACCCCAGCTTTTGAAAGATATGTTTTTTGGCTAGAACTGCCAATGTAGCCGTTTCCAAATACTCCCTGACAATGAGGATATCATCAAGATAGGCCATAACAGTATGATTCTGTTTCCTTAAATAGGCCAAAGCTGCTTCCAATAATTTGGTGAACAGCCTGGGTGCTGATGATAACCCATTAGGTAAGGCTATATATTGCCATTATTATCCCATCCAGATAAATCTAAGGTATATCCTGTGATCCTTGTGTATTGCTACTGAATAGCATGCATCTTTGAGGTCAATGCATGCCATGTAGTACCCATAGCTGTTAGCTGTCTGCTGTGTCGAAAGTGTCCATTTTGAAATGAACATACTGAACAGAAGTATTCAGTTCGGTCAGGTCTATGATTATGCGGCATCCGCCATCTTTTTATTTTTTGGTAAATATATTAGATACGAACTCCTGTGATTCTCTCCATTACCCCTTTGCTAATTAGTCTTAATAGTTCAGCATGGCCTGCCGTTCTTTCTTTGTGAAAGTATAAACTTTCGGCTAGGCGAATGCTGGACCGGGGTAGGGAGTTCGTAAATGAATTCAATTTTATAGCCCTGAATACTCCCGAGTATGTAAGGATCAGAGGTAAAGTGCGCCATACTTTATAGAACAAGTGCAACCGGTCTCCCCCATAAGTGATCCTGGGGGAGGCAGACCCACCTACCTCCAAGGTATTGCCGTGTTGTGGTCCAATACCACTGTTATATCTTTTGTTGAGTTGCTGCGTTGTAGGGGTGGCGCATTTTCCAAGAAGGCCGGGCTGGGCCATGGCCTAAAAGGCTGTTGTGCAGGTGGGCCGGCCTTCGAGCTTTCACCACCGGACGATCTGTAGTGATATCTCTGTCCGGTGGGTGTGTAGGGGTGCTGCTGCTGTTGGTAGTGCGTTTTGGAGGTACTGAGTACCTATCAGGCCTATGCCCTTGGCCTCTTTGTCCAGGTCTTTCACCTGTTTGGGGAGGTTATCTCCGCACAGCAGATATGGTGGTTGAGCGTACCTGGTTTGCATAACCCCGCAATTTTGGGGTTGAGTTGCTCTTCCTGTAGTTATTATCTCAAACTGAGTTACACAGTAAGGCCAGAGCATCCTGTTTCTGCCGGTAGCTCTATACCCACCGCAGTACTGGCACTGCCGTAATTCCTGCGATCAAAGGCTTCAAGATCCTCTGAATCAATTATCAGGAGCAAGATACTTATCAGCTGTAGCATAGATGGCTTGCTCCTGAAGCTGGTTAGTAGTCATATAATTGAACTAGCTGCCAGCTTAGGGTGGATAGGTAACCTTTTTTAGAAGGAACTGCATGTTACTTACCATATCCAGAACTCTTCACTGCACCCCTGACACTGTTGGTTTGTTCAGCCAACTCCCCCTCTTCAGGGTCAGCCCAGTTCTGACCCCCAATGCTCCCCTGCGAAGAGGGTGAGACATTTAGGCAGTCCATAATAGGATCCTGCCATGGGCCTGCGAAGAGGCCCACCGTGACCCTGCCCCTGCAAAAGCAGGTCACGCTGGAGCAATTGCTCCACCATCCGCTTCATGCGGATAAGACGACCTCCGTCGCTAACAGCGAACGGGGTGTCCTCGGGACTGGACCCAGCTGAGTCGGCAGTCCCGTCCGGCTTCCGGGTGGATTTACCGCCTGTCCGTGGCGAACCAGCGGCCCTTCCGGGCGGAAGTCGGGAGCTGCAGGTAACTCCTGCAGCTCGGAGAAAAACCGGGTGGATTTACCGCCTGTCCGTGGCGAACCAGCGGCCCTCCCGGCCGGAAAACGGGAGCTGCAGGTAGCACCTGCAGCTCGGAGAAAAAGCGGTACGCTGATGGCTGCTCTCTATAGCAGCAGCTCTTGCCGCTGCTCTCACCGCGCTCACCACTCCGGTGAGTCTTACCGTTCGTAAGTTTAGAACTTACGCTGGAGGAGCCCCGCTCCTCCCGACTGTCGCTTCCGCATGCGAACGACGATATGTCGCGCATGCGTGCTGGCGGGGTCTTCACGTAGTCACTCACGTGACTCCGAAGTAAAATGTCTTCTTAACTGTCACTGTATGTCATGTTGTCACTTGCGGGCGGAGCACCAAGGCAAATTCCTTGTATGTGAATACTTGGCCAATAAACTTATTCATTCATTCATTCATTCATTTTGTATCCATCTCCAGACTGATTCCTGGGATGTCAGGACTGTCTTATGAACAAAGACTGCATAGACTCGGTTTATACTCTCTAGAATTTAGGAGATTGAGAGGGGATCTTATAGAAACTTACAAAATTCTTAAGGGGTTGGACAGGCTAGATGCAGGAAGATTGTTCCCGATGTTGGGGAGGTCCAGGACAAGGGGTCACAGCTTAAGGATAAGGGGGAAATCCTTTAGGACCGAGATGAGAAGGACTTTTCTCACACAGAGAGTGGTGGGTCTCTGGAACTCTCTGCCACAGAGGGTAGTTGAGGCCAGTTCATTGGCTATATTTAAGAGGGAGTTAGATGTGGCCCTTGTGGCTAAGGGGATCAGGGGGTATGGAGAGAAGGCAGGTACGGGATACTGAGTTGGATGATCAGCCATGATCATATTGAATGGCGGTGCAGGCTCGAAGGGCCGAATGGCCTACTCCTGCACCTAATTTCTATTTCTATGTTTCTATATGAACGTTGATTTCTTTCATTTCAAGTAACCCTTGCATTGCCTCCCCCTCCCCCCCCCCACTTCTCACCCTACTCTTAACTCTTGCCCCGCTGAGTGCCTCCAGCACTTTGTGTTTTGCTCTGGATTGCAGCAGCTGCAGTTCCTTGTGGCTCCAATGCACAAACCGAGCACGCGCCAACGCAAACGCACCTGGGACCAATACAATGGAAATAACTTACTGTTCCTCGGATGCCAGCGGACAGCACTTAAGTAGCTGTTGCAATAATGGAAGAGAAACTCGTGTTCTGACTGCAGTGCTTCATCTCGGAGCAAAGGCATCAAGTCCCGGCCGTCGATTATCCTGGGGGGAGGGAAACGTCAAGGCAGATTTCAGTTTTCCGACACTAAAGCAGAGCAGTCGGCCAACCCCAGACCATTGTCTGCTTTGATCTGTCCTTTTCACACCTTACCCATCCATATCTCTAGACTACCTCTCCCATGACTCTTCGGCTGAAGAAGGGTCTCGACACGAAACGTCACTCATTCCTTTTCTCCAGAGATGCTGCCTGTTCCTGCTGAGTTACTGCAGCATTTTGTGGTTCTCCACTCGGACTCTGGGCGAGAGAGTTCCTGGGCCGTTGGGGAGGGATTATTATCTCAGGAGTGAGTTGTCTCTGGAGGGAGCAGAAAGTTGGGAGGAGGGGTGGAGCGAAGGGAAGATAGGGGAACATAGGTGTGGGAAGGAACTGCAGATGCTGGTTTATACCGAAGAAAGACACAAAATGCTGGAGTAACTCAGGCAGCATCTCTGGAGAAAAGGAATAGTTGAAGTTTCGGGTTGAGGGGCTGAAGAAGGGTTCCGACCCGAAACGTCACTTTATTCCTTTTCTCCGAAGACGCCGCCTGACCTGCTGAGTTACTCAAGCATTTTGCGTCTATCTTAGGGGAACATAGAACAGCAGAGCACAGGAACAGGCCTGCAGCGAACTATGCTCACGCTCTGTGGAATTCTCTGCAGGGCGGTGGAGGCAGGTTCTCTGGATGCTTTCAAGAGAGAACTAGATAGGGCTCTTAAAAATAGCGGAGTCAGGGGATATGGGGAGAAGGCAGGAACGGGGTACTGATTGGGGATGATCATCCATGATCACATTGAATGGCGGTGCTGGCTTGAAGGGCCAAATGGCCTACTCCTGCACCTATTGTCTATTGTCAAACACGGTGCCAAGATGAATTAAACACAGCTCAGAATTGCCATAAAATGTCATTCGTGATACTCTTTTTTAATGAGGATGTGGCTTGGACATAGTGACCTGAGCTATAGGGAGACGATGGACAGGATAGGATACCCTAGTTAGGTCTGACCTCATACAGTCATAGAGTGATACAGCTTGGAAACACATCCTTGGGCACAACTTGCCCACACAGGCCGCCATGTCCTATCTACACAAGTCCCACCTGCCCGCATTTGGTCCATATCTCTCTAAACCGTCTCCTATCCATGTATCTGACTAACTGTTTCTTAAATGTTGGGATAGTCCCAGCTGCAACTACCTCCTCTGGCATCTTGTTCCATACACCCACCACGCTTTGTCTCCCCCAGTTCACCTCTACATCCCCCCCCCCCCCCCCCCGCTCCCCAGCCCACCACCTCGACTCTCAGTCTGAAGATGGGTCCCGACCCAAACGTCAGCCATGATCACATTGAATGGCGGTGCTGGCTCGAAGGGCCGAATGGCCTACTCCTGCACTTATTGTCTATTCCTTCCTTCGCTCCAGTGATGCTGGACACAAAAAGCTGGAGTAACTCAGTGGGTTAGGCAGCATCTGTGGAGAGAATGGGTGACGTTTCGGGTCGAGACCCTTCTTCAGACTGGTTAGGGATAAGGGAAACGAGAGATATTGACGGTGATGCGGAGAGATAAAGAACAATGAATGAAAGATATGCAAAAAAAGTAATGATGATAAAGGAAACAGGCCGTTGTTAGCTGTTTGTCCGGTGAAAACGAGAAGCTGGTGTGACTTGGGTGGGGGAGGGATAGAGAGAGGGGGAATGCCGGGGCCACCTGAAGTGAGAGAGATCAATATTCATTACACTGGGCTGTAAGCTGCGCAAACGGAATATGAAATGCTGCTCCTCCAATTTGCGTTTAGCCTCACTCTGACAATGGAGGAGACCGAGGACAGAAAGGTCTGTGTAGGAATGGGAAGGAGAATTAACGTGTCCAGCAACCGGGAGATCAGATTGGTTCGCGCGGGCTGAGCGAAGGTGTTCCGCGAAACGAGCGCCCAGTCTGCGTTTGGTCTCGCCGATGTATACAATTCCGCATCTTGAACAACGGATACGGTAGATGAGGTTGGAGGAGGTGCAAGTGAGCCTCTGCCTAACCTGAAAGGAATGTCGGGGTCCCTGGACAGGGTCGAGGGAGGAGGTATAGCGACAGGTGCGGGGGAAGGTACCTGGGGAGGGGGTGGTTTGGGTGGGAAGGGGTGAGTTAACCAGGGAGTTGTGGAGGGAACGGTCTCTGCGGAAAGGTGTGGAGATGGGAAAATGTGGCTGGTGGTGGGATCCCGTTGGAGGTGGCAGAAATATCGGAGGATTGTATGTTGTCCTGTCATGCAGCCCTGTCCAGCTGAGTTACTCCAGCTTTTTGTGTCTATCTTCGGTTTAAACCAGCATCTGCTGTTCCTTCCTACACCTATTCCTTTTCTCCCGAGATGCTGCCTGACCCGCTGAGTTACGCCTGCACTTTGTGTCTATCCTTGGTTAAAATGCAACGTTGGCACCCCTACGCTTCCCTCTGGAAGCCCAGCTGCTTACCGGTCGCTTGGCATTGTGGCCTCGGCCAGCTTGGCGATCGTTGGGAAGAGGTCCATGTTACTGGTCGGCCCGTGGATTCGCTTGCCCGCTGCCAGGACTCCAGGCCATCGGAGGAGACCTGGTACCCGGATACCACCTTCCCAGTTTGTGGCTTTTCCTCCTTGAAAAAAAAACGGCCCCATTACAGGATGGATGGATGGGGTGATTAATACGGTGATCCGCAGTTTAATTTGACTAGTACGGGTGTCAGGGGTTATGGGGAGAAGGCAGGAGAATGGGGTTAGGAGGGAGAGATAGATCAGCCATGATTGAATGGCGGACTAGATGTGATGGGTCGAATGGCCGAAATCTGCTCCTATTACTTGTGAACATGATGTGGAGGCTCTGGAGAGGTTTACCAGAATACTGCGTGGGTAAGAGGGTATTAACTATGTGGATGTGAAGCACTGCTCAAAGTCGCATTCAACTCCCCTTTGAAATTCCCAGAGAGGATCTTGGAGGAGAAGTGTCCTTCCTTCTGACCCAGGTGGAGGTCATTCGGCCCATCTAGTCCATGCTGGATCTTGGAAGAGAAATTCTCTTACTTCTGACCCAGGTGGAGGTCATTCGGCCCTTCTAGTCCATGCTAGATCTTGGAAGATAAATTTTCTTACTTCTGACTTGGGTGGAGGTTATTCAGCCCATCTAGTCAGGTCGGGGGTGGGGGAGTTCCCCCTCGCCATGGGTACCATGTAATCCCGTGCTCCATGGTCGGATAGTCGGCGACTATACCCCCACCTGGTTTGCCAGGTGAGGAGGGAGCTGTGGACCCCCAGCAGGACCAAAATCAAGACCTGTCAAAGGGTGGATGAGCTCCTAGCGAGCCAAAGGCCATCCGCACTTCAGTAGAAGTTGTGATCATTGTCATACATAGCATCGTGCCCGTTGATGTTTTCAACGATGATGGTGATGATAGTCCATGATGGCTCTTGGAAAACAAATGTCCTTCCTTCTGACCTAGATGGCTATTTAGCCCATGCTGGCATGGGCCCACCCCATCCTCCCTGTAAAGCCCCTGTCCCACGATGCGAGTTTACCCAAGAGCTCTCCTGAGTTAAATATACGATGTTACCCATATATTTTTACTCTTGGAAATTTATCACAGTGTTGAAAAAAACTTCACGAGTTACCCGCTACGTACTTACCATGAGTTTGATTTTAAAAAAAAACTTGCGAGAGCTCTTGGGTAAACTCGCATCATGGGACAGGCCCTTAACTAATCTTTTCCCACATACCTTCTAGATGACCCCCCCTCCCCCATCCTTATTCTCCTGCCACCAATGCTCACCATTGGATAATTTATGGCATGAGAGGAAAGGTCAGGACTAAACCTGCGGTCGTTGGGAGAACATGCAATCTCCACACAGACACAGCAGAAAGTTAAGGGGGTCAAGAGGGTGTAAGTGCCATATGCACCAAAAATATAACAAGGAAATTCAGACTTGCAGCAGCACAACAGGTCGGTCGACACAGTACTCAATAGATTGCATAATAAAACATACAAAAGAAGTCAATTGAAAAAAGAAAACAATATTCGTGCAAAACAAAACAACATCACAAAGTCCGTATGTTTTTGCCTAGTTGGTGTTTATAGTGTTCAAGAGACCGATAGCTGGTGGGAAGAAGCTCTTCTTCAACCTGGAGGTCAAGGTTTTCAGGCTCCTGTAACTTCTTCCCGATGGCAGGAGTGAAATGAGAGCGTGGCCAGGGTGAAATAGTTAGTTATTAATTGTTTGTTGTCATATTTAAGCTTTCCTGTTATAAATGGCATGATGGGATACTTGGCCAAAATCATCCTGGCAACGTTTTTTAGACGAGTTGAATAGTTCCCAGCTCCCTTATAGGTTTTTTTTATGTAGGTTGAATAGTTAATCAGATAAGAAGGGGCCAGGGCAGCATTACTAGTGCTATTGGAATGACTGGCTTTTGGCAAAGAGTGAAAAACAACTCCATATTTTGAGGTGGCTGATGTTTCCTGCGACATTACCTCATGCAATAGAAATTGAGTCTGGGAGGTATATTAACCCCGGTTTTCTGGTATTTCTTTGCGTGTTGCTGGAGAACTCAGACGTAACACTGTTGCCTCTGGGTCTCTAAAACCATACCCGTCGGACGTTAAAGATTAAAGGGCCTGTCCTACAAGCATGCAACTCTATGCGATTAGCGCGACCTAACGTGGTTGCTTGAGCCGTCCGGCGTCGCGGGGCCGGTCCCACTTTGATCGCCGGAGCCGTGCGGAATTGTGCAGAGTTCGTCCCGACATCGCGCGGGGCTCCGAAAAACTGACTATGTTCAAAAATTCCGCACGGCAACGGCTTGTTGGCTCGCAGTCGCCTCAAAGCATTACACACCGCCCCGACATCGTGCCTCAGTGAACCTATCTGTAGGTGCCTCCGTGACCCTGTATGTGTGTGGCTCCGTGGCCCTCTGTGTGTGTGTGCCTCTGTGCCCCTCTCTGTCCTGGCGAACTTACCTTAGACTTCGCTCCAAGTTCGCCTCACTTTGCGCCGCATTGCGCCAGTCACCCGACCTCCGTGCGACCCCTGCTGCCGGTTTGGTCGCGCTTGCCGCACGCAGGCTCATGCTGGTGGGAACGGCCCTGTACAGGGGATCACCCGACCTCCACACGGCCCCCGCTTCTAGTTTAATCGCGCTCATGGCATAGAGTTGCATGCTTGTGGGACAGGCCCTTAAAGCTTCGAACGGCCTTAACTGTTGTCTTTGTCTGTTTCTAAGTTAACTTTTTCAAGGGTGGTGTGGGTCTCTGGCTGCCTTTTTGAGCCAGCGACTCCTGTAGATCCCTTCGATTATGGGGAGGTCAGAACCCGTGATGGACCGGGCAGCGTCCACCACTTTTTTTAATCTGCTTCGTTCCCGGACGTTAAGTTGTTGAACAAGGCCGTGATACAACCAGTCAATACACTCTCTACCGCATACCTGTACTAGTTCAAGAGAGTACTCGACGACATACCAAATCTCCTCAATCTTCTAAGGATGTATAGACGTTGATGGGCTTTCTCTATGATAGCATCAATGCGCTCAGTCCACGACAGATTGTCTGAGCTATGTATGCCCTGGAACTGGGAAATTAGAGTTTAATACTAGAGATACAGCGTGGAAACAGGCCTTTCAGCCAATCGATTGCGTGCTGACCAATGATCGCCCCGCACACTGGCACTAACCTACACGCCAGGGACAATTTACAAATTACACAAGCTATTTAACCTATAAACTTAGACGTCTGTGGAGTGTGGGAGGAAACGGGAGCTTGCGATGAAAATTCATGCGGTCACAGGGAGATCGTACAAACACTGTACCAACAGCACTTGTAGTAAAGATTGAACCCGGGTCTCTACCGCTGCGCCACTGTGTCACCCCTACGACACTGTGCCACCCTATCTTGTACAACTGTCGCATAACTTCTCAACTTCTATACTAAGTAGCCTGTTGAAGGCCAATGTACCCTATCAGCATCCGCAGTCAGGAACGAGTCCGGGTCTCTGGTGCTGGAGTGGGCCTGCCCCACTTAGGCTATTTTTAGGCGACTGCCGGCGACTGTCATAGTCGTAGCAGGTCGCCGAAAAACTGGCGACTGGACCCCCCCCCCCGACATAAAATTTGAAATAGAGTCATTACTTTACAACAAATAAAAAACGAAGTCAGCACCAGCGACAACCTGCGTCATCCTGCGACAACCTACGACAGCACCTACATCAGGAGAAGTCAAGCTACGCTCATTGACGTTAAACCCACTGTCGCCGAAAAGTTTTGAACATTTCAAAATCCAGCGGCAACCGCTAGAAAAACGCTA
The DNA here is from genome assembly GCA_963514005.1 of Raja brachyura. The sequence continues at coordinate 5,360,499 of OY740786.1, forward strand.
CGATTCTTTGGGCGACTGAGGCGACTAGCCACGACCATATACATGACACCCCGGCAACCGTTTGGCGACAGCATGGTCGCCTAAGAGGGACAGGGGCATAAGGCACAACTCTACCGCTGCGCCACTGCGCCACCTATCACTGACCAGTTGGGATGGAACCCAGGTCTGCGGAATCAAGCGGCAGCCACAGCGTGAATGCGCCATCCCAAGTCTTTACAAAGCGGATTCCTGTACCTATGTGGCACTGAGCCAGATCATAAAATGTCTGTAATCCAGTTATTAGCGCAAGATTAAAGGGGGGCGTGACAGTTTGTGGAGACTCCAGAAGGCACTCACCAGCCTTTCATTCCTGGAGAGGGTTCAAGAAAGATTTGCCCTGCTCCAGTAAATTCCGTTTAAAAATTAAAAGAAGCCTTGCGTCTCGGTTTTGTTGGGTGATCATTAATTACTTAGACGAGGCTGCAATGCAAAGAGCTTTTGAATAAAACATGAGCTTTACAAATATGTACCAAAGTTGGCCTTTTAGAATGAAAAGCTGTTGAAGACACAGCAAGTGTTTAACGTACTCTATTAAAACAAATAGAAAATACAGTAATTAGGCAAGAAACGTTTTCGTGACTGGCTTAATTTGGAGTCTTGTTTTGAGCCTTGTTAATTAATAAATAGAAGGTTTAGAAGGAGAACAATGTAGAGGCAGATGTTGCTCATTGGAAGGCAAAGCACTGATCTTAACTAAAATTGTTGGGAGCATGAAGGTGTGATATTGTGCGTGAAAGTGGAAAACTATTTCAGGATTAGTGTGTAGAAAAGAACAGCAGATGCTGGTATATAAGTGTCATAGTCTGATACAGTGTGGAAACAGGCCCTTTGGCCCACCTTGCCCACACCGGCCAACATGTCCCAGCTACACTAGTCCCACCTGCCCGTGTTTGGCCCATATCCCTCCAAACCTGTCCAATCCATGTACCTGTGTAACCGTTTCTTAAACATTGGGATAGTCCTTGCTTCAACTACCTCCTCTGGCAGCTTGTTCCATACACCCACCACGTTTTGTGAGAAAAGGCTAACTCTCAGATCCCTATGAAATCTTTTCCCCTTCACCTTAAACCCACTGTATGTCCTCTGGTCCTCGATTCATCTACTCTGGGCAAGAGACTCCCCATTACCTTTCACACCCTTACTAATCGAATACCTGTCGATCTCCACTTTAAAAATGCCCTGACCCTTGGCCTCAACTGCCATCGGTGGCAGTGAATTCCACAGGTTCACCACCCTCGGGCTGAAGAAATTCTTCATCATCTCCATTGTAAAAGTATGTCCTTTTATTCCGAGGCTGTGCTCTCTGGTCCTAGACTCTCCCACTTCCTTTTACAGCGGTCCTTTTGGTTAAGTGGAGTGCATTTCCCCCAGTTTTTCACCAAAGATACCATGTGCCACGGTGGTTAATCTCGAATGAGACTGTAATTAAGTTTGTTACTCGAGCAACTTATATTTGGGGCGGCACGGTGACGCAGCTGTAGAGTTACTGCCTTACAGCATGTTTCGATATCTGTCTGCTTATAAAATAAGTAAAAGTAGTACATAATGTACAGAGAAAGATGGCTGCACACACACTCGTGTTGGAATCAAAATATGGAATTATTTATTTCCAAGTCACATGTCACTGACTGATTTACTGAGCATTTGCGTGAATGAGCACAGCTCATATGCATTAATGATAGGGATATTGTCGCACAGCGCCAGAGACCCAGGTTCGATCCTAACTACCGGTGCTGTCTGTATGGAGTTTGTACGTTCTCCCTGTGACCCCGTGACTTTTCTCCGGGTGCTCCGGTTTCCTCCCACATGCCAAAGGTGTACAGGCTTGTAGGTTGGGTAATTGGCTTTGGTAAAATTGTAAATTGTCCCTAGTGTGTAGGATAGTGTAGTTTAGTTTAGTGTCCCGTGTACCGAGGTACAGTGAAAAGCTTTTGTTGCGTGCTATCCAGTCAGCAGAAACACGATTACAATCGAGCTATTCCAGTGTATAGATACATGAGAAGGGAATAACGTTGAGTGCAAGGTTAAGTCTGATCAAGGACACTCTGAGGGTCACCAATGAGGTAGGTGGTAGTTCAGCACTGCTCTCTGGTTGTAGTAGAATGATTCCGTTGCCTGATAACAGCGGGGAAAAAAATGGTCCCTGATAGTATCAGCCATGATCACAATGAATGGCGGTGCTGGCTCGAAGGGCGAATGGCTTGCCCCTGCACCTATTTTCTATGTTTCTATGTAGTACTAGCGTACAGGGTGATTGCTCATTGGCATCGACCTGGTGGGCCGAAGGGCCTGTTTCCATGCCGTATCTCAAAAGAAAGTTGACTATACGTCCATTGTGTACTCTGGTAAGCAGCCATCCATGGTGTAGATAAACACATTCATGTCGAATTATTTGCGTATTATCACGGCGATCTCCACTTACCCTTGTGGATGCCGTTCCATCCTCCATGCATCTCCCCCTCGTCAGAAATCTCTTCAACATGGGCACCTTGGTCTGAAGTGAAGTAGACCAGAGTCCGCTGACTCAGATTCAGCCTTTCCAATGAAGCCAGGATTTCTCCTTTTAAAAAAAAAAATTGCAAAGAGGGCTTACGGTTGAGGTGAGAAGGAAAAGATTTAAAAGGGAGCCGAGCGGCAACCCGAGGAGGGCAGGAATTTCTCTAGTCAGAGGGTGGTGAATCTGTGGAATTTTGTGGAGGCCAAGTCAATGGATATTTTCAAGGCAGAGATAGATAGATTCCTGATTAGTACGGGTGTCAGGGGTTACGGGGAGAAGGCAGGAGAATGGGAGATAGATCAGCTGTGATTGAATGGCAGAATAGACTTGATGGGCCAAATAGCCTAATTCTGCTCCTATCACTTATGACCTTAACAACCACCTTCAGTGTGAAAAGGTTATATGGAACAAGCTATCACAGGAAGATGGACGGGCAGGTACGATCAGAATGTTTAAAATACATGTAAACTGTGTTTTTTTTTTGCATTAGTATTGGAACTATTATTTTCTTAATTTTTTATTATTACTTTTTAATATTCATTATATATTTTCTCCATGTATTGTGTGTTGGCAGGTTATACAATACAGATTACGGTGTTTCTATGCGTTTTGCGTTTATTCTGCTTGGTCATCTTACAACCCAATGGTGTGAACATTGAATTCTCCAACTTTAGGTAAACCGCACTCTCCCCCTCCCTCCCCCCCCCCCCCCCCCCATCTACCTACCCTCTTTCCTCGCACCACTCTCCCTTCTTCTTCCTCCCCTCCTCCCCCCCCCTCCCCCCACCCCTCCTGGACTACCATTTACTTCCCCTGAAGCACCTGAAGAAAAGGTCCCAACCCAGAACATCACCTAAGCATCTTCTCCAGGGATGCTGCCTGACCCGCTGAGTTACTCCAGCATACCGTGTCTTTCCTTGGTGAACAAGCATCTGCAGTTCCTTTCTTTTAAAATCTTTTTATTAATTTTATTAATCAAAAACAAAAAAAATGATAAACATAATGTTTACAAATACACAGGACTGGAGTTAAAAGTCCAAAGTGCCAAATATCAATTTACTCCCGGCGGCGATGGGAACCTTCTGCACTCACCTGTGCTCCTCCGATGTTGAGAAAGGCTAGGCTGACACTTCATTGGGGTTATCAAGTGGGCACCTACTTTCATCGACATTTCGCATAGGGATCAGGATTATATTAACAACAAGTGTAACCCGAGTACGAGTCCAGTATCAAAATACACATTGGGTATAGACCTCCCGGTCGCGATGTAAATATAGTTAAGTGTTTAAAAGAGGACTTGTATATATAAAAACAAAAAGATAATAAGGAAGGAAAATTAGAGAAACCAACCCCCCCCCCCCCTCCAAACTAAAATAACCCAAACAAAATCTGGGCTGCATAGAATTTCAACACTTTAGCTCCCTTATTGTCGTCAAGTCCGTTCCACCGTATGAAGGCAAGCAGTTCCTTGTTTCTACTGGCTGATATTTATTTATTGTTGCTGTGCCTGTAAAGCTGCAACCAGTCAGAATTTCATTGTTTCCTTTCACATGACAAGTACACAGTCTAGACTTAATGTTATAAATAGGAACTGCAGGCGCTGGTTTAGACCACAGGGACAAGGGAGTGGACTAATTGCGTTTCTCTTTGGTTTCCCGAGCTGCACCTAACGACGTTGCAGCATGAATGGAGGAGGGAGGCACAGTCGCGCAGCGGCAGAGTTGCTGCTTTACATCGCCAGAGACACACACGCTCGATTCCGACTACGGAATTTATCCGTTCTCCCCCGTGACCGCGTGGGTTTTCTCCGGGTGCTCCGGTTTCCTCCCACATCCCAACGAACGTGCAGGTTTGTAGGTTAATTGGCTTCGGTAAAATGGTTAAATTGCCCCTGCTGATCGCTGGTCGGCGCGGGCCTGCTTCTGCGTCCTGAGCGCCTGGAGAAGACCCACGCGGTCACGGAGAGAAAGTACCTGTTTCTCTAAAATCTATAAAGTGTCAGTTAAAACCGCACCTCCATCATCCGGGTATTTAACTGGCGTTTAAAAGAACAAAAGAAAGGAGTCAACCTAGTTAATTTTCTGTCTCCAATGCATGTACATCCTTCCTTGAATATGCCGCCCAACACTGTACGCAGCTTTCCAAGTAAGACCGTATTACTAAGAAGGAGCAGGGTTGTTGTATGTTCTGTCCGATAAGTAAAAGATTCAATCAAACTCATAGAAACATAGAAATTAGGTGCAGGAGTAGGCCATTCGGCCCTTCGAGCCTGCACCGCCATTCAATATGATCGTGGCTGATCATCCAACTCAGTATCCCCTACCTGCCTTCTCTCCATACCCTCTGATCCCCTTAGCCACAAGGGCCACATCTTACTCCCTCTTAAATATAGCCAATGAACTGGCCTCAACTACCCTCTGTGGCAGAGAATTCCAGAGACCCACCACTCCTACGATTAATGTTAAAAGCCCTGTGAAAAATTATGGGATTGGATTAGCCACCGGTTCTGCTGATTACAGTGTGGTATAACATTGGGCAGGTGCGCTAAACAGGCAGCTGATATGATCCGATTCAATCTTGCCACGTTTTCCCATTCTATTTTCCGGCTGAAAATGACTTCCAACAACTTCAGCTCCAGATACAAAACCCGACTGTGTGCACGGAAGTCAACAGGCCCCGGCAATGTTGTCTACATTATTTTTGGAGGCAAGAGTCATGCACTTCTCGCTAGCTGGAACAAAGCTGATTTCAAGTCTCTTAAGACATGGTCCTGATGAACAATGTGGCTCCCCTGTTTACTTATATAACAACCCGCATTTCAGAGTAACTTGTCACTCTCTGCACACCTCAGGGGTATTCCTGGTGATTTGATACGAGGGTATAATTGTACAATTTCCGCTTTTGCCAATCTCCAGGGATTCCAGCTAGAAATACTGGCGTGTCTACTGCAGATGGTAACATTTCTCACCATCGCTAGGCTTCCAATTCTCTTTCTGGTGCGCACAGTATGAACGTTTGCATCAGGGCGGAGTGACTGGGTTTGTCTTTACTCCGAGCCAGAAAGAGGAATGAATACTTTATTGTCACATGTGACAAATCACAGTAAAATTCTTTGTTTTGCATACCGGATAGGTATGCAAATAATCGCCACTTAAAGGGCACAGATAAAGTTACAAAGTATCCCGCACCAGGCCCACCTTTGTTCTCCCCCTATCCCCCCCTGACGTAACCGGGTCTTTCATTGTTCTTCCCTCCCCCACCCTATCGGCGGTCCCCTTCCCCCCCGCCGGCTCCTCCTTTCTTCCCGGCGGGACGTCCTCCGGCTCCCACATGGCCCGTCCTCGACCGCCGACCGGAGCCCTCATCGACCACCACACCGACCCCTTCCACGATCGCTGCCGGGTCCCCTCCAGGCCCTTGGCCTCGGGGATCCGTCCACGCTGGGGCCGGCCACGGGCTCGGTCGACCCAGCCTCCGTCGGCCGCGAGTCTCCGGGGACTCTGCAAGGCTCAGGCTCGGGCTCCGACGCCCAGCTTCTCTGCGGCCTCCTGTGGGACGTCGAGGCGCATGGGCAAGAAAAGACATTCAGCTTGTCGTGCTGGAACAAGTCAACGGTTCAGGCAGCATCTCCGGAGAACACGGATAGACGGCCTGGAGAAGGGTCCCCATACGAAACGTCACCTATCTATGGTCTCCCAGAGGTGTTGCCTCATTCGCTGAGTTACTCCAGCACTTTGTGTCATTTTGGTGATCTAGCATCTCCAGCTCATTGGCATGGGGCCAAACTGGTGGGGATGACGTCCACCACTGATTAATTCCCTCATGGAATCTCAAATAGGGAATGGCCATTTGCTGAGTTATATGTGCTAAAACGATGTCCTCTAGTCATTGACAATGCTGTCACGAGGAAACGTGTCCTAATATATATCCTGTCTTTGTTCCTCATAATTATTTTAAATCGCTACCTCCTCCCTCTGTTCAGTTTTTTGAGTTGAGTTTACACAGCATGTAAACAGGCTCTTCGGCCCACCAGGCCCGTGTCGACCAGTTTTCACCCGTGCAATAATTCTATCCTGCACAATGGGGACAATCTTTAGAAGCCAATTTCACTACATGTCTGTGTGTCCTTTGGAGTGTGGGAAGAAACTGGAGCTCTCGGAGAAAGCCAACTCAGAAACCGGGAGAACGTACAAAGTTTGTACTGACAGTGCCCGCAATCAGGATCTAACCCGGGCCTTTGGCCCTGTAAGGCAGCAACTCTACCGCTGCACCACCTTGCCGCCCCCTCTACTCCTAAGGAGGGTGCGATTTGCAGCTTTATTGGTCTTTGATGACCAATGCTAAAAATATTATTTTGCGACACAGACAAACAAAGCTTCAAATCAACAGTCTGCATATTCAATTGAATCTAATGGAGTTACACAGCTCAAAAACAGGTCTACATATTACTGTTGGTGAGACGAATTCTGGAGTATGGTGTACAATTCTGGTCGCCTAATTATAGGAAGGATGTCAACAAAATAAAGAGAGTACAGAGGAGATTTACTAGAATGTTGCCTGGGTTCCAGCAACTAAGTTACAGAGAAAGGTTGAACAAGTTAGGTCTTTATTTTTTGGAGCGCAGAAGGTTAAGGGGGGACTTGATTGAGGTCTTTAAAATGATGAAAGGGATAGACAGAGTTGACGTGGATAAGCTTTTCCCATTGAGGGTAGGGAAGATTCAAACAAGAGGGCATGACATGAGAATTAAGGGACAGAAGTTTAGGGGTAACATGAGGGGGAACTTCTTTACTCAGAGAGTGGTGGCTGTGTGGAATGATCTTCCAGCAGGCGTGGTGGAGGCAGGATCGATTTTAACATTTAAAAGTAAAGTGGATAGGTATATGGACGGGAAGGGAATAGAGGGGTATGGTCTGAGTGCAGGTAGATGGGACTGGGGGAAAATAAATGTTCGGCACGGACTGGAAGGGCTGAGAAGGCCTGTTTCCGTGCTGTAATTGTTATATGGTTATATGGCCAATACCCCTCTGCACTCATCTACTTACCATCACTTGCCGCCCTACCATTTGATCCTTCGATCATCAACCTTTGACAAACCTGTTTGTTTTTGGCGTGTGGGAGGAAACCAGAGCAACCGGAGAAAACCCACGGAGGTCACGGGGAGAACGTGCAAACACCGTACGGATATCGCCCGTAGTCAGGATCGAACCTGGGTCTCTATCGCAGTGAGGCAGCAACTCTACGGCTGCGCCACACTCTAGATCGCAGGCGAGGCCATCAGTGCGATATTATGCATTGTAATACAATGTAATACGGAGCACAGTCCCAGCCTCTTGAAAATTAAAGGCGCACTTAAAAACCAGACAATCATTTAAAAAGTGTTAACCGACCATTTCCATTAAGTTCAATTGCTACATTGATGCTCCCAACACATTAAACATTCTGTGCATCGAGGAGAGAGATGCTTATTTACTCAATAGTTCCACCTCATTTAACTGGCAATTCCCTCGTATACTTAATAAACTCTCAACAGCATCGGGTCAGAGCTCACACAGCTCAGCACGGACTGCATTAACAAACTTGTTCAATAAGTAAACAGCACCTCATTAAAAGGTGCATTCAATCTCCCCTAACTGGTAGCCAGCTTCATCAGGCAGCGCAGTAGCACAGCGGTAGAGTTGCTGCCTCGTAGCGCCGGAGACCCGGGTTCGATCCTGACTATGGGCGCAGTGGCGACCACACATTTCACTGTACCAATTGGTACATGTGACAAATAAATGTATCTTGTATCTGCGTGATGTTTGTTTCTTCTCCCTGTGGGTTTTCCTTGGGTGCTCCCACATCGCGCAGACATGCTGGTTTGTAGGTTAATTCAGTGTTTCCACTTTGAAAGGAAATTACCTGAAATTCCAGGAAATTCGGGTTGTCTTCGGGTAATTTTAGGGTAATTAAATAATTTTGGGAGATTTCGGGAAATTCCCTGGCCCGGTAAGCCTTCCCCAACTGCGCATGTGCGACTGCTGCAACCGACTGCACACGCACGGATATCGGGCCCACTGCCCGCGGGATGATTTGCGGAAAAAAAGTATGCACCTGTACATTTACGCCCAACTGTATACTGTGCAGTTGGGGGGGCCCCGTCAGCCGCGTCACAATTGAAAATGGCGCCGGTAGGGACGCCGAATCCCCGGGCGTGCACAGTGGGGCTGGTGTCCGCGGGAGCGCAGTTGGGGTGGGCAGTCGCGCGTGTACAGTTGGGGAAGGCTCAACGGGCCGGGAAATACCATCAAATTCCAGGTCATTTGGAATTCTATTTCAGGAATTTTGTTTTCTTGAGGTGTGGAAGCACTGGGTTAATTGGCCCTCTGTAAAATTGCCCTAAGTGCGTAGGGAGTGGATGTAAAAGTGGGATAACATGGAACTTGTGTGGACGGGTAGATCGATGCTCGGTGTGGGCTTGATGGGGTCCGAAGGCAACGTTTCCATGCTGTATCTTTCAGTTAATCAATCAATCAACCAAAAACTTAATTAATCAGTTGCAAAATCACCTTTGCAAACTTTGGAGATGACCCACTCTCTACTGTTGTTCCACTTAAAATAAAAATCACCAAAAACCACCTGAATGCTACGCCCTCTAGTCTTTGATATTTCCACCCTGGGAAAAACGCTCTGACTGTCCACCCTATGTATATCCCTCTCATAGTGTTACGCGCTTCTGTTGGATCTCCTCTCGGACTACGATGTTTCAGAGAAAACAATTCAAGTCCGTCCAACCTCTGCTTAAAAAGTTAAGTTACACCAATCCTTAACCAGTGAAGAATTCTTTGCATTGCCATATTTGTATTGAAAGGGAAGGAGAAGACGGGAGCTTTCACTGTAAGCTCAGTAGTTTTTTTGCATTAACTGCAGCACGGGTAGATTAATAGCCGCTTAAACACTGGAGGCTGTAACAGCACCGTCATGTTACAGTATATATAACTGCTTCCAGGGTGGCACGGCTGGCGCAGCGGTAAAGTCTATGCCTTACAGAGCCAGAGACTCGGGTTCGATCCTGACTACGGGCGTTATGTGTACGGAGTTTGTATGTTCGCCCTATGACAGCGTGGGTTTTCCTCCCACACTCCAGAGACGTGTAAGTTTGTAGGTTAATTGGCTGCAGTAAAGATTGTGAATTGTCCTCGCGTGTAGGATTGTACTAAAGTACAGGCGATCGCAGGTCGGCGCAGACTCGGTGGGCCTGTTTCCACACTGTGCTTTATAAGGTCATAGAAACATAGAAATTAGGTGCAGGAGTAGGCCATTCGGCCCTTCGAGCCTGCACCACCATTCAATATGATCATTGCTGATCATCCAACTCGGTATCCTGTACCTGCCTTCTCTACATACCCCCTGGATATTTTTTTAAAGCAGAGATAGATAGATTCTTTGATCAGTGTGGTGTCAGGGGGTTATGGGAAGAAGGCAGGAGAATGGGGTGAGGAGAGAGAGATAGATCAGCCATGATTGAATGGCGGAGTAGACCTGATGGGCCTAATGGCCTAATTCCGCTCCAATCATAGAAACATAGAAAATAGGAGCAGGAGTAGGCCATTCGGCCCTTCGAGCCTGCACTGCATTTCAATATGATCATTGCTGATCATCCAACTCAGTATCCCGTACCTGCCTTCTCTCCATACCCTCTGATCCCTTTAGCCACAAGGACCACATCTAACTCCCACTTAAATATAGCCAATGAACTGGCCTCAACTACCTTCTGTGGCACAGAATTCCACAGATTCATCACTCTCTGTGTGAAAACTCTTTTTCTCATCTCGGTCCTAAAGGAATTCGCCCTTATCCTTAGATTGTGACCCCTTGTTCTGGACCTCCCCAAACATCGGGAACAATCTTCCTGCATCTAGCCTGTCCAACCCCTTAAGAATGTTGTAAGTTTCTATAAGATCCCCCCTCAGTCTTCTATATTCTAGCGAGTACAAGCTAAGTCTATCCAGTCTTTCCTCATATGAAAGTCCTGAAGTCCAGGAATCAGTCTGGTGAACCTTCTCTGTACCCCCTCTATGGCAAGGTCATGCGATAGGTGCAGAATTAGGCCATTGGGCCCATCAAGTCCGCACCGCCATCCACTCATGGCTGATCTATCTCTCCCTCCTAACCCCATTCTCCTGCTTTCTGCCCATGATCCCCTGACACCCGTACTAATCAAGAATCTATCTATTTCTGCCTTAAAAATATCAATTGACTTGGCCTCCACAAGGTAAAGAATTCCACAGCTTCACCACCCCCTGACTAAAGAAATTCCTCCTCATCTCCCCAAAAGAACGTCCTTTAATTCTGGAGTAATGACCTGTAGTCCTAGACTCTCCCACTAGTGGAAACATCCTCTCCACATCCACTCGATCCAAGCCATTCTAAACTAAATTAAGTAAACATGCACTTATGCTCTTTCAGGTAACAACCATCTGAACAGTAACCACTTGTTCTCATCTGATTTTGTTAGCACGTTAATGAATAATAGAAGTAAAGGGCCTGTCCGACTTACTCGATTTTTTCGGCGACTTGCCAGCACCCGTCATAGTCGCAGCAGGTCGCCGATAATTCTCAACATGTTGAAAATCCACCGGCGACCAGAAAAAGGTACGACTCTTTGAAGTAAGTAAGTAAGTGAGTTTGTTTATTGGCCAAGTATTCACATACAAGGAATTTGCCTTGGTGCTCCGCCCACAAGTAACAACATGACATACAGTGATAGTTACGAATGACTCAGAAAACACTAAACATTAATAATAATAAAACATTAATGATAAAACACCATTGATCAAGCATGTGAACCAACAAACCACTCACGACCGTATTGGCGTCACCCCGCGACATGTACCTTTTTCTGGTCGCTGCTGGATTTTCAACATTTTGAAAATTTTCGGCGACCTGCTGCGACTATGACGGGTGCCGGCAAGTCGCCCAAAAAAAAATCACGTAAGTGGGACAGGCCCTTACGGAAAACCTCGAACAGAGATGCATTTCACTGCTACGTGGGATTCTAAGAAATGATACGAAGGAGGCCTTATTTGTGCAAAGTGGCTGGTTCAAACCAATTGTTCGGTAAACAACCTCCTAGTACATTTCCTTGCAGCTTCAGGGACTTTGATTAAAAGCAGAGGTCTTGAAGTCACGTAGACTGCAGAGTTGGATACTCTTTCTTATCGGAACACAAGGTCCAGGCACTGGGGCATGAACAATTTAACAACTTTCAATACAAAGGGTAACTTTGAGGAGAAAGGGATCGGCCTTCTGCAGGCTGGATCTCCCAAAGGTACCGAGCAGAAAGGAATAAAAGGGATGCAGAAGGCTCTGTTAGAGGGTGGGTTTAAGATGGAGAAGCAGGCTGTACCCTATGCCTGTGCTGTCATAAAACATAGAACAGCACAGTACGTGTAAGAAGGAACTGCAGATGCTGGTTTACGCCGAAGATAGACACAAAAAGCTGGAGTAACTCAGCGGGACTGGCAGCATCTCTGGAGAGAAGGAATGGGTGACATTTCGGGTCAGTGATGCTGCCCGTCCCACTGAATTACGGCAGCTTATTTTGTCTCTAGAACAGTACAGATCAGGAACAGGCCCTTCAGCCCACAATGTCTGTGCTGAACATGATGCCAAGATAAACTAATCTCCTCTGCTGGCACATCACAAGATCATAAGTGATAGGTGCAGTATTAGGCCATTCGGCCCATCATGTCTACTCCACCATTCAATCATGGTTGATCTCTCACTCCTAACCCCACTCTACTGCCTTCTCCCCATAACCTCTGGCACCCGTACTAATCAAGAATCTATCTTCTGTGCCTTAAAGATATCCATTGACTTGGCCTCCACAGCTTTCTGTGGCAAAGAATTCCACAGATTCACTACCCTCTGTCTAAAGAAATTCCTTCTAATCTCCTTCCTAACTTTCCCCCCCCCCCCCAATAGGTGCAGGAGTAAGCCATTCGGCCCTTCATGCCAGCACCGCCATTCAATGTGATCATGGCTGATCATCCACAATCAGTACCCCGCTCCTGCTTTCTCCACATATCCCCTGACTCTGCTATCTAACTTTCTCTTGAAAGCATTCAGAGAATTGGCCTCCATCGCCCTCTGAGGCAGAGACTTCCACAGACTCACAACTCTCTGGTTGAAAAAGTGTTTCCACATCTCCGTTCTAAACGGCTTACCCCTAATTCTTAAACTGAAGGCCCCTGGTTCTGGACTCCCCCAACATCGGGAACGTGTTTCCTGCCTCTAGCGTGTCCAAGCCCTTAATAATCTTATGTTTCAATAAGATCCCCTCTCATCCTTGTAAATTCCAGCGACAAGCCCAGTCGCTCCATTCTTTCAACACGTGACAATCCCGCCATCCCGGGAATTAACCTTGTTAACCTTCACAACTTTCTGGATAAAAAGTATTTTCCCATTAAATAAGATCATAGTTGATCTTTTACCTCATTGGGGTTCGAACTCTGAAGGTCCTGTTCAGACTGTTCTATGCACCTCTAAATATTTTAATATCCACTTTTAGTCAAATATCCAGGCTAAAATTAAGCAAAACTTTGCATAAAATGTCCACATCATTTCTCAGCGATGCAGCACAAAGTAGAGCCTCATGTGGAACGGCTCAGAACGAGAACACCCACCTACACTCCAGTCCATCTCCTCCACACTGTCACCGTACAAACCGTGTTTGCTTTTCCCCAAAAACTCCCGAGAAGCATATAGTGCCGTGTGGACGTGTATGTAGGATGTGAACAGCAGGAACGGACGGCCCAAATTCCTGCAGAACAAGGGAACATTACAAAACACCTGTCAAAGGGAGGTGAGAGTAAGGAGACAATGCAAAGGTGTACGCGGAAGATAGGCACAAAATGCTGGTATAACTCAGTGGGACAGGCAGCACCCTCCCCTCAGCTAGCAACGAACCTTTTTACATTTCCCCGTCATCGTCTGCTTTGATCTGTCGTTTTCACATCTGGCATTAAATGTTATTCCCGCCTGCAATTGGTGCAAAACGCCTCAGAGAGACTTCCGTAAAAGGGACCACATCACCCGATTCTGGGCTCTCTCCACTGGCTCCCAGTACGGTACAGAATCAACTTCAAGCTCCTCTTATTCGTATACAAAGCCCTTATCGGGCTTGCCCCCACTCCCCCCCCCCCCCCCCCCCCCCGCATCAAAAATCTTCTAACCCACCATTCTACCTTCGGGTCCCTCATGTCGGCCGCCTTGGGGCTGCTGACTATCCTGCGGTCTAGGTTTAAGCTCAGGGGTGGCCGCGCTTTTGCGGTTGCAGCACCTAGACTGTGGAACAGCATCCCTCTCCTCATCAGAACTGCCCCCACCATCGGCTCCTTTAAGTCGAGGCTCAAAACCTATTTCTACTCCCTGGCGTTTTTGAGGCCCTCTGAGGGGGGGTTATGTATGTATTGTTAGGTCTGTGTACCATTGTGTTTGGCACATTAGTACCTGCACTGATGTAACGCACTTTGGTCAACGCGAGTTGTTTTTAAATTTGCTACACAAATAAAATTGATTAATTGATTATCATGCATCTATACACTATAAATGGCTCAATTGTAATCATCTATTGTCTTTCTGCTGATTTGTTAGCACGCAACAAAAACCTTTTCACTGTACCACGGTTCACGTGACAATAAACTAAACTAACTACCCCTCTATATCTCTAAACTCCCTCTCCCCTGACTCTCAGTCTGAAGGGTCTAGACCCAAAATGTCACCCGTTCCTTCTCTCCAGAGATGCTGCCTGTCCCGCCGAGTCACCTCAGCATTGTGTGTCTATCGTCTGCAGTTCCTACCTACACCTTGTACCTTCCAAAAGGAGCTTTTACATTTTTCAGCTTGAAATTGTGCAATCTGGTGCATACTGTAGCGAGTCTTTTAACTTATACTTGGATGCAACATTTATGCTTTAAATTGGATTAGGTATGAATAAGGTTAGGCTAAATTACATTCCTAATTCCACAATAGTTCCAAGCTCTGCTCAACAGGTGCAGAACATGGATGAGTATATTCATGTATGGAAATCAGATTATATTCATGCTGTTATGCATATATATATAGAGAAACAAAGCAAAAGTCAGTCTTCCATCACTGTTCTGCCCACATAAATCAATCAACCTTGTTCAAGAAGGAACTGCAGATGTTGGAGAATCGAAGGTAGACAAAATTGCTGGAGAAACTCAGTGGGTGAGGCAGCATCTATGGAATGAAGGAGATAGGCAACGTTTCGGGCCGAAACCATTCTTCAGACGGGTTCAACCTTACCCTTTGAATATAGAAACAAGATGAAAATAATGCCACATATTCAATCATATATGGTTGAATGAAATTAAGATATATATGTAAAAATATATGGAAACAGGCCCTTCCGCCCACACCGACCAGCAATCTATCATACACCAATTCCATCCATCACGCCAGGGTTAATTTACAGAAGCCAATTAACCTACAATCCTGCACTTCTTTCGGATATGGGAGAAACCGGAATATCCAGAGAAAATCCATGTGGTAGTAAGGCAGCGACTCTACCGCTACACCACCGTGGCACCCCATTAAATTATTTTTTCTGTAATATATTTATTATGGTGTCATGTGAATAAAGATGAATGCATGATTCTGATTTCTGCCCTTAGTTGGATAACACGCATGTCCAGTCATTGTGTTTTATGGCTGGTTTTCAACCTCTTCAGGCTGAAGGTCTCGACTCGAAACATCACCCATTCTTTCTCTCCAGAGATGCTGCCTGTCCTGCGAGTTTTTCAAGTTTTTTGTGTCTATCTTCAGTTTAAACCAGCATCTGCAATTCCTTCCTACACTATTTGCTAAGCAAAATGCAAATTCGTATTATATAATTTCGTGATCAGCGTGAGAGCATGAGAATCTTGAGCAGGTCTCACGCTCAATGCGTGAGAGTTGGCAGCCTTGCTAATAATTCAAACATTTTATGCAAGTTCCAATTGTTTGGACAAAAATCACTTATTACTGCTTTATAACAGTTAAGTTACTTTAAGACTATTTCAGAAATTATGGCAGTCAACAAAAAATCAACTAACAAATTAAAGCAAACTTTGAAAAAAATAACATGTTCCCTTTCCTGACTCTACCTCATAAGTACTTTAACGCTGTTAACAGAGCAAAGGGATATTAATCTCAAGAATCAAAATGGGGAAAGTGAGGGCAATTTAGATTAAATGGTAATTCTAAGCCCATTCAGATCTGCATAGAGCCAGTTATACAACATGTACATGGCTGGCCCAATTTGTCCATACAGATCAAGTTGGCATTCTGCATGCCCAGGGACTGGCTGCCGTTCCCAGGTCAGCTCGCATCCCAGGGACTGGCCGCAGTTCCCAGGTCGGCTCGCCTGCAACAGAATGAGTGGTGGGCGGGGAAGGCATTGAGAGGGAGAAGAGGGGGGGGGGGGGGGAGAAGGAAGAGAGAGAGGTTTAATTGAAGCAACTTGCAGTGAGAGCGTTGCTGTTGCCCGCTAGTGTTGAGGGGAGGGGGTGGTCGTGGCTTCTGTTCCAGGTCGGGACCCCGCGAAAACGAATTGAAAAAAAAAACGCGTTTTTTCGGGTTACGGGCCATGTGCCCGTAGTCGGAACCCTGTCCTAGAGGCTTGGCCTCATTGTGGTCGGCAGCTGCACATTCGACCAAAGAGAAGAGGCGCAACGTTACTCACAGACCGCAGATTGCTGGCAGCCGGCGCAAAGGGACAAACTGGCGCAGGGACTGAACTCAGCATGAGAACTCGGTCATGAGCGTGAGGGCGTGTGAAATAGCTCCAAAACGTGATTCTCTCGCTGAAAGCGTGAGGGTTGGCAGCCCTGGATAGAACAGGAGGGAGGATGTGGGAGGAAACCAGGGCAGGACTTTCGCAGTGAAAGGGAGAACCCTGGGAAGTGTTGTAAATAAAGGGGTATAGTTCAGGTACATGTGTAGGAAGACGCTGCAGATGCTGGTTTACACCATAGACAGACACAAAAAGCAGGAGTAACTCAGTGGGTCAGGCAGCATCTCTGGAGAAAATCCTTTTACGACATAGTTTCCTAATGGTGGCATCACTGGTAGATCGGGTGGTCAAGAAGGCTTTTGGTACATTGGCCTTCATCAGGCAGGGTATTGAGTATAGAACGTGGGATGTTGTATGTGGTTCCCACAGCAGACGGCCCAGCTTGCCTGGCAAAATGCCTCATCACCAGAACTCACCAACAAGCACCAAGACGTGGCTTGGCTGGCGGTGAGGGGAGCCCTCCCAATCAGATCCTTCCTGCACTGTCGGAACCTCACTACCAGTGCACGCTGCCCTCGGGACAGCAGCTACAGAGAGGAGACAGTTGCCCACCTCTTTGCAGAGTGTGGATTCGCAAAGAGAGTCTGGAAAGGGTCTCTGTCACGGTATGCTCCGAACAGCTCCGTCACAGAGGACTCTGTGATTTATGGACTGTTCCCAGGGACGCATTCAGAGACTGACATCGAGTGCTGCTGAAAGTTCATAAACTCAGTGAAAGACGCTCTTTGGTCTGACCGAGTTTTGTTGACCTCCCAGCGGAGCGAGATGTCCATCAGGGAATGTTGCCGACTGGCCCGCTGCAGACTGCAGGAGTACGTGCTGAGGGACGCACTGAAGCTCGGCGCAGCCAACGCCAAGGCTCGGTGGGGGAGGGCCTAGGGTCCTTCCACTGCTGGACATGGGGGGCAGGCTATGGTGGAGAGACCCCTCAAAATAAGGGAAGGGATTCCACGCCAGTGGGCCACATGATTGGCAAGGGTGGGGGAAGAAATGTTTTAAAATTTGAGGTAATGTGTGTAAACAGTATTGAATGTTTGTATAGCCTCCGAAAAAGTTGGATGAATATTTTGACTGGTTCCTGTACATTATATATTCATTACTTGAATAAAGTCTGTAGATGGTTTATGCATGCAACCAATAATATAGCTACCTTAGTACCATTAAGCCCGCCTTAGTTAACATCAATCATAACGCTTTCCCCTCCCTGGGTACAGTTCAGTAGAAGAATGTAACCAGTGCTATCATTAAAGGATGTCATACACTTCAAGAGTGTGAATTGCTTATTTACCAAGTCTATTTCGAAAGATGTATTACAGATTATTACAGTGTGTTACAGAGTGGAATTCTCTACCTCCGAGGGCGGTGAAGGCAGGTTCTCTGGGTGCTTTCAAGAGAGCTATATAGGGCTCTTAAAAATAGCGGAGTCAGATATGCGGAGACGGCAGGAACGGGGTACTGATTGGGGATGATCAGCCATGATCACATTGAATGGCGATGCTGGCTCGAAGGGCCGAATGGTCTACTCCTGCACCTATTGTCTACAATTGTACAACACGTTGTTGAGGCTGTATTTGGAGTACTGTGCTCATTTTGGGCACCCTGCTATAGGAAGGATGTTGCTAAGCTGGACAGAGAGCAGAGAAGATTTATGAGGATGTTGCCAGGACTCGAGGGCCTGGGATAATGGAACAGGTTGGGCAGGCTAGAACTTTATTCCTTGGAATGCAGATAGATGAGGGGTAATTTTATGAAAAATGACTTCTAATTTCAGATAGTCCTTGCTTTCTCCCTCCTTCCCCTCCCCCTTCCAGCTCTCCCACAAGCCTACTGTCTCCACCTCTTCCTTCTTCCCGCTCCCCCCCCCCCCCCCTCCGGCATCAGTCTGAAGAAGGGTCTCGACCCGAAACATCGCCTATTACTTCCCTCCATAGATGCTGCCTCACCCGCTGAGTTCCTCCAGAATTTCTGTCCACCTTCCATTATTCCAGCATCTGCAGTTCTTTCTTAAACAGTTAGTCCGTTTAGTTTATTGTCACGTGTACCGAGGTACACTGAAAAGCTTTTTCACTGCATCCTAGGGATGATTTTACAATTTTACCGAAGCCAATTAACCTACTAACCTGCACGTCTTTGGAATGTGGGAGGAAATCGGAGCACCCAGAGAAAACCCCTATGCGGTCACGGGGAGAACGTACAAACACCGTGCAGGCAGCACCCGCAGTCAGGATCGAGCCCGGGTCTCTGGCGCTGTGAGGCAGGAACTCTACCGCTGTGCCACCGTGCCGCCCAAATCTCCAAATGAGAAGCATTAATTTTCATGGAACATGCAACAGTACAGCCCGGGCCAGCAACGTCCGTGGCAAACCTGATGTTAGGTTAAACTAATCTCCTCTGCCAGCACATGATCCATATCTACATCGGTGAGACCAAGCGTAGACTTGGCGATCGTTTCGCTGAACACCTCCGCTCGGTCCGCATTAACCAACCTGATCTGCCTGTGGCTCAGCACTTCAACTCCCCCTCCCATTCCCTTTCTGTCCTGGGCCTCCTCCCATGGCCAGAGTGAGCACCACCAGAAACTGGAGGAGCAGCACCTCATATTCCGCTTGGGGAGTCTGCATCCCGGTGGCCTGAACATTGAATTCTCCAATTTCCGGTAGCCCTTGCTGTCTCCTCCCCTTCTCAGCTCTCCCTCAGCCCTCTGGCTCCTCCTCTTCCTTTCTTCTTCCCACCTCCCCCCCCCCCCCCTCCCCCCCCACACCCTGCATCAGTCTGAAGAAGGGTTTCGGCCCGAAACGTTGCCCATTTCCTTCGCTCCATAGATGCTGCCGCACCCGCTGAGTTTCTCCAGCAATTTTGTCTACCTTTGATTTTCCAGCATCGACAGTTCCCTCTTGAACACTTGATCCATATTTATCCATTCCCTGCACACACACGAGTGTCGAACATGATACCGTTAAACTTTAAAGACGTGTAAAATCATGAACGGAAAGGACAGGGTGAATGCCGTCTTTTACCCAGAGTAGGGGAATCAAGAACTAGAGGACATAGGTTTAAAGTGAGAGGGGAAAGATTTAATGGGCAAGGATTCAAGGAGGCAACTTTTTCGACACAGAGGGCTCTGGGTATATGGAACAGGTGGGTAGTCGTGGCAGGTACTGTAAGAACATTTAAAATACACTTGGACAGATACATGGATACAGAGAGAGAGAAAGGGAGAGAGAGAGCGAGAAAGGGAACGAAAGAGAGGGAAAGAGAGAAAGAGAGAAAAAGAAAAAGAATGAAAGAGAAAGAAAGACAGAGAAAGAGAAAGAGTGAAAGAAGGAAAAAGGGAAAGGGAGAGAGAAGCGAGAGTGAGAAATCATCCTTAGGTATAACAGATTGCTTTCTGTTATCTGCAGAAGCTTCTTATTACAGCTTGGAAGAAAATACTGAGACTACAAAGCAAAATAAGCAGAGAGCTAAGGCTTCAAAGTAAATAGGTGTCAAAGCCACACACTACAACAATGGCCCTGACCATTATCAGTAGGAACTGACAGGGAACAAACCGACAGCTGCGCTGAAGTAATGTCTCTGAATCGACATCACTTAAATAGCAATGACACCGGAAATGAAGGCAGTGGTCTTTAATCTATCTCCTTCTCGACTGGAACCTGTTTGATGTAGACATGAAAGCAGAGATGTGTGGTAAAGAAGGTGAGACATATCAACCAAGGTGCGCAGCCAAAACCTGGAGATTCTGGGGAAGTTGAGACGTCACAGAATGCTGAGGTCCAGAAACACAAAGATGCAATGAAACCAGGGTTACACATAAAGCTGGAGAAACTCAGCGGGTGCAGCAGCATCTAAGGAGCGAAGGAGATAGGCGATGTTTCGGGTCGAGACCCTTCTTCAGACTGCCAAAGATGCAATGAAACCAATTTGCTGAGTTTGCTCCCAGGATTGAGAATAAGAAGGAACTGCAGATGCTGGTTTAAACCGAAGATAGACACAAAAAGCTGGAGTAACTCAGCGGGACGGGCAGCATCTCTGGAGAGACGATTCAGATCTCTGAAGAAGGGTCTCGACCAGAAACGTCATCCATTCCTTCTCTTCAGAGATGCTGCCTGTCCCGCTGAGTTACTCCAGCATTTTCTGTCTATCTTCGGTTTTAACCAGCATCTGCAGTTCCTTCTTACACAGGTAGAAGCTCAGCAGGTAGTGACACATAGTGCCCACGTGCCTTGGCTCTACGCTCCACTGGATGCAGCCACACATAAAGGTGGCACTACACTTGATCTTAGCCAAAAGGCAGAGAAGTGATCATTCCTAGGTAATTCACCCACATCCACAAGACACAAAGTAACTCAAAGGGTCAAGCCTCATCTGTGGGGATCAGGGGTAGGTGACGTTTTGAGTCAGGACCCTTCTTCGGCCTGTAATGTTGATTATTCGCTGGAGTTTAGAAGGATGACGGGGGGGGGGTGGAACCTCAGGGAAACTTACTGAATAGTGAGAAGCCTAGACAGAGTGGAGGTGGAGAGGACGTTTTCACCAGTGGGAGAGTCTAGGACCGGAGGGCACAGCCTCAGAATAAAAGGACATACCATTACTAAGGAGATGAGGAGGAATTTCTTCAGTCAGAGGGTGGTGAATTTGTGGAATTCAATGCCACATAAGGCTAAGGAGGCCCAGTCAATGGATATTTTTCAGGTGGGGATTGACAGATTCTTGACTGGTACGGATGTCAAGTCGTGATAGTTAGATCAACCATTATTGAATGGCAGAGTCGATGCGATGGGCCAAATGGCCTACTTCTGCTCCTGTGACTTACGAACTCTGAAGAGGGGTCTCGACCTGAAACGTCACCAATTCCTTCCCACCAGAGATGCTGCCTGTCCCGCTGAGTTACACCAGCATTTTGTGTCCATCTTCAGTGTAAACCAGCATCTGCAGTTCCTTTCTACACCATTGGAGTAAAGGGTAGCATGGTGGCGCAGCAGTAGAGTCGCTGCCTTACAGCTCTTGTAGCTGGGTTCCATCCCGACTACGGGTTGCTGTCTGTACGGAGTTTGCATGTTCTCCCCGTGACCTGCGTGGGTTTTCTCCGAGATCTTCAGTGTCCTCCCAGGCTCCAAAGACGTACAGGTTTGTAGGTTAATTGGCTTGCTATATGTGTAAAATGTAAATTGTCCCTAGTGTAGGTCGGATAGCGTTAATGTGCGGGGGTCGGTATGGACTCGGCGGGCCGAAGTGCGTGTTTCCGCGCTGCATCTCTGAACTTAAGGATAAGGGGGAAATCCTTTAAGACTGAGATGAGAAGGACTTTTTTCACACAGAGAGTGGTGGGTCTCTGGAACACTCTGCCACAGAGGGTAGTTGAGGCCAGTTCATTGGCTATATTTAAGAAGGAGTTAGATGTGGCCCTTGTGGCAAAGGGGATCAGAGGGTATGGAGAGAAGGCAGGTACGGGATACTGAGTTGGATGATCAGCCATGATCATATTGAATGGCGGTGCAGGCTCGAAGGGCCGAATGGCCCACTCCTGCACGTAATGTCTATGTTTCTAAACTGGTGCCTGATATAATGAGAGCCGGTCATACACAAAGGACACCTTCAAGTAAACGGGTCATTGGAATCAGCTCACCTACCGTTCCATGAAGCTCGTGGCCTCGTGGGTCAGTCTCTGCGTCAGGCTGTCAAATGAAAAGGGCTGCTGAATGATCGTGTCATTCTGCATCAGGATGCAGTTGAGCTGCCGAAACTTGGACAGGAAGAGCACCACCGCGCTGATCAGCAGAGCGGCGGCCAGGAAGACGAAGCCGAGAGCTCTCCAGGGGATGGTCAGGAGAGCCAGGTGGTCGAGCAGCAGCAACGTGAAGAGCGCCAGGGCCACGAGCGGCACCGCCGTGCGGACGGCCTTCCGAGAGCCCGCGGCAAAGACGTCGCCGCTGTCGGGCTTGCAGTTGCGCAAGTTGGTGAGCGGCAGGCCGTAGAAGTAGTCAAAGCCGTGGTTGGCTGGATGGTGGCAGTGGTCGCCGCTGGCCTCACAATTCAAACCAAGGTGCCACTTCCCTGTAAAGCAAATCACCAGATGTACAAACCCAAAGATGCTGCATTAGACAATAGACAATAGGTGCAGGAGTAGGCCATTCGGTCCTTCGAGCCAGCACTGCCATTCAATGTGATCATGGCTGATCATCCCCAATCAGTACCCCGTTCCTGCCTTCTCATCATATCCCCTGACTCCGCTATTTTTAAGAGCCCTATCCAGCTCTCTCTTGAAAGTATCCAGAGAACCTGCCTCCACCGCGCTCTGAGGCAGAGACAGACACTCGTTGGGCTACCTCATGTTCTGTCCCCGGGAGCTGTTTGAGTTACTTCAGAGATACAGAGTGGAAACAGGCCCTTCAGCCCATCGGGTCCGTGCCGACCGGCAATCACCCGGGACAATTACACTATACTAGTTAGTCCTCATATTTCACTTGGGTAGTTTACACCCCAGAACATTGACTTCTCTAATTTCAGGTAGTCCTTGCTTTCTCCCTCCTTCCCCTCCCCTTCCCAGCTCTCCCACAGCCCAGTGTCTCCGCCTCTTCCTTTCTTCTTCCCACCCCTCCCCCGACATCAGTCTGAAGAAGGGTCTCAACCCGAAACGTCGCCTATTTCCTTCACTCCACAGATGCTGCCTCACCCGCTCAGTTCCTCCGGCATTTTTGTCTTCCTTCGATTTTTCCAGCATCTGCACTTCTTTCTTCAACATGCGAGTTAGTCCGTTTAGTTTATTGTCACGTGTACCGAGGTACAGTGAAAAGCTTTTTCACTGCACTCCAGGGATGATTTTTACAATTTTACCGAAGCCAATTAACCTACTAACCTGCTCGTCTTTGGAATGTGGGAGGAAATCGGAGCACCCAGAGAAAACCCCTATGCGGTCAAGGGGAGAACGTACAAACACCATGCAGGCAGCACCCGCAGTCAGGATCGAACCTGGGTCTCTGGTGCTGTGAGGTAGCAACTCTACCGCTGTGCCACCGTGCCACCCAAATCTCCAAATGGGAAAATACATGCGTGTCGTTCGTTATACCGTTAAACTAACCTTATCTGCATGTACATGATCCATATCTCTCCGGAGGGGTGGAGAGGAGAGGTGGGAGAGTGGGGAGGGTGATGCGGGGTGGGGAGGATTTCGCGAGATGGGGCAGAGAGGGGGGGAGAGCGATTGAGAGGAAGATTTCTATAGGGAGAGGTCGGGCAGAATACAACTTTATTCCCTGGAGTGCAGGAGGCTGATTGGTGATCTTATGAGCTGTATAAAACCATGAGGGTGGGGGGGGGGAGGGAAGAGAGGTAGTGTGAATATAGAGTCTTGTGGTGGAATCAAGAACCAGAGGTTTACGGTGAGAGGGGAAAGATTTTATGGAAGTGGAGAGCAACTTTTTCGCACAGTTGGTGCGGTGGGTATATGGAACGTGCTGCCAGACGAGATTGAAGCATAGCCTATAATAGCACTTAAAAGACACTTGTGTAGCAAGGAATTGCAGATGCTTGTTTACCCTGAAGATAAACACAAAATGCTGGAGAAAAGGAATAGGTGAGGTGTCGGGTGGAAACCCTTCTTTAGACTGGACCCTTGGTCACCCTGTCTGAAGAAGGGTCTCGGCCCTAAATGTCACCCATTCCTTCTCTCCAGAGATGCTGCCTGTCCATAGATTCATGTGATAAGAGAAGAATTAGGTCATATGGCCCATCAAGTCTAGAGATCTCCATCTCTAGACTTCTCTCCAGAGATGCTGCTGACTCGTTGAGTTACTCCAGCATTTTGTGTCTATCTAAAAAACACTTGGACAGGTACATAGATAGGAACGGTTTGGAGGGACAAATGTGGGCAAATGGGAGGGCGGTCACGGTGGTGCAGCGGTAGAATTGCTGCCTTACAGCGAATGCAGCGCCGGAGACCCGGGTTCGATCCCGACTACGGGTGCT
Source organism: Raja brachyura (assembly GCA_963514005.1). The sequence goes on from OY740786.1 coordinate 5,384,840, forward strand.
GTCTGTGGGTTTCCTCCCACACACCAAAGACGTGCAGGTTTGTAGGTTAATTGGCTTGGTAGATGTAAAAATTGTTCCTAATGCGTGTACGGTAGTGTTGATGTGTGGCGATCAATGGTCGGCGCGGACCCGGTGGGCCGAAAGGCCTGTTTCCGCACTGTATCTCTGAACTAAATTAAACTAAAACTAGACTGGGGCAACGTGGTCGGCACGGACAGGTTAGGCCGAAGGGCCTATTTCAATGCAAAGAAAGAAGACAAAATGGAGTAGTCCTAGTGAGAGGGCAGGAAATAAGAGACAGGAGGAGGAGTTACGGATCAAAGGGACGAGGGATCAGAGGGTAAGGTTGCTCCCTCTTACCAATCAAGGCAGTGGAATAGCCTTGTTCTTTCAACAGTTTGGCAAAGGTGGTCTCATTGGTGGGAAGTCCACCTGACCCAGCTGCAAAGAGAAAGACACCGATTTTGTTGAAGGAGGCCATCCCTGAAAAAGAGAGAACAACTTTCACCTTTAGATCACGCAGCAGGACACCACAGAAAGATAAACACACCAAAAGCTGCAGTAACTCAACGCGACAGGCAGCATCTCTGGAGAGAAGGAATGGGTGACGTTTCGGGCCTAGACTGAAGAAGGGTCTCGGCCCGAAATGTCACCCATTCCTTCTCTCCAGAGATGATGCCTGTCCATAGATTCATGTGATAAGAGCAGAATTAGGCCATATGGCCCACAAAGTCTACTCCGCCATTCAATCATGGCTGATCTATCTCTCCCTCCTAACTCCTGCCTTCTCCGCATAACTCCTTACATCCGTACTAATCAAGAATCTATCTATCACTGTCTTAAAAATATGCATTGACTTGGCCTCCACAGCCTTCTGTGGCAATACATTCCACAGATTCACCACCCTGTGACTAACGAAATTCCTCCTCATCTCCTTCCTAAAGAAATGTCCTTAAATTCTGAGGTTGTGACCTCTGGGCCTGGACTCTAACACTGGTGGAAACATCCTCTCCGCATCCACTCTATCCAGGCTCTATCTGACCCGCTGCGTTACTCCAGCTTATTGTGTTGATATTTGGTGTAAACCAACATCTGCAGTTCCTTCCTATACAGAAACAGGCCATTCAGCCCACCATGTTCATTCATGCCCACCTTTGTACTTGCACACTCTGCCACTAATCCCATGCACCCATATTTGGTCCATGGCCTTTCCATGCCATGGCGACTACAGAAAGTGGGATAACATAGAACTAGTGTACGAAGTTATCGAGGGCCAGCATGGACACGGTGGGCCAAAGGGCCTGTTCAATGTTGTATCTCCAACACAAACACTAATTGGCCCAATGTTTCCAACAGTTGACCACCAGAAAACAATTCCCCGAGTCCCTTAAATGTTGTATTACCCCGAGTTGCACATTCAGAAGCCACTCAGTCATGTCTGATCTATCTTTCCCTCTCAACCCCATTCTCCCCTTCATCCCCATAACCCTTGACACCCTTACAAATCAAAAATCTACCAATCTCCGCTTTAGAAATGCCCAATGGATTCCATCACAATCCGTGGCAATTAATTCCACAGATTCACCACCCTCTGACTAAAGAAATTCTTCATCTTCTTTCTAAAGGTACGTCCTGTTGTTCTGAGGCAGTGCCCTCTGGTCAAAGGGTCAAAAATTTCAAATTCCTGGGCGTGTATATTTCCCAAGATCTTTCCTGGTCCCAGCACACTGTGGCAATTATAAAGAAGGCACATCAGCGCCTCTACTACCTGGGAAGAGTCGGTATGTCAAGGAGGACTCTCTCGAACGTCTACAGGTTGTACATCATCCTTCCAATCTCCAGCCAGTGCAGGCCCAGTGCCGTCAAACGCGCATCATACGTTAACCCAGCCAGGTTCCATCTCGTAAACCTCCTCTGGGGACCCTCTCCAATGCCAGACGTGTGGGCCCAGGTACATGCACTTACCTGACCTGACTGGATATCTGCCCGTCAGAAAGGCAGCTCTGCTCGGGGTGCAGAGTGACGCGGCGGCAATGTGTTGGGTCAACAACACTCCGTCATGTGCCAGGCTGTCAATATGAGGGGTCCTGCAACAGGAGAGGAATGTACTGTTGAAGATTCACAAGTTCATAAGTTATAGAAACAGAATTAGGTCATTCGGCCCATCGGGTCTACTCCGCCATTCAATCACAACTTCACAAGTTATAGAAGTAGAATTAGGCCATTCGGCCCATCGGGTCTACTCCGCCATTTAATCACGTTGATAAGTTATAATAACAGAAACAGGCCCTTCTCCCACCGGGTCCGCGCCGACCAGCGGTCCCCGCACACTAACACCATCCTACGCTTACTGGTGACATTTTTTACATGCTTTACAATGTCAGAGACCCGGGTTTGATCCTGACTACAGGTGCTGTCAACGTCTTTATTCCTACTATCAAAACGCATGACTCCACACTCTGCTGCACTATATTCCATCTGCCACTTCTCCGCACTCTCCCAACCTATCCAAGTCCTTCTGTGGAGTCCCTGCTTTTGCTACACTACCTGCCCCTACACCTATTTTCGTATCAACTGCAAATTTGGCCACAAGGCCTTCAATCCCTTCATCCAAATCATTAATATACAACGTGAATAGCAGCGGCCCCAGCACCGAGCCCTGCGGAACTCTGTTAGTCACTGACAGTCAACCAGAAAATGCCCCCTTTGTTGCCACTCTGTCTTCTGCCATCCAGCCAACCTGCTATCCATGCTAGTATCTGTCCATTTGATAGCGTGGGCTCTCATCTTTCTTAGCAGCCTCCCATGTGGCACCTTATCAAAGGCTTTCTGAAAATCTATGGAAACATCATCCACTGACTTCCTTTGTCTGTCCTGCTATTTACTTCTTCATAGAGGAATATAGTTTTTTTTTAATGGGATTTGGGCCACAATTTGTCCAACATTACACATAGGAAATGTGTAGGAAGGAACTGCAGATGCTGGTTTAAACCGAAGATAGACACAAAATGCTGGAGTAACTCGGCGGGACATGCAGCAACTCTGGAGAGAACGAATGGGTGACGTTTCAGGTCATAGAAACATAGAAAATTGGTGCAGGAGGAGGCCATGCGGCCCTTCGAGCCAGCACCGTCATTCATTGTGATCGTGACTGATCATCCCCTATCAATAACCCGTGCCTGCCTTCTCCATGGAAACATAGAAAATAGGTCGAGACCCTTCTTCAGACTGAAAGTCACAGGGAAGGGAACCGAGAGATATAGACGATGATGTAGAGAGATATAGAACAATGAATGAAAGATACTGTATGCAAAAAAGCAACAATGATAAAGGAAACTGGCCATTGTTAGCTGTAGCTAGGCGACAATGAAAGCTGGTGTGACTTGGGTTGGGGAGGGATGAAGGGAGAGGGGATGCAAGGGTTACTTGCAGTTAGAGAAATTAAATATTCATGCCACTGGGTAGTAAGCTGCCCAAAGCGAAACATGAGGTGCTGTTCCTCCAATTTGTGTTTAGCCTCAATCTGACAGTGGAGGAGGCCCAGGACAGAAAGGTCAGTGTGGGAATGGGAAGGGAATTAAAGGGAATTAGCAACTGGCAGATCAGGTTGGTTCACGCAGGCTGAGCGAAGGTGTTCTGCGAAACGATCGCCCAGTCTACGTTTGGTCGATGTATAAGAGTCCACATCTTGAACAACGGATACAGTAGATGAGGTTGGAGGAGGTGTAAGTGAGCCTCTGTCTAACCTGAAAGGACTGTCGGGGCCCTGGACAGAGTCGATGGAGGAGGTATATGGGCAAGTCTTGCATCTCCTGTGGTTGCAGAGGAAGGTACATGGCGAGGGGGTGGTTTGGGTGAGAAGGGATGAATTAACCAGGGAGTTACAGAGGGAACGGCCTCTGTGGAAGGCAGAAAGGGGTGGAGATGGGAAGATGTGACTAATGGTGGGATCCTAATGGAGGTGGCGGAAATGTTGAAGGATTATGTGTTGTATGCGAAGGCTGATGGGGTGGAAGGTGAGGACTAGGGGGACTCTGTCTCTGTTGCGACTGGGGGGAGGGAGAGCAAGGGCAGATCTGCGGGGTACCAAAGACACACGTGTGAGGGCCACATCTATGATGGGAGAGAGGAACTCCCGTACCCTAAAGACTGAGGACATCTCGGATGTCCGAGTATGGAACACTTCATCTTGGATGCAGATGCGGTGTAGAGGGAGGAAGTGGGAGTAGGGGATAGAGTCTTTGCAGGAACCAGGGTGGGAAGAAGTGCAGTCGTGATAGTTGTGAGAGTCAGTTGGTTTGTAATAGACGTCAGTTGATAGTCTATCTAAGATGGGGGGGGGGGGGGGGGTGAGATCAAGAAAGGGGAGGGAGGTGCCGGAGATGGTCCAAGTGAATTTGAGTGCAGGATGGAAATTGGTGGTAAAGTTAATGAAGCCTATGAGTTCTGCATGGGTGCCCAGAGGTAGCACCGATGCAGTCCTCATTGTAACGGAGATAGAGTTCTAGGATAGGGCCAGTGTGTCCCCATGCCAGTGCCCATAGCTGCGCCTTCGATTTGGAGGAAATGGGAGGAGTCAAAAGAGATGTTGTTAAGGGTGAGGACCAGCTCCGTCCGCTAAGCAGAGGAAAATGTTGGTACTGGGAAATCGGCAGGTTCTGCGGTCGAGGAAGAAACTGAGGGCTTTAAGGCCTTCCTTGTGGTTGATAGAAACATAGAAAAATAGGAGCAGTAGGCCATTCGGCCCTTCGAGCCAGCACCAATATGATCATGGTTGATCATCTAAAATCAGTACCCCGTTCCTCCTTTTTACCCATATCCCATGATTCCTTTAGCCCTAAGAGCTAAATCTAACTCTCTCTTGAAAACATCCAGCGAATCGGCCTCCACTGCCTTCTTTGGCAGAAAATTCCACAGATTCACAGCTCTCTGGGTGAAAAAGTTTTTCCTCATCTCAGTCCCAAATGGCCTACCTCTTATTCTTAAAATGTGCCCCAGGTTCTGGACTCCCCCAACATCGGGAGCATTTTTCCTGCATCTAGCCTGTCCCGTTCTTTAAGAATTTTATATGTTTCTATAAGGTCCCCTCTCATCCTTCTAAATTCCAGTGAATACAAGCCCAGTCGACCCATTCTTTCATCATATGTCAGTCCCGCCATCCCGGGAATTAACCTGGTGAACTTAGGCTGCACTCCCTCAATAGCAGAGTGTCCTTCCTCAAATTAGGAGTCCAAAATTGCACACAACACTCCAGGTGCGGTCTCACCTGGGCCCTGTACAACTGCAGCAGGACCCCCTTGCTCCTAAACTCAAATCCTCTAGCATTGAAGGCCAACATGCCATTAGCTTTCTTCACTGTCTGCTGTACCTGCATGCTTACTTTCAGTGACTGATGTACAAGCACACCCAGGTCTCGTTGCACCTCGAGGTGTAGAGTGACTGAACGGCCATAGTAAAGATAATGGAGTGGGGGCTTGGAAAGCAGGTCATTAAAGAGACAAAGGGCGTGCGAGGTATCTTGGACATAGGTCGAGAGAGATTGGACCGGGGGGGTGGGGGAGGTAGGATGGAGTCGAGGTAGGCAGAAATCATTTCCGTAGGACAGGAGCAGGCAGAAACAATGGGTCTGCAAGAGCAGTTGTGAGGATTTCTGCTTGTCCTTTCCAGACACCACTCATTTCCTCAACCTCCCCACCTCCTGGGCAGTCGACATCTGCAAGCAAAATGCACAAATTGCTGGAGTGACTCAGCGGGTCAGGCAGCATCTGTGGGGGAACGACATTTTACGTTGGGACCCTTCCGAAACATCACCTATCCATTCCCCGCACAGATGGTACCTGACCTGCTGAGTTTCTCCAGCAATTTGTGTTTTGCTCAAGAATCCAGCGTCTGTAGTTCCTCATGTCTCCATCTTAGTCCAACTGGATAGACTCGGCTTGTACTGGATAGACTCGGCTTGTACTCGCTGGAATTTAGAAGATTGAGGGGGGATCTTATAGAAACTTACAAAATTCTTAAGGGGTTGGAAAAGCTAGATGCTGGAAGATTGTTCCCGATGTTGGGGGAGTCCAGAACAAGGGGTCACAGTCTAAGGATAAGGGGGAATTCCTTTAGGACCGAGATGAGGAAAACATTCTTTACACAGAGAGTGGTGAGTCTCTGGAATTCTCTGCCACAGAAGGTAGTTGAGGCCAGTTCATTGGCTATATTTAAGAGGGCGTTAGATGTGGCACTTGTGGCTAAAGGGATCAGGGGGTATGGAGAGAAGGCTGGTACGGGATACTGAGTTGGATGATCAGCCATGATCACATTGAATGGCGGTGCAGGCTCGAAGGGCCGAATGGCCTACTCCTGCACCTATTTTTCTATGTTTCTAACATCGAAACACAACCTTCGGCCCAACTCGTGTATGCCAACCAAGATGCCCCATCAAAGGTAGTTTCCATTTGGCAGCATTCAGGCCATATCCCTCTAAACCTTTCCTATCCATGTACAGTGCACGGCCATTTGTTTAGAAGTGATTGAAATCACGTGTGAAGAGTTTAAGAAGGAACTGCAGATGCTGAAACAAATCGAAGGTAGACAAAAATGCTGGAGAAACTCAGCGGGTGAGGCGGCATCTATGGAGCGATGGAACAGGTGACGTTTCGGGTCGAGGCCCTTCTTCAGACGGATGTGGGGGTTGGGGGGGGGGGCGGGAAGAAGAAAGGAAGCGGGGACAGTAGGCTGTGGGAGAGCTGGGAAGGGGAGGGGAAGGAGGGAGAAGGAGGGTGCTGCTCCTCCAAATTACAGTGGGCCTCACTCTGGCCATGGAGGAGGCCCAGGACAGAAAGGTCGGATTCGGAATGGGAGGGGGAGCTGAAGTGCTGAGCCATCAGGGAGATCAGGTTGGGTGAAGATCATGTGAAAGTCAGAGGCTTACGAATCTGACCAAACCAGTTGGCTCAGACTAAATTGTTGCTTTCATGCCAATTTACTGAGTTCCTCCCACTGGCACTATCAGCATTGTTGCAAGTTTATCCACATTTCCACAGCAGCGTGAGTGCGACTACACTTTCATCTTGAAGTGCAATGCAAATATAGTTGCAATAAAATATGTAAGAAAGAACTGCAGATGCTGGTTTAAATCAAAGGTAGACACAAAATGCTGGAATGACTCAGACTGAAGAAGGGTCTCGACCCGAAACGTCGCCCATTCCTTCCCTCACCCGCCTCACCTGCTCAGTTTATCCAGCATTTTGTGCAGTAAAATATGCTACCATGTACTTTAACGAACAAACAACGACAACAACAAAAATGCCAGCAGTGAATAAAGATATTTGTAGTTTTTTGCTTCGCTCTGGCTAATTCTAGACGTTCTGAGCATCACCGTGTGACCATCGTACTTTCCCGCCACAAAGCCTCAGCGTTAATGAGAGAGAGGTAGAGGGAATCTCTAACTCAACGTCAGCCAGACGAAGGAGTTAGTTATTGACTTCGGGAAGCGTGATGGAGCACATGCACACAGCATGGAAACAGGCACTTTGGCCCACTGAGTCTACACTAGGATTGCCAACGGTGCCGTATTAGACATCCCGTATATTGGGCTAAATTGGTTTGTCCCGTAGGGGACCGCCCTTGTCCCGTATTTGACTGCTGCCACTCGGGTCGAGGGGACTGTCGGGTCAGAGCGCCGCGTCCGGACACGCCTCACCCGTCCCGACGTAGTGCAGCCCATGGAGTGCAGCAGCAGCAGCAGCAGCAGCAGCAGCGCCTCGCTGGGCCAAAACTCCTCAGCTGGCCCGCCGGCTGGGCTTTATGAGCACCCAGCCACGGCCGAGTCGGATACCGGATTGCTGTTGGGAACTTGTCCCGTATTTTGACCTTTAGTCCCTTATTTGGGAGGGAGAAAGTTGGCAACCCTAGCCTACGCCGACCATCGATCTCCCGTACGCATGTTATCATATTTCTCACCCACTCCTTCGGCTGCGCCGCCCTTTCAGATCTGATACACAGAATAATCCCACGTAATGTACCCACAGTTTAGTTTAGTTTCGAGATACAGGTCTTTTGGCTCACCGAGACCGTGGCGACTAGAGATCCCCGCACACTAGGGACAATTTACAATTTTAGGGACATGGTACAATTTTACCACGTGAATTAACCTGCGAACATGTACGTCTTTGCAACGTGGGAGGAAACCGGAGCACCCGGAGAAAACCCACATCGGTCACGGGGAGAGCATACAAAGTCCGTACAGACAGCATCCGTAGTCAGGATCGAACTGTCAGCAGACGGTGGCTTCACGTCTAACTGAGAAGATTCCAACTCATTATTCGACACAAGTGTGTCCTCCTTCGCTACCCAAAGAGCTAGGGTGTTAAACCGAGGAACTATGCGCTGAAGAAGGGGTTGGATCCGAAACATCACCCATCCGTGGAGACCCTTCCATATCTCTAGACTCCCTCTCCTCTGACTCTCAGTCTGAAGAAGGGTCTCGACCCGAAACGTCACCCATTCCTTTTCTCCAGAGATGCTGCCTGTCCCGCTGAGTTACTCCCAGCATTCTGTGTCCACCTTCGGTGTGAACCACGATCTGCAGTTCCTTCTTACACGCATTGGTCATCCACGTTCTGCAGGGATGCTGCCCACACCCGCTGAGTTACCCCAGCGCTTCATGTCCTTGCCAATATCCCTCATGCACACGCTTACAGAACATTTTCCAAGGGCTGTGTGAAGCATTTCCAATACCCCTTACACACGCGCATATACACACGTGCACACACAGTGAACTTCAAACCTGATAGTGGTGTTCCCGTAACATCCTAGGTCTCCAATGCCAAGATCATCCGCCATGAAAATTACATAGTTAGGTCGCTGATCTGCACCTTGGCCGAGAATTGTTTGTGCCAAATGGAGGAGAAGAAACGCTGCCAAGATATTCATGTTGCTGAAATAAAAATAATAAACGTAAAGTCAGCAAGGTTACTTGATAGTTAATTCTGCATTAGAAGTGCCCCGGGTTCGAACCGGACCGTAGGTGCTGTCTGTGTGGAGTTTATACATTCTCAGCGTGGCCTTCCACATCCCCAAAATGTGCGGGTTAATTGACATCTCTACATTACCCCCTTGTATATAGGCAGTGGAAGTCAGGGGATATGGGGAGAAGGCAAGAACGGGGTACTGATTGGGGATGATCAGCCATGACCACATTGAATGGCGGTGCTGGTTTGAAGGGCCGAATGGCCTACTGCTGCACCTATTGTCTATTGGAAGGAAGGTATAGTGGGATTATATAGAACTAGTGTGAATGAGTGTTCGAGGTAGGGCCTGTTTCACTAGTTCTATGTTATCCCACTTTCTCATCCATTTAACACAATCATCCCCTCCAAGCTGGTTACCAAACTTGCAGAACTGGGTCTCTGCGCATCCCTCTGCAATTGGATCCTCAACTTCCTCATTCACAGACCACAGTCTGTTCGTATTGGTGGAAATGTGTCAGACTCAATAACAATCAGCACGGGAGCACCTCAAGGCTGCTCCCGTGCTCAGCCCCCTGCTGTACTCACTCTATACTCATGACTGGGTAGCCAGTCACAGTGCAAACTCCATCATCAAGTTCGCTGACAATACCACTGTTGTGTGATGTATCACTGATGGGGATGAGTCAGAGTATAGAAGAGAGATCGAGCAACTGTCCATATGGTGCCAGCACAATAACCTGGCCTTCAACACCAGCAAAACCAAGGAACTGATTGTGGACTTTGGAAGGAGTAGGATGGGGACCCACAGTCCCGTTTATATCAACAGGTCGATGGTTGAAAGGGTCAAGAGCTTCCGTCGAGGGGATTTATTGTAGTCGCTGCCTCAAAAAGGCTGGCAGCATCATCAAGGACTCACACCACCCGGGCCACACACTCATCTCTCTGCTACCTTCAGGTAGAAGGCACAGAAGCCTAAGGACTGCAATAACCAGGTTCAGAAATAGCTACTTCCCCACAGCCATCAGGCTATTAAACCTGGCTCGGACAAAACTCTGATTATTAATAGCCCATTATCTGTTATTTGCACTTTATCAGTTTATTTATTCATGTGTGTATGTATATATATAATGATATATGGACACACTGACCTGTTTTGTAGTAAATGCCTATTATGTTCTGTTGTGCTGAAGCAAATCAAAAATTTAATTGTCCTATCAGGGACACATGACAATAAACTCACTTGAACACTCCCTACACACTAGCGGCAATTGGGTCGCAGGGAGAACATGCAAACTCCACGCAGCCAGCACCCAAGGTCAGGTTTGAACAAGGGTCTCTGGCGCTGTGAGGCTGCAACTCTACCAGGTGCACCATTGTTTTCTGCACCCTCTCTGGCTTAACTACATCTATTATATAATTTCCCACTAACTCATGCACTGGACTATGTTTTGTATTCTACAAAGGGGCTGGCGGTAGTGCAGCTACCAATATCTTAGATCGCTGCATGTGCACATTCTTAAACCACAGTTAGAGGTAGAGTAATTCAGAACGGAAATAGGCCCGTTAGCTAAACTCGTCCACGCCGATCAAGATGCCTCATCTAATCTAGGGTAGACAACAATGCTGGAGAAACTCAGCGGGTGAGGCAGCATCTATGGAGCGAAGGAATACGTGATGTTTCGGGTCAAGACCCTTCTTCAGACTGATGTGGGGGTTGGGATGGGGGGGGCGGGAAGAAGGAAGGAAGAGGCGGAGACAGTGGGCTGTGGGAGAGGTGGGAAAGGGAGGGGAAAGAAGGTGAAAGCAAGGACTCCGTGAAATTAGAGAAGTCAATGTTCATACCACTGGGGTGTAAACTGCCCAAGCAAAATATAAGGTGCTGCTCCTCCAATTTGCGGTGGGACCCACTCTGGCGAGGAGGAGGCCCAGGACAGAAAGGTCGGATTCAGAATGGGAGGGGTAGTTGATCGCTAAGCCTACGCTTGTCTCACCGATGTAGAAATGTTGACACCTAGAACAGAGGATGCAATAGATGAGATTGGAGGAGGTGCAGGTGAACCTCTGCCTCACCAGGAAAGACTGCTTGGGTCCTTGGATGGAGTCGAGGGGGGAGGTAAGGCGACAAGTGTAGCATTTCCTGCGGTTGCAAGGGAAAGTGCCAGGGGAAGGGTGGTTTGGGTGGGAAGGGACGAATTGACCAGGGAGTTATGGAGGGAGCGGTCTCTGCGGGAAGCCCAAAGGGAAGGAGATAGGAAGATGTGGCCAGTGGTGGGATCCCGTTGAAGATGGCGAAAATGTCGGAGGATTATCTGTTGTATGTGACAGCTGGTGGGGTGGAAGGTGAGAACAAGGAGGGCTCTGTCCTTGTTACAAATGGTCGGGGGGTTGGGGAGTGAGAGCGGAGCTACTGGATATAGAGGAGACCCTGGTGAAAGCCTCATCTATAGTCGAAGAGGGGAACTCCCATTCCCTAAATAATGAGGACATCTTCGATGCCCTGGTTTGGAACACCTCATCTCCTGGGTGCAGATGCGGCGTAAACAGAAGAATTGGGAGTAGGGGATAGTCATTACAGGAAGCAGGGCCGGAAGAAGTGTAGTCCATCTAATCTAGTGTCTGTTAAAGATGGTTTGTGTTAAAATGGTATACTTGTAACTTTGTCGACGCCCTTTATGTGGCAAATCTTTGCATACCTTGTTTTAGTTTTAGTCTTAATTTTGTTTTGGAGATACAGCGCGGAAACAGGCCCTTCGGTCCACCGAGTCTGTGCGGACCAGTGATCCCCGCACATTAACATTACCCACCGTAGGGACAATTTTTTTTTTTACATTGATACCAAAGCCAATTAACCATAAAACCTGTATGTCCTTGTAGTGTGGGAGAAAAATGAAGAACCACACAGGTCATGGGGAGAAGGTACAAACTCCAAACAAACAGCACCTTTGGTCAGGGTCGACTGAAGCAGCTCTACCACTGCGCCACCGTGCCGACCGCCATGCCTTGTGTACGTAAAACAAAGAATATCACTGTGACTCAAGAGTCAAGAGTGTTTTATTGTCACATGTCCCGGACGGGACAATGAAATTGGTACTTGCTGCAGCACAACAGAAGATGTGAATATGTAAACATTGTATATAATGGGGAAAAAAAGAAAAAGTTCAATAAATAACAAATGTAGTGCAAATAACAAATAATTACATAGTCTTTTGCAGTTCAGAGTTCAGAGCTTATTATTTGTGTTGAATAGCCTGACGGCTGTGGGGAAGAAGCTGTTCCTGGCTGTTACAGTTTTCAGGCTCCTGTACCTTCTTCCTGATGGCGATGGTGAGATGAGTGCGTGGCCAGGATGGTGTGGGTCCTCGATGATTTTGGCTGCAGCGACTACGATAGATCCCTTCGACGGTGGGGAGGTCAGAGCCGGTGATGGAGTGGGCAGTGGTCACAACCTTTTCTAGTCCTTTTCTCTCCTGGACGTTCAAGTTGCCGGACCAGGCCACGATGCAACCGGTCAGAATGCTCTCTACCGTGCACCTGTAGAGGTTTAGGAGAATCCTCTTCGACATGCCGAGTCGCTGATGTGCCTTCTTTACCATTGCATCGGTGTGCTGGGTCCAGGAAAGATCTTCTGATATATGCATGCCCAGGAATTTGAAGTTATTGACCCTCTCCACCTTCGTCCGGTTGATATAAACAGGATTGTGGGTCCTCATCCTTCCCCTACCAAAGTCCACAATCAGTTCCTTGGTCTTACTGATGTTGAGAGCCAGGTTGTTGTGCTGGCACCATTTGGTCAGTCGGTCGATCTCATTTCTCTACTCTGACTCATCCCCATCTGTGATTCACCCAACCACAGTCGTGTCGTCAGCGAACTTGATGATGGAGTTTGCATTATGCCCGCCTACGCAGTCATGGGTATAGAGTGAGTACAGCAGGGGGCTGAGCACGCAGCCTTGTGGTGCTCATGTACTAATTGTCACTGAGGATGAAGTGGTTCCTCCAATTCAAACAGTGTGGTCTGTGGATGAGGAAGTCAAGGATCCAATTGCAGAGGGATGCGCAGAGGCCCAGTTCCGTGAGCTTGGTAACCAGCTTGGAAGGGATGATGTTATTAAACACCGAGCTGTAGTCTTTTTTTATTTCAAAATAGACTTTATTGAAATAATAAATACATACAGTACATGAACCTTGCGGAAAATCCATCCGACATTTTCGGAGGCTATACAAATTGATCAATACAGTTTATACATTAGTTTTCCCAACATTTTACAAATCTGTCCCCCACCCGTGCCAATCATGTGGCCCACTGGCGTGGGATACCTTCCCTTATTTTGAGGGGCGTCTCCACCATACCGTGCCCCCCATGTCCAGCAGCGGAAGGACCTTAGACTGTGGCCCTCCCCCACCGAGCCTTGGCGTTGGCTGCACCGAGCTTCAGTGCTTCCCTGAGCACGTACCCCTGCAGTCTGCAGCGGGCCAGTCGGCAACATTCCCTGACGGACATCTTGCTCTGCTGGGTGGTGAACAATGCGGGCAGACCAAAGGGCGTCTTTCACCGAGTTGATGGCCCTCCAGCAGCACTCGATGTCAGTCTCTGAATGTGTCCCTGGGAACAGTCCGTAAATCATAGAGTACTCTGTGACGGAGCTGTTCGGGATAAAGCGTACCAGGGACCCTTGCATTTTTCTCCAGACTCTTTTAGCAAATCCACACTCTGCAAAGAGGTGGGCAACCATCTCCTCTCCATAGCAGCCGTCCCGAGGGCAGCGTGCGCTGGCAGTGAGGTTCCGACGGTGCAGGAAGGATCTGACTGGGAGGGCTCCCCTCACCGCCAGCCAAGCCAGGTCTTGGTGCTTGTTGGTGAGTTCTGATGATGAGGCATTTTGCCAGACAAGCTGGGCAGTCTGCTCAGGGAACCACGCCACCGGGTCCATCGAGTCCTTTCCCTGTAGTCCCTGCAGGACATTCTGTGCTGACCTCTGCCCAATGGACATGTGGTCAAAGGTGTTGGTCCGGAAGAACCTTTCCACAGATGACAGATGGGGCGGCAATGTCCAGCTGACTGGCTCATTGCGTGGCATCTGCGCCAGGCCCATCCTTCGCAACACCGGGGACAGGTAGAACCTCAGCAGGTAGTGACACTTGGTGCCCACGTGCCTTGGCTCTACACTCCGCCTGATGCAGCCACACACGAAGGTGGCCATCAGGGTGAGGGCGACGTTGGGCACGCTTTTACCCCCGTTGTCTGCTGACTTGTACATTGTGGCCCGTCGCACCCGGTCCATCCTCGACCCCCACATGAACTGGAAGACGGCCCGGGTGATCCCTGTGGCGTAGGAGGGAGGGACAGGCCACACTTGTGCCAAGTACAGCAGCCCCGAGAGCACCTCACACCTGATGACCAAATTTCCTGTTATGGAGAGGGTACGTTGCCTCCACTGCTCCAGCTTCCTCCCCACCCTGGCTATCCACTCCAGCCAATTCTTGTTACACGCCTCAGCCCCCCCCCCCCACCCCCAAACCAGATCCCCAGCACTTTCAAGAAGTCAGGCTTGATGGTGAAGGTGACAGTTGCCAAAGAGCATGGCCTCGCTCTTCCTGCGGTTCACCCTGGCGCCCGTGGCCGACTCAAACTGGTCGCAGATACTAATCAGTCTGCGGACCGACCCTGGATCCGAGCAGAAGACAGCGACATCGAACATGTACAGGGAGGTTTTTACTTGCCTGGCAATGTCACTCCTCTTATGCTCGCATCCTTCCTGATGGATTTGGCAAAGGGTTCAATACAGCAGACAAACAAGACAGGAGAGATGCAGTTGAAGTCACCGGCCAGAACGAGCTGCCGGGACGTGGCCAGCAGCGTTGGGAGCTGCTGGAGAACGACCAGCCGCTCGCTCTGCGTGGGTGAGGCATACACATTAATCAGCCGGAGCGGGGAGCCACGGAACATAACATCCACCACGAGGAGACGTCCCCCAAACACCTCCCTGACCTCAGTGATGGCGAAGTTCCCTCCCCGCAGCAAGATCCCCAGGCCGGAAGCACGACAGTCATTGCCCCCCGACCACACCGACAGCCCGTGGGGCCACCATCGCTACCACCTCCGATAGCAGGTGGCAGCCCGCAGTCCTGAAGACCTTGGCCAGGTACTGTAGGGCATTTTCACATCGCGCAGTGCTCTTTATACTGCGCACGTTTAAAGATGCCAGTTTGAGCTCCATTGTCTTTAGAGTTACTGACCATTCTCGTGTCCCCTCATTCCCACCACTTCGGTGAATTGCCTCAGCTATCCTGGGCTCAGGAACCCAGCGCCGGCATCCTCAATTAGATGGGTTTCAGGTGGCGTAACCAAAGGTGTCGTTGGGGGGGGGGGGTCTTGTAGCTGGGTCACGGTGGCTGGTTCACTGCTCCCAGAAACCCGGAGCTGGGGCCCAAGCTCAGCTATAGTCCATAAACAACTACCACCGAGCTGTAGTCTATAAACAACAGCCTAACGTAGGTGTTTTTATTGTTCAAGTGGTCCAAAGCGGAGTGGAGAGCCAGTGAAAGTGCATCCACCGTTGGCCTGTTGTGGCAGTATGCAAACTATAGTTGGTCGCTTGTCACATGTGACAATAAAATATAATTCAATATTTGCACACGTTTGGCCCACAGCCCTATAATGACTTGCTATCCACCGACTTGCCCAAATGAGGTGTAAATCTTGTTATCGTGCATGTCTCAACTACCTCATCTGGCAGCTGGTTCCATATCACCCTCTGAGTGAACAGGTTGCTCCTTAGGATCCAATCTTTCCTCTTTCACCTTCAATTTATGTCCTATGGTTCTTAATTCTCCTTCCCTGGGTAAATTGTTTAGCTTTAGGTTATTTTCTGGAGGGCCCTTGCGATTTTATCACCCCACAGCGTCCTGCACTCCAAGGAATAAAGTCCTAGCCTGCTCAACCTTTCCCTATAGCACAGACCCTTGAGTCCTGGCAATGTTTAATGTTTTATGTGTCATTCCTAACTGTCACTGTATGTCATGTTGTCACTTGCGGGCGGAGCACCAAGGCAAATTCCTTGCATGTGAATACTTGGCCAATAAACCTAAACTTATTATTAAACCTTCTCTGCACACTTTAAAGGTTAATGACATCTGTTCTCCAGCAAGGTGACTAAAACAACACAGTACTCCAGTTTGCGTCTGAAGAAGGGTCCTAACCCGAAACATCACCCATTCCTTCTCCCCAGAGATGCTGCTTGGCCCGCTGAGTTACTCCTGCATTTTGTGTCTATCTACAGCACTCCAAATGCAGCCTGACCAACATCTTGTACAAATGAAACATAATGTCCCAATTTCTATACTCAATACCATGACTGATGAAGGCCAGTGGCCTAAGGACCTTCTTAACCACTCTATCTATCCGTGATGCCACTCCGGTAACTATATCCGTACCTGTATTCCCAGATCCCTCTGCTTTACATATCCGCAGTTCCAGGTGTGGACTCCGGTATATGGGCGAGACCAAGCACAGTCTCGGCGATTGTTTCGCTGAACACCTCCGCTCGGTCCGGTCAAACCTACCTGATCTCCCGGCTGCTCAGCAGTTTTACTCCCACCTCCCATTCCCACACTAACTCGCTCCTTAGATGCTGCTGCACCCGCTGAGTTTCTCCAGCTATTTGTGTAACCCACACTGACCTTTCTGTTCTGGGCCTCCTCCACCGTCAGAGTGAGGCCCTGGGGAAATTGGAGGCACACACAGCACCTCATATTTCGCTTGGGAAGCTTACATCCCAGCGGTATGAACATTGACTTCTCTAACTTCAGATAGTCCTTGCTTTCTCGCTCCATCCCCTCCCCTTCCCAGTTCCCTCACCAGTCTTACTGTCTCCGACTACATTTTATCCTTGTCCCGCCCACTCCCTTGACATCAGTCTGAAGAAGGGTCTCGACCCTGAAATGTCACCCATTCGTTCTCTACAGAGTTGCTGCCTGTCCCGCTGAGTTTTTCCAGCTTTTTGTGTTCATCTTCAGTGTAAACCAGCATCTGCAGTTCCTTCCTACACATCTAATTTATAAATTAGATATTCTCCCCTTCATAAATGAGATAAAAGCCAGTAGCGCGGGTGACAGCTTCACAAGTCACTGGATGAGTCCGTGGGGCTGCAAGTAAACATTTCATTGTTCTGGGGTGCACAAAACGCTGGAGAAACTCAGCGGGTGCAGCAGCATCTATGGAGCGAAGGAGATAGGCAACGTTTCGGGCCGAAACCCATCTTCAGATGTCATTGTTCTGTTTCGCCACATATGATAATTAAACGCTCTTGATAATTAAACACTCTTGGCTGTTGGCAGCGACTAATTCAGCTTCGGTCCACACTAAACAAGCGTGAAGGTTGGAGACTATTTGTAAACAGAGGCGGGGAAGATAAAGGAGGTTGGAGGGGAGGCAAGGACAGAGTAAGATTAGGAATAATGCTGAATATTGGCGGCTGTTTACCAGAAGAAATGTTACCTGTAACCAGCTGCAGCCTGGATGTGCACACCTTGGGGAGGTACACCTTTATGCCTGGCCTGTCCTGGGCCAGCCTACAATTGCACTGGTGGCACCCCCACTGGCACAGGTAGCACTCACTGGAATAGGCCCCACTCTAGCACAGACATGGGGCCCGCCGCCCCTACCCCCTACCCCCACCCCCACTGTCACACACCCCCACCCCCACACAAACCCCTCTCACCGCCGCTCCCCGTCAGGGGACTCATCCCCTCCCATGGTCCCGCCGCCTAGCAACGACCAACCCACCGCCTCCTGTCAATCTGAACTAGGCCCCGCCCCCTACCCGCGGTATGGCCCCGCCACTCACCGACTAAACCCCGCCCCTCCCTGGCCCATGGCCCCGCCCCTCAGACTAAGCCCCGCCCCGCCCAGGCTCTTGGCCCCGCCCCTCCCTGCCACACGCCCCGCCCTTCATCGACAGCCCCGCCCCTCCCTGGCCCATGGCCCGGCACCTCCCAGGCTCTTGGCCCCTCCCCTCCCTGCCACACGCCCCGCCCTTCACCGTCTAAGCCCCGCCCCATATCCCGGCCTCATGGCCCCGCCCCCAAGCAGCGACCAAACCCCCCACCCACCGCCTCCTGTCATTCTCTGACCTAGGCCCCACCCCTACCCGCGCGAAGGCCCCGCCCCCCCTCCGCCCGTAAACCCCCCCTCATGCTCCCGCCCCTTCCCCACCCAGTCTGAAGAAGGGTCTCGCCCCGAAACGTCGCCTATCTCCTTCGCTCCTTAGATGCTGCTGCACCCGCTGAGTTTCTCCAGCTTTTGTGTAACCCTGCCAATCTCTGACCGCCCCGCCCCGCCTCCAGGCCCCGCCCCCTCCTACGAACCACGCTCCTCGCTGCCCCATGGCCCCGCCCCCAAGGAACGACCGTCCCCACCCCACCCACTCCTGCCAATCTGACCTAGACCCCGCCCCTCCCCGGCTCTAGGCCCCGCCCCGAGCCACGCCCCTTCACCGCAAATGGCCCCACCCCTCCCCCTTTCGCTCACCGACTAAGCCCCGCCCCTCCCTGCCCCATGGCCCCGCCCCCGAGCAGGAATTGAAAGAGGACTATAAAAGAACCTCTGTCCTCTGGCCAGTTTTCTGGATGTTTGCAAGAGAGAGTTAGGTAGAGCTCTTAGGGCTAAAGGAATCAAGGTATATGAGGAGAAAGAACGGGGTATCCATGATCATATTGAATATAAAATATTAATATGTTAAAGAAGGAACTGCAGATGCTGGAGAATCGAGGGTACACAAAAGGCTGGAGAAACTCAGCGGGTGCAGCAGCATCTAAGGAGCGAAGGAGATAGGCGACGTTTCGGGTTGAGACCCTTCGCTGAGTTTCTCCAGCCTTTTGTGTACCCTAAAATATTAACATTATTGGACTGGCTAGATGCATATATTAATATAAAAGAACCATATAAAATATTCAAGGGATTGGAAACAATAGATGCGGGAAACGTGTTCCCGATGTTGGGGGAGTCCAGAACCAGGGGCCACAGTTTAAGAATAAGGGGTAAGCCATTTAGAACGGAGACGAGGAAACACTTTTTCACACAGAGAGTTGTGAGTCTGTGGAATTCTCCGCCTCGGAGGGCGGTGGAGGCCAGTTCTCTGGATGTTTACAAGAGAGAGTTAGGTATAGCTCTTAAGGCAAAAGGAATCAAGATATATGAGGAGAAAGCAGGAACAGGGTAGCCATGATCATATTGAATGGCAGTGCTGGCTCGAAGGGCCGAATGGCCTACTATGCTCCTCCCCACCCACACCCCCATGAACTGTCTCCCTCGGATGGTCACATCGCACAGACACATTTGCACTTTAGACTGTTTTAATGTTCTTTTTATAAACCATGTTCTCGGGGTATCTAAACCTAAATTTTATTAGTTGTTTAGGTTATGACATCGGATGGAAGCTGCATACCAAATCTCGTTGCACATATGTGCAATGACAATAAACTATATTATTATTATTATTATTAAAGAAGGAACTGCAGATGCTGGAAAATCGAGGGTTTACACAAAATGCTGGAGAAACTCAGCGGGTGCAGCAGCATCTCTGGAGTGAAGGAGATAGGCAACGTTTCGGGCCGAAACACTTCTTCAGATGCTGAGTTTCTCCAGCATTTTATGTAAACCCTTATTATTATTATTATTATTATTATTATTATTATTATTACGTAGGTATGTTACAAAACTTACCTTTAGCGGTGCTGCAGTTCTGTCACTGGCCGTGTGCGTGACTTTGGCGCCTTTAAGGGGGGGGCGGGGTTAAAATGCGGTTTTCCCCATGCAATCCGCAGCTTTCTGTTGTAGGAGTGCGGTCTATTTCTGGAGATGCGTTCCGACTGCCGGTAAGTCCGTTTTTTAAAATAAATTGCTCGACTACTTCATCACTGCAGTAAAATAAAAATTAACTCCTAATGCCGTGAACGCCGACAACAGGGACCGATTTTCACAGGTAAGTGAAAGCTGTTTAGTTTTACATATAAACTTGGGGGTTACACAAAAAGCTGGAGAAACTCAGCGGGTGCAGCAGCATCTAAGGAGCGAAGGAGATAGGCGACGTTTCGGGTCGAGACCCTTCTTCAGACTGGCCAAGTTTACATATAAACTTGCTTTTTTAGGGGACTTTAAGCAATATTTCATGTTGCAAAACGGTGATTTAGCCCCCATACGAACCGGCAGAAAACTTCCTGCCGATATTGGGTTTAAATTCACCGCAACCGAAACATTCCAATACATCTTGTTCCAGAAAATCCCACTCGCAAGCTGTTTAAAATGCCCATTAATTTACAGGCATTAAACACCGAATTCCTTCAAATGGGCCTATAAATTAAGAACAATTAGATTTAAAAATCATGTTATATTGTGAATTATTGTGTGACTGTTAATTGGACACTTAGGCTTTAATTTTTTTTTAATTTTCTATTTAGATCTAGTAATTGAATTTTGTAATTGGCTACAATTGGGTAACTAACTAATTATATGCTTTAATTTCAGGTCATCCAAGTAAGATTGTTTCATATTTGTTTCAGAATGCTTCAATCTATAATAACTGAAAATGTCTTTAAGTTCTCTTAATTTTTAAGGAAGTTATGGGCTTTTGACTGTCCTCGATCACAACTTTTGTGTTAAGTCAATAGAAAAGCAATAGGAAGCAAATTGCTAATTTCCGAGTATGAAAATGGCCCTAACTTTTTTAATACTGAAGATATGAAAGTGAATTAGGTGTCAAATTAAACTTATTTTGATGCTTTATCTGATGGGATAAATTGCAGACTTGATTTTTTAAATCTCAAAATGTTGTAACATTGCTATATTACGTCTCCCTCTCCCGTCCCTCTCAAATCTCGCCCCCACTCCATCCTGTCATTGGTCGCGATCCATGTCACTCATTGCTCCAGGCCCCCCCTCCACACACTACTCCATCTTGTCATTGGCCAGGTTTCATGTCATTCCCTCCCCGTCCCTGATGTTCCCGCCCCCCACACTACTCCATCCTGCCATTGGCCGGGCCCTTTATCAATCAGGACAGCAGGGCCGTCTCGAACCACTTAACCCTGTCATTGGCTGGGTTCATCGTCACTCACTGCTCAATGACACGCCCCACCCTGATCCAGCCTGTCATTGGCTCTGCACCAAGTCACTCATAGCCCAAAGCCCTCCCCTGCCTCACAGTCCGCCCCCACCCCGTGATCCGCCCCCGTCATTGGCTCTGCCTACGCCACTCATTGGTTGTACTGCCCTCCCACCCCGTGATCCGCCCCTGTCATTGGCTCAGCCCCACGTCACTCATTGGTTATACCACCCCCCACTCCGTGATCCGCCCCGTCATCGGCTCTGCCCCACGTCACTCATTGATTGTCCCGCCCCCACTCCGTAATCCCCTGCCATTGGCTCCCGCTCCACATCACGCATTGATTGTCCCGCCCCCACTCGTGATTCGCCCCCTGGCATTGGCTCTGCCCCACGTCACTCATTGGATGTCCTTGCCCCACTCTTGGATCCGCCCCCTGTCATTGGCCGGCGTCCCTGCCACTCATGGCTGCGGTGTCCCCGCCCCCTCCAGCAACCGCCCGCCCACGTCTCCCCGCTCCCCGCGCCGCCACTGCCGCTGCTCCCGCAGATGGCCGACCGTAACCCTCTCCTCACCCTCCACCCACCAACACCCAGCCCGTGCGCCCCGCTCAGACTAATGCTTCCCTTCACATCAGGGTCAAAAACAAAAACAAAAAGCATTTGCCGGTTGCTATTGATTGCAGTGGAGCTGGGAGGAGTCGGTGTCGGCCGGAGCCTTCACTTCACTCCGCGCTGCGGCTGCTCGGCCCCTCAGTGCCTGCAACATGGCGGCGGCGGCGACGAGATGCTCACCTTACCGGCCCGTCACCACCCTCATCTTCGACATGGACGGGCTGCTGCTGGGTGAGAGTCCGCGGTACCCGGGCTCTACCTCCGCCCATTCATGGCTGTGCTGGCTCGAAGGGGCCGAATGGCCTACTCCTGCACCTGTTGTCTATTGTCTCTCCCCCCTCGCGCTCACTCTTCCCCCTCGCGCTCACTCTTCCCCCTCGCTCTCACTCTCCCCCCCTCGCTCTCACTCTTCCCCCCCTCGCGCTCACTCTTCCCCCCCCTCGCGCTCACTCTTCTCCCCCCTCGCGCTCACTCTTCTCCCCCCTCGCTCTCACTCTTCTCCCCTCGCTCTCACTCTTTCTCCCCCCTCGCGCTCACTCTTCTCCCCCTCGCGCTCACTCTTCCCCCTCGCGCTCACTCTTCCCCCCCTCGCGCTCACTCTTCTCCCCCTCGCTCTCACTCTTCCCCCTCGCGCTCTCACTCTCTCCCCCCTCGCTCTCACTCTCCCCCCCCTCGCTCTCACTCTTCCCCCCCCTCGCTCTCACTCTTCTCCCCCTCGCTCTCACTCTCCCCCCCCCCCCCGCTCTCACTCTCCCCCCCCCCCTCGCTCTCACTCTTCTCCCCCCTCGCTCTCACTCTCCCCCCCCCCCTCGCCCCTCACCTCTTTCCCCCCTCGCGCTCACTCTTCCCCCCTCGCTCTCACACTCTCCCCCCTCGCTCTCACTCTCCCCCCCCCCTCGCTCTCACTCTTCTCCCCCCTCGCTCTCACTCTCCCCCCCCCCCTCGCTCTCACTCTTCTCCCCCCTCGCTCTCACTCTTCTCCCCCTCGCTCTCACTCTTCCCCCCTCGCTCTCACTCTTCTCCCCCCTCGCTCTCACTCTTCTCCCCCCTCGCTCTCACTCTTCTCCCCCTCGCGCTCACTCTTCTCCCCCTCGCGCTCACTCTTCTCCCCCCTCGCTCTCACTCTTCTCCCCCTCGCTCTCACTCTTCTCCCCCCTCGCTCTCACTCTTCTCCCCCCTCGCTCTCACTCTTCTCCCCCCTCGCTCTCACTCTTCTCCCCCCTCGCTCTCACTCTTCTCCCCCCTCGCTCTCACTCTTCTCCCCCCTCGCTCTCACTCTTCTCCCCCCGCTCTCACTCTTCCCCCCTCGCGCTCACTCTCCTCCCCCTCAGCGCTCACTCTCCTCCCCCCTCGCTCTCACTCTCCTCCCCTCGCTCTCACTCTTCCCCCCCCTCGCGCTCACTCTTCTCCCCCCTCGCTCTCACTCTTCTCCCCCCTCGCTCTCACTCTTCCCCCCTCGCTCTCACTCTTCCCCCCATCGCTCTCACTCTTCCCCCTCGCGCTCACTCTTCCCCCCTCGCTCTCACTCTTCTCCCCCCTCGCTCTCACTCTTCTCCCCCCTCGCTCTCACTCTTCTCCCCCTCGCTCTCACTCTTCCCCCCTCGCTCTCACTCTTCTCCCCCCTCGCTCTCACTCTTCTCCCCCCTCGCTCTCACTCTTCTCCCCCCTCGCTCTCACTCTTCTCCCCCTCGCTCTCACTCTTCTCCCCCCTCGCGCTCACTCTTCCCCCCTCGCGCTCACTCTTCCCCCCCTCGCTCCCTCCCCCCCTCGCTCTCTCCCCCCCTCACTCTCTGACTCCCCCCTCACTCACTTCCCACCTCACACATCCCCCCTCACACATCCCCCCTCTCACTTCATCTCTCGCTGATCCGTCCCCCACCACCCCTCATCCAACTCGCCCCAATCCCACAACACTTCCGCTCACCCTTTCCCCTCATTCTCTGCCTTGGAATACATTCACTGGATGTGTTCAAAAGAGAGATTTAGGTCTTAGGGCTAGCAAGTCAAGGAATATGGGGGAAAAAGCAGAAACGGGGTACTGATCAACTCCTCAGAGGGAGGTGGAGGCAGGTTCTCTGGATACTTTCAAGAGAGAGCTAGATAGGGCTCTTAAAGATAGCGGAGTCAGGGGATATGGGGAGAAGGCAGGAACGGGGTATTGATTGGGGATGATCCGCCATGATCACATTGAATGGCGGTGCTGGCTCGAAGAGCCGAATGGCCTACTCCTGCACCTATTGTCTCCTGATTCGTTCAGCTGTACGGCCATGTTTTGACCCGGACTCGCACCTCTTCCATTCATTAAATGGCGGTGCTCTCTTGAAAGTCTCCAGAAAGTATTCCGCAGACACACAACCCTCTGCGTGAAAAAGTGTTTCCTCATCTCCGTGCTAAATGGCTTACCGCTTACTCTTAAACTATGGCCCCTGGTTCCGGACTCCCCCAACATCGGGAACATGTTTCCTGCCTCTAGTGTGTCCAACCCCTTAATAATCTTGTATGTTTCGATGAGATTCCCTCTCATCCTTCTAAACTCCAGAGTGTACAAGCCCAGCCGCTCCATTCTCTCAGCATATGACAGTCCCGCCATCCCGGGAATTAACCTTGTAAAGCTATGCTGCACTCCCTCAATAGCAAGAATGTCCTTCCCCAATGTAGGGGACCAAAACTGCACACAAGGTAGGGGCTGGGGTGGAATTCGGAAGCGGCTAGGTGGGTGATAGTTGGGAGCAGGTTGCTTTTTCAAAAAAGGTAGATGGATCAGGTGGGGAAAGGATAAAGAGGTGGTTGCTAGGTATGCCATGTCTTATTTAAATTAAAAAAAACATTTTTAATATAAATTTTATTGAGCCATCAAAAAATCGGTGCAGATTATGTTGCCATATCTCTATCCTCTGTCCCATCTGCTCGCCATGTGCAGCTCCCAGCTGATCAACAGCTGTGTTCTGCCTTCCCATTTTGCCTGAAAGTGTTGGAGTAACTTAGCAGTCAGGCAGCATCTCTGGAGAATATCGATAAGTGACGCTTCGGAGCAAGTCCCTTCTTTAGGATGATGATGGTGGGGAGGAGAAGAACGGAGTGGAGAGGCAGCACAAAGCCTGGCGAGCTTTAGGTGGATCCAGGTTGGGGAGGCGGGTGGGAGGAGAGACTGATAGGCAGCTGGTTGGACAAGGGCCAGAAGGATAGAAGAGGTGCGAGTCCGGGTCAAAACATGGCCGTACAGCTGAACGAATCAGGAGACAATAGGTGCAGGAGTAGGCCATTCGGCTCTTCGAGCCAGCACCGCCATTCAATGTGATCATGGCTGATCACCCCCAATCAGTACCCCGTTCCTGCCTTCTCCCCATATCCCCTGACTCCGCTATTTTAATGGGTCCTTTCCAGCTCTCTCTTGAAAGCATCCAGAGAACTGACCTCCACCGCACTCTGGCAGAGAGTTCCCCAGGGAGAGATGAACTTTCTGTGTGAAAAATTGTTTCCTCATCTCTGTTCTAAATGGCTTGCCCCATATTATTAAACGTCAGAGATAGGAGGAGAAATTCTTCAACGTAGGCATAATCTCTATCCACTGATCACTTGCCAGGCTTTGTCCTGCCCCCTCTCTCTTCCAGCTTACTTCCACCTTCCTCCCACCAACCACGACCGCCCCCCACGCTCCCATAGTCAGTATGAAGAACGATCCCAACCTGATACGTCACCGATCATCCTACTGAGAAGTTGCCTGACCTGCTGAGTTATTCCAGCACGTTGTGTCCTTTTTTTTTGTAAATCAGCACCTGCACTTCCTTGTGTCTATGTGCTGTCCCATCGCCTGAACTGCATCCTCTGTGATTCCCACTCCATCCTTGTCACCTCAAGTTGACCTGATCCTTTCTGAAACATCTCCTGTTCCCCCCCCCCATTTCACCACCTTACTACCTTACTCCCATTCACGAGCTTGGACATATTTCTGCCAAAAATAGACTCAAAAAGCTGTAGTTACTCGGCGGGACAGGCAGCATTTCTACAGCGAAGGAATGGGTAACGTTTCGGGTTGAGACTCTTCTTCAGACGGTCTAGAGAAGGGTCTCGACCCGAAATGTCACCCATTCCTTCTCCCCAGCGATGCTGCCTGTCCCGCCGAGTTACTCCAGCTTTTTGTGTCGATCTTCGGTTTCAACCAGCATCTGCAGTTGCTTCCTACACATTTCTGCCACTTGGTTTGGACACTAGGCTGTTCTGTTCAGGAATTTTCCCACCCGTAAACATTCCCATATTAATGTCGTTTTCTGCAAAATCAATTATTTGCATGTACGGACAATATAATTTCTATTTTGCAAAGAGAAAGATTCCACGGACAGTAATGACTAATTCATTTGCTGTTATAGAGTAACTTGAGGAAAAATTGTTGTTAAGGATCATGTTAATGTTCCTTGGACTTCAACAGGAGAGAATATTGGATTTCACCCGAGATAAATTTAGTTCAGTTTAGAGATACAGCACGGAAACAGGCCCTTCGGCCCACCGGGTCTGCGCCGGCCAGCGATCCCCACACATTAGCACCATCCTACACCCACTAGAGACAATTTTTACATTTATACCAAGCCCATTAACCCACAAACCTGTACGTCTTTGGAGTGTGTGAGGGAACCGGAGATCTTGCTGAAAACCCACGCAGGCCACGGGGAGAACGTACAAACTCTGTACAGACAGCAGCACCTGTAATCGGGATCGAACACGGGTCCCCGGCGCTGCATTCGCTGTAAGGCAGCAACTCTACCGCTGCCCCACCCAAATCTGGCATCACTCAGCCTGCCACCGTGTCCATTCCACTTATCAGCTCAGTACTTTTTTTTTGTGTTGGATCCAAGAAGCCAGATGTGCATGTTTTCTGCCTGTAGCTAAGAAACGTCAACCAACTAGGAATTTGAAGGGAACTTTGTACTTTATCTCGTGTGTATCTCCTGTCCTGAGAGAACATTGTATTCTCTGTCTCACCGCAAACAACGCCGCTCAGCTTTTGTGGCATTCAGAGCTGTTCTGTTCCCTTTCTGTGGTTTCACAGAATTGCAAAGCTGAGAGAAGAGGGATGCAGAAGCTGAGAGAGATCCATTGCATTTACGTTCATTAAATAGTCATCCACATAGTGGCGCAGCTGGTAGTGCTGCTGCCTCATAGCATCAGGGACCCGGGCCTTATCCTGACGTCGGGTGCTGCCCGTGTGAAGTTTGCCCATTCTCTCTGTGACAACATAGGTTATCTCCGGGTGCTCCGGTTTCCTCCCAAGTCCCAAGGTTTGTAGGTTAATTGGCTTCTGTATAAATTGCCCCACGTGTCTGAAGGCAGTGAATGTGAAAGTGAGATAACACAGACCTAGCGAGAACGGGTGATGGATGGTCGGTGTGGGCTGAAGGGCCTGTTTCCATGCTGTAGTCAAGGTTAATCTCAGGTCTCTGGTAATGTCAGGCAACAGCTGTACTGCTGCACCAATGTGCGATACCATAGAATTTCATTTATCCCAGGAGGCAAATTGATCTGCCAACAGGCATAAAAAAACACAAAATACATGAAACATGAAATTAAAGTGACGAGTGGAAAGGATTGGGGATGTGCAAAGGTTGGCAGGGGGAAAGTTGGGTGGGGGTGGGGTGGGGGCGGGGGTGAGGGCGGAAGTGAGGACGGAAGGTTGGGGGGGGAAGGTTGGGGAGGGTGGGGGGAAGGTGTGGGGGAGGAAAGGAGGGAGCGGGTGAAGGGGGGAGGAGGGAGGGGGGAAGGAGGGAGAGGGGGGGGGGTGACAGGAGGCGGGAGTGGAGATGCTGGTTTACAAAAGTAATTCAGTCCGGCAGTGTCTGTGGAGAAGATGGATAGTTGGTGTATCAGGTTGGGACCCTTCTTCACACTCATCAACATTGTTCATTCTGAAGAAAGATCCTGACCCGAAACGTCGCCTATCCATGTTCCATCAAAGTCTTGGTCTATTCCTAAACTTACAGAACCCCCATTCCCATCTCTGCTTCAGACGAAGTAGGAAAAGAGCCACAAATCAGTATCCAGGCTTTATGTGTAGGAAGGAATTGCAGATGCTGGTTTAAACCGAAGATAGACAGAAAAAGCTGGCATAACTCAGCAGGACAGGCAGTATCTCTGGAGAGAAGGAATGGGTGATGTGTTGGTCGAGACGTCTGAAGAAGGGTCTCGGCCCGAAACGTCCCCCATTCCATCTCCCCAGAGATGCTGCCGGTCCCGTTGAGGTACTCCAACTTTTTATGTCTATCTCCAGGCTTTGTGTGTTGTGTTTAGTTTAGAGTTCTCCCTGGGACCTCGTGGGTTTTCTCCGGGTGCTCTGGTTTCCTCCCACTTGCCGAAGACATGCAAGGTTGGAGGTTAATTGGCTTCTGTAAACTGCCTCTCGTGTGTAGGATGGAACTAGTGTACGGGTAATTGTTGGGCGGCGTGCACTCGGTGGTCCGAAGGGCCTGTGACCAGACTGTAACCTCTGAACTAAACAAAACGGCATCTGCAGTGCCTTGCGCCTAACAGACTTTTATGCTGCTTTTCTCTTGCAGACACGGAGAGACTGTACACCATTGCATTCGACGAAGTTTGCTCCCGTTATAAAAAGAGATTTCAGTGGGACTTGAAGGGCTTAATTATGGGAATGCGGGCCTTGGATGGGGCCGCAGTCATTTGCGAGAGGCTGGAGCTCCCGATCACCCCGGAAGAGTTGGTGGCAGAAGTTGCTGTTGTGCAGACCAACCTGTTTCCTACCGCCGAGCTGATGCCAGGTAACTATCGGTCAATCGCGTTGTTTATAATTGGATAAACCTTCACGCCACCTCATTGCAGGTGATGTTTTGAGTTGGAAAACGTCTGCTATCCATATCTTCCAGAGATGCTGCCTGACCCACTGAGTTACTCCAGCACTTTGTGTTTCTTTCTATAAACCAGCATCTTTCTGTAAACCAGCAGCCCTGAGCTGCCATCTGCCTCATAATCAAACTTTGCAAGACTATATCTTGCACTAAACGTTATTCCCTTTATCTTGTATCTGTACATTGTGGACTGTTTGATTGGAATGATGTGGTTTAGAAACATAGACACGTAGAAATTAGGTGCAGGAGTAGGCCATTCGGCCCTTCGAGCCTGCACCGCCATTCAATATGATCATGGCTGATCATCCAACTCAGTATCCCGTACCTGCCTTCTCTCCATACCCTCTGATCCCCTTAGCCACAAGGGCCACATCTAACTCCCTTTTAAATATAGCCAATGAACTGGCCTCAACTACCCTCTGTGGCAGAGAATTCCAGAGACCCACCACTCTCTGTGTGAAAAAATTCCTTCTCATCTCGGTCCCAAAGGACTTCCCCCTTATCCTTAAGCTGTGACCCCTTGTCCTGGACCACCCCAACATCGGGAACAATCTTCCTGCATCTAGCCTGTCCAACCCCTTAAGAATTTTGTACGTTTCTATATGATCCCCTCTCGTTTAGTTTAGAGGTACAGCACGGAAACAGGCCCTTTGGCCCGACGTGCCGACCAGCAATCCACGCACAATAACATTATCCCACACACGCTAGGGGCAATTTACAATTTTACCGGAGCCAATTAACCTACAAACCTGTACGTGTGGGGGGAAACCGGAGCACCCGGGGAAAACCCCACGGGGAGAAGGTAGCGACAGACACCCGTAGTCAGAATCAAACCCGGATCCCTGGCGCTGTCAAGTCAGCAACTCCACCGCTATGCCACCATGCAGCCCAGTCATTCCGCTGACCGGATGGCATGCATGGAAAGATGCTTTTTGCTGTGTCTTGGTGCACATGACATTCATAAAGTAGACTAAAATATCTCCCGCCATTCGAGACTTTCCCACTGGTGGTAACGTCGAAGAGAGAGGATGGATGGGGGAGTTTGGGAAAGGGTGAGAGGGAGTGTTGTGGATAGTTTCCCTGTCGTGCCAAAGCTCATGTTTGCTGCAATAAGATTGCTTTGGCTCTTTGTTCACAACTGATCATGCACAGTTCCGCAGCTGATAGAGCTGCTGCCTCACGGCACCAGACACCCAGGTTTGGTCATGACCTTGGTGTGTTGTCTGTATGGATTTTGTACGTTCCCCCTGTGACCACATGGATTTCCTCCGGGTGTGCCCGCTTCCTCTGACATCCCACGGATGTTCAGGTTAATTGGCCTCTGCAAAATTCCCCCAGGTGTGGGGAGTGGACGGGAAAATGGGATAACATAGAACTGATATTTAGTTTAGTCTATTATAGACAATAGGTGCAGGAGTAGGACACACACACACACACACACACACACACACACACACACACACACACACACACACACACACACACACACACACACACACACACACACACACACACACACACACACACACACACACTGCTTCATAGATTAAGTACGTACATAAATACATACATCTAGCCCTCCCTCAGAGGACATCAAGAAAGGCTTGAGAGTTAAGTCTCGACTTAAAAGATCTGATGGAGGGGGCAGTTCTGATGGGAAGAGGGATGCAGTCTAGTCTAGGAGTCACAGTCTAGGAGCTGCAACCGCAAAGCCCGGTGGCCCCAGAGCTTATGCCTAGACCGCGGGATGTTCATCGGCCGATCTGAGGGACCTGGAGGTGGTGTGGTGGGTGAGCAGACTTTTGATGTAGGTGGGGGGCAAGCCCGTTAAGGGCTTTGTGAACAGAAAGAAGGATCTTGAAATGTATTCGGAACCGCACAGGGAGCCAGTGGAGAGAGGCCAGAATCGGGGCGACGGGAACAAGGGAGGTCAAGGACAACATAAAAGCAAAAGAGAAAACATATAACATTGCAAAGATTAGTGGGAAGCCAGAGGACCAGGATGTTTTTAAAAAACAGCAAAACGTAACTAAAAGGACAATACGGAGAGAAAAAATGAAGTACGAATGTAAACTAGCCAATAATATAAAAGAGGGTAGCAAGAGTTTCTACTGATATATAACGAGTTCAAAAGAGGCAAGAGTTGGACGTTGGGCTGCTGGAGAAAGATACGGGAGAAGTGATGACGGCAAGGCAAGAAATGGCAGACTTTTTTGCGTCAGTCTTCACAGTGGACGACACCAGCAGTGTGCCTGCAATCCCAGCGAGTCGGGGGGTGGAAGTTAGTGGAGTGGCGATTACTAAGGAGATGGTGCTAGGAACGCTGAAAGGTCTGAGGGTGGATACGTCACCTGGACCGGATGGACTGCACCCCCAGGGTTCTGACGGAGGTGGCCTCAGAGATTGTGGAGGCAGGCATTAGTTGTGATATTTCAAGAATCACTAGAGTTACGAGTGGTTCCTGAAGATGGGAAAATTGCGTCTATCACCCCGTTGAACAAGAAGGGAGCAAAGCAGAAGAGTGGAAACTATAGGCTGACTATAGTTAGCCTGACTTCGGTGGTTGGTAAGATTTTAGAGTTAATTATAATAAAAGATGATGTTGCGCAGTACTTAGAAGTTCACGATAAAATAGGCCAAAGTCAGCATGGTTTTGTGAAGGGAAGATCTTGCCTGACAAATCTGCTGGAGTTCTTTGAGGAAGTTAACAGCAGGACAGACTGTGGGGAGGCTGTAGATGTTGTTTACCCAGATTTTCAGAAGGCCTTCGGCCAGGCTGCTCGGGAAGATGAGCGCCCATGGTATTAAAGGGACGATACTAACATGGAGAGCGGGTTGGCAGAAGTTAAGAGTTGCAATAAAAGGCGCTTTGAGGAAGGATCTGGAGATGATCCAGAGGAGGTTTACCAGAATGATTCCAGGAATGAGTGGGTTAGCATATGATGAGCGTTTGATGGCACTGGGCCTGTACTTGCTGGAGTTTAGAAGGTTGAGGGGGGACCTAATTGAAACTTACAGAGTAGTGAAAGGCTTTGATAGAGTGGATGTGGAGAGGATGTTTCCACTGTTGGGAAAGTATCAGACCAGAGGTCATAGCCGCAGAATTAAAGGAGGCGAGGAGGAACTTCTTTAGCCAGACAGTAGTCTTCTTCTTGCGTATGAGAATAGACAATAGGTGCAGGAGTAGGCCATTCGGCCCTTCGAGCCACCACCGCCATTTAATGTGATCATGGCTGATCATCCCCAATCAGTACCCCGTTCCTGCCTTCTCCCCATATCCACTACTTTTAAGAGCCCTATCTCGCTCTCTCTTGAAAACATCCATAGAACCTGCCACCACTGCCCTCTGAGGCAGAGAATTCCACAGACTCACAACTTTCTGTGTTTCCTCGTCTCCATTCAAAATGGCTTACTCCTTATTCTTAAACTGCGGCCCCTGGTTCTGGACTTCCCCC
Source organism: Raja brachyura (assembly GCA_963514005.1). Next base: position 5,416,824 of record OY740786.1, read on the forward strand.
AACATCGGGAACATGTTTCCTGCCTCTAGCGTGTCCAAACCCTTAACAATCTTATATGTTTCAATGAGATCCCCTCTCATCTTTCTAAACTCCAGAGTGTACAAGCCCAGCCGCTCCATTCTCTCAGCATATGACAGTCCCGCCATCCCGTGCGCAGCCCAAAGTTGCAGGTCAACTTGTTCTGTTTGATCAAATTGTTTGTGAACGTCGGGTTGATTGCATTAGTCGAAACAGGGTGGACCACGTGAAGGTTGCAATCTCCCACCCCAAAGGGTAGTTAATCTGTGGAACTCATTGTCATGGTCAAGTCAGTGGATATTTTTAAGGCAAAGAGAGACAAATTCTTGATTAGAACGGGTGTCAAGGGTTATGGGGAGAAGGCAGGAAAATGGGATTAGGAGGCCGAGATCAGCCATGATTGAATGGCGGAGTAGACTCGATGGGACGAATGGCCTAATTCTACTCCTATAACTTGGGAACGTGAACTTCTTTGTTATACCCATCGTCTGAAATGCCTGATTGGAATTTAGTTTAGTTCAGTTTAGAGATACAGCATGGAAACAGGCCCTTCGGTTCACTGAGTCCGCACCGACCAATGGGCATCTGTACACTAGCACTATCCTGCACACTAGAGACAATTTAAAAGTGTCCCACTTCTCGGCGACTTGCCGGTACCCGTCATTAGTCGCAGCAGGCGGCCGAAAATTTTCAACATGTTGGAAATCCAGCGGCGACCAGAAAAAGGTATGACCCTTTGGGCGACTACTCGGGACCATACAGGCGTCACCCCGCGACATGTCGTGTGAGTAGGACAGGCCCTTTACGGACGGCAATTAACCTACAACACTGCACATCTTTGGAATGTGGGAGGAAACAATCGTTGGAAACCCATGTGGGTCACAGGGAGAACGTGCAAACCCTGCACAGACAGCACCATCATTCAGGATCGACTGCAAGTCTCTGATGCTGTGAGGCAGTACCGCTGCGCCACTGTGAATTCAGCACCGTTTAATGGTGTTTTGTTTGTTCCCCCCCCAGGTGCCAAGAAGTTAGTGTGTCACTTCGTTAAGCACTGTGTACCGATAGCAGTGGGCACCAGCTCGTTGACGAAGATGTTTGAACTGAAGACAAGCAGGCACAAGGAGTTCTTCGCCTTATTCCACCACATTGTACGTGGCGACCATCCCGAAGTGAAGGAGAGCAAGCCGCACCCCGACACCTTCTTTGTCTCTGCGAAGGAATTTGACCCTCCAGCGTGCCCTGCAGATGTAAGACAACCTTTCTTTCTTGATTCTTTTGTACATCAATGTACGTCTCATCTTTCTTGAAGATGTTGACTCTTATTCAGCTGTCGTGCCACATTCAAGGCCTGGCACTATTTGCGTCCTGCTTTTGAGAACACTTGGAGTATTGTGTGCAGTTTTGGTCCCCTAATTTGAGGAAGGACATTCTTGCTATTGAGGGTGTGCAGTGTAGGTTTACAAGGTTAATTCCCGGGATTGCGGGACTGTCATATGCTGAGACAATGGAGCGGCTGGGCTTGTACACCAGAGTTTAGAAGGATGAGAGGGGATCTAATTGAAACATATAAGATTATTAAGGGTTTGGACACGCTAGAGGCAGGAAATGTTCCCGATGTTGGGGGAGTCCAGAACCAGGGGCCACAGTTTTAAGAATAAGGGGCAAGCTATCTAGAACAGAGATGAGGAAACACTTTTTCTCACAGAGAGTGGTGAGTCTGTGGAATTCTCTGCCTGAGAGGGTGGTGGAGGCCGATTCTCTTGATGCTTTCAAGAGAGAGCTTGATAGGGCTCTTACAGATAGCGGAGTCAGGGGATATGGGGAGAAGGCAGGAACGGGGTACTGATTGGGGATGATCAGCCATGATCACATTGAATGGCAGTGCTGGCTCGAAGGGCCGAATGGCCTACTCCTGCACCTATTACCTATTGTCTAATGTTTCAACCAAAACGTTGCGCAGCTGCCACATAGCCCCACTCCATCAGGGTCTGCTTCTTCATTGTTGTCTGTGTGAAGGTTGCACCTCCTTCTCCCTGCTACCAGGCGGGTTTACTTTTACTTTCTTAATATACAAATACTTTTATTCAGAATATAAAAACAAACGTACAGAGTATTAACACGATCAAAGGCTGCCTATGTCGAGTTCGCAAAGTAACTTTGCGGTCATCAACTTAATATATCGCCAACTTTATCAACAATACACTCCACCAAAGCCCCCGTGGGCACCGTGTTTATCCCTCTCCATAGACACGCCGGCACGGACGTAGGGCCAGAAAAGGGGCAGGCGGCTGGCCCCGGTGCGGCCATCGACTACCCCGCTGCCTGGACCCGCGAATGGCCATCTTGGCCAGGCCCAGGAGCAGACCGACAGGGCACAGAGGAGAGGGAGAGGGGAGTCTCCCTGTTGGAGAAGCCTGGCCAAGATGGCCCTTCGTGGGTCCAGGCAGCGGGCAATCGAAGGTGGGTTTGCCCTGGGAGCTCCGGTTTCCTCTTAAGGTGGTTTCCCTTGCAACTGCAGGAAATGCTACAGTTGTCGCGTTGCATCCCCCCCATCGACCCCATCCAAGGACCCAAACAGTCTTTCCAGGTGCGGCATGAGGTTTACCTGCACCTCCTCCAACCTCATCTACTGTATCCGCTGTTCCAGGTGTCAACTTCCCTACATCGGAGAGACCAAGCGCAGGCTTGGCGATCGCTTCGCTCAACAGTTCGCACTAACCAACCTGATCTCCCGGTGGCTCAGCACTTCAACTCCCCTGCCTATTCCAAATCTGACCTTTCTGTCCTGGGCCTCCTCCATGGCCAGAGTGAGTCGCAGCACAAATTGGAGGAGCAGCACCTCATAGTACGCTTGGGTAGTTTACACCCCAGCGGTATGAACATTGACTTCTCCAATTTCAGACAGTCCCTGCTTTCTCCCCTTCCCAGCTCTCCCACAAGCCTACTGTCTCCGCCTCTTCCTTTCTTCTTCCCGCCCCCCTTCGACATCAGTCTGAAGAAGGGTCTCGACCCAAAATGTCACATATTCCTTCGCTCCAAAGATGCTGCCTCACCCGCTGAGTTTTTCCAGCATTTTTGTCTACCTTTGTTTCAACGAGCACCTGCAGTTCTCTCTTAAACAAGATGTCTCTGAGGTTATTTTACGCCTTTTAAAGCTTGGAATTCAAACTGACAGCGGATTTTGATGTTTTTAACCTTAAATCTCTGTGGAGGGGGCGGCTGGGGAAGTGGGGGGGGGGGGGGGGGGGGGGGGTGGGAAGAATTAGGTGAATTCAGGAGAAAGATTTAGGATGTATCAATCCAGAAAATGTGTTTCCTAAATTTTGGACTCGCCCACACCGGCCAACACTAGTCCCACTTGCCTGCGCTTGGTCCATGTCCGTCCAAACCTGTCCTAACCTCGTACCTGACCAACTGTTCCTTAAACAATGGGATCGTCCCAGCCTCGACCACCTCCTCTGGCAGCTCGTTTCAGACACCCACCACCCTTTGATAAGGTTGTAAACATTTGCGATGTGCAATCTCAGAAAAAGAACAATGGTTTATCATGTGGGCCACTGGAGCCAAGGACCATGACCATGAACCAGTTGTTGGTCTGTAGACGACAAGGAGGTGAATCCCAGCTTATCTGTGACTGTTGAACTGCATTGACTGGCTAAGGTTGTAGAAGTCCAAATACTTGGGTCCTTATCACATCCTGATGACATCCTGTAGAAAGCCTTTCTCATAAAACAAGCGCCTTTTGAGATGCTGCCGCGCCTAATTAAGTTTCTGTTAGTTTTAAGATGCAGCCCCTTCCACCCACCGAATCCGACTGTGCCTGACCAGCTTCAAGGTAGCAGCAAATGTCACCCACTACAGGGTGTAACTTCAAGGTGAGAGGAGCAAATGGCCAAAGAGTAGAGCGCATAGATTTAAGATGAGAGGGACAAATGTCAAAGACTAGAGTATATAGCATTAAGATGAGAGTGGCAAAGGTCAATGACTGGAGAGTTATGCCCACTAGTGGGCAGCCACGGTGGCGCAGCGGTAGAGCTGCTGCCGTACAGCAGGTTCGATCCCGACTATGGGTGCTGTCTGTACGGAGTTTGTACATTCTCCCCGTGACCGCGTGGGTTTTCTCCGAGATCTCCTGTTTCCTCCCGCACTCCAAAGACGTACAGGTATGTCGGTTAATTGTCTTGGTGTATGTGTATATTGTCCCAATAGTCAATAGGTGCAGGATTAAGTCATTCGGCCCTTCACCACCATTCACTGTGATCATGGCTGATCATCCACAATCAGTACCCCATTTCTACCTTCTCCCCATACCCCTTGACCCTAGTGTGTGTAGATCAGTGTTGATGTGTGGGGATCGCTGGTCGGTGCGGACACGGTGGGCCGAATGGCCTGTTTCCACGCTGTGTGTCTAAACTAAACCAGTCTTTGACATTTGCTCCTCTCAGCTTGAAGCTATACTCTCTAGTCTTTGACCCTTGCCCCTCTCACCTTAAAGCTATTCAAGTTGAGAGGGGCAAAGCTTATGGAAGACGTGCAGGGCAAGCAAAGTCCCCGGAGAATGGTGGGTGCCTGGAGCGCGCTGCTGGTGGTGGTGGTTGTGGTGGATAGGATAGTGGCATTTAAGAGGCTTTGTGGAGGGATATGGATGCTGACGGAGGAGATTAATTTAACGGCGTCGTGTTCAGCCCAGACATTGTGGGCCGAAAGGCCACTTCCTATGCTGTACCATTCAACGTTCTCGTCCAGGGGTGGGGAACCTTTTCAGGTCGGAATGCCGAATGAAGTTAGCTGGAATCAAATAAGGCCGCATCCAAGAAGCTTCAATTATATACACTTCAAAGTGTACATTATTTTGTTAAAATATCCCTCATGACTTACTAATGTTTTAATTAAGGCCGTCAGTCGGGGAGGATTATTTAATTGAATCTTCTTTTACTCTTTGGTGTTTTAAATAGATTCATTTTAAGATTAAAATAAAATGAATAAAAGACGAACAAACACATATTAATAAAAATAAAAGGATTTGTTCTACAAAATTTGGATTAATTCAAAAGGCCGCACTTAATGGCCTAGAAGCCATTAAGGCCGCAGCATTCCCCACCCCTGTTCTAGTCTATTGACCTGAAGTGCGTTCAAATCCTATCATGGAAACTGAAAACATGAAAACACCAGACTGATTCCTGGGATGTCAGGACTGTCTTATGAACAAAGACTGCATAGACTCGGTTTATACTCTCTAGAATTTGGAGATTGAGAGGGGATCTTATAGAAACTTACAAAATTCTTAAGGGGTTGGACAGGCTAGATGCAGGAAGGATGTTCCCGATGTTGGGGAGGTCCAGAACAAGGGGTCACAGCTTAAGGATAAGGGGGAAATCCTTTAGGACCGAGATGAGAAGGACATTTTTCATACAGAGAGTGGTGGGTCTCTGGAACTCTCTGCCACAGAGGGTAGTTGAGGCCAGTTCATTGGCTATATTTAAGAGGGAGTTAGATGTGGCCCTTGTGGCTAAGGGGATCAGAGGGTATGGAGAGAAGGCAGGTACGGGATACTGAGTTGGATGATCAGCCATGATCATATTGAATGGCGGTGCAGGCTCGAAGGGCCGAATGGCCTACTCCTGCACCTAATTTCTATGTTTCTATGAAACAGGAATTATGGCCAATTCCTGTGTTGTATTCTTAGACGATCTAAAGAAAGGTCTCGACCCGAAATGTCGCCCATTCCTTCGCTCCAGAGATGCTGCCTGTCCCGCTGCAGTTACTCCAGCTTCTAGCGTCTATCTCAGGTTTAAACCGGCACCTGCAGTTCCTTCCGACACATTTGTACTCTTCTATGTTCTGCTGCTCACTGGAACGTACAACATTTCATTCCATTGGAGGTTACACAAAATGCTGGAGAAACTCAGCGGGTGCAGCAGCATCTAAGGAGCGAAGGAGATTGGCGACGTTTCGGGTCGAGACCCTTCTTCCATTGGTCAGGTCTGTCGTCCCGCAAAGGAAAATAGTGCTTGGCCAATCAAGGTTTAAGAAAGAACTGCAGATACTGGAAAAAAATCGAAGGTCGACAAGAAAATGCTGGAGAAACTCAGCGGGTGAGGCAGCAGCATCTATGGAGAGAAGGAATAGGCGACGTTTCGGGTCGAACTCGAACTCGACCCGAAACGTCGCCTATTCCTCCTCTCCATAGATGCTGCCTCGCCCGCTGAGTTCCTCCAACATTTTTTTGTCTACCTTGGCAATAAAGGGATTGGCATCTGTGGGTGTTTAACATGGATCCAGTTTGCATTCATGATATTTCCCTGCAAAAATGTAGCTGAACGCTCCTCTGTTAAGCTGTCACCAAATAAATGCGGGTCGTAAAGTAGAATTATGGTTGGCAATGCGCTAGTTTGCAAGGGTGATCTTGCTTTGCTTGAATTGATGCTGATAAAGTATTATCTACTTGTTATAATTAGAATGAATCCCCGACAATAAAGGATCAGTAATGGCCTTGCCGCCTCTGTTTACCGTGGGTTAGAAAGACGGCTTCCACCACACAGATTTCATCAGCGCTTGCTCCACCTGATTTGGCTTGCTTATAAATTACCCCTTTGTTTGCTTTCCTTGTCATAGGAGCCAATATCTCCAGGGGAAAGGGTGACAACGGCATTTTTAGTGCCCCTCCTAAGAAATTCCCCTGTAAAAACAAGAAGCAGCAGATGCTGGTTTACCAGGGGGGGGGGGAGGGGGGGGGGGTGAAAAATACCCCACAAAATGCCAGAGTAACTCAGCATGTCAGGAGGCATTTCTGGAGAACATGGATAGGTGCTTGCTGGAAGTAAGCATGCAGGGGCAGCAGGCAGTGAAGAAAGCTAATGAATGGCATATCGGCCTTCATAGAAATATAGAAAATAGCTGCAGGAGTAGGCCATTCGGCCCTTCGAGCCAGCACTGGCATTCAATGTGATCATGGCTGATCATCCCCAATCAGTATCCCGTTCCTGCCTTCTCCCCATATTTCCTGATCCCTTTAGCCCCAAGGGCCACATCGAACTCCCTCTTAAATGTGCAGGGGAGAGATACGACTTTGCCTTCCATCACAGTGAGGAGGATACTCACTGTGGTGGATGTTTGTGTAAAATGTGTTATGTCTTGGTTCTTTTTTTGTATGTATGACTGCAGAAACGAAATTTCGTTTGAACCTCAATGAGGTTTCAAATGACAATAAATGGTATTGTATTGTATTGTATTAAATATAGCCAATGAACCAGCCTCAACTACCTTCTGTAACAAGAGGATTTGAGTATAGGAGCAAAGGGGTCCTTCTGCAGTTGTACAGGGCCCTGGTGAGACCACACCTGGAGTATTGTGTGCAGTTTTGCTCTCCTAATTTGCGGAAGGACATCCTTGCCATTGCGGCAGTGCAGCGTAGGTTCACGAGGTTAATCCCCGGGATGGCGGGACTGTCAGATGAAGAAAGATTGGGGAAAGACTGGGTTTGAATTCACTGGAATTTAGAAGGATGAGAGGGGATCTTATACAAACGTATATAATTATAAAAGGATTGGGCAAACGAGATGCAGGAAAAAAAAATCCCAATGTTGGGGGAGTCCAGAACCAGGGGCCACAGTCCAAGAATTAATGGGAGGCCATTTAAAACTGAGAAGAGAAAAACTTTTGCACCCAGAGAGCTGTGAATTTGTGCAATTCTCTGCCACAGAAGGCATTGGAGGTCAAATCACTGGATGGATTTAAAAGAGAGATAGATAGAGCTCTAGGGGCTGGCGGAATCAAGGGACATGGGGAGAAGGCAGGCACGGGTTACTGATTGTGGATGATCAGCCTTGATCACAATGAATGGCGGTGCAGGCTCGAAGGGGTAAATAGCCTCCTCCTGCACCAATTTTCTTTGTTTCTATGTGAGGTTTGGTGTTGGGACCGTTCAGATTGGTCATGTTGGGGGTGGGAGAAGAAAACTCTAGAGGAGAGGAAAGGCAGGGGAAAGCTTGATGAGTGATCGGTGGATACAAGTGAAGAGGGGGCTTGATAAGTAGATGGTTGGACAAAGGGCAGAGGTGAAAAGACAAAGGCGTGAGGATTGAAGAAGTGCGAATTGTGAAGCCGGAGGAAGGAATATAGGTGGAGATGGAGGAAAGAAGTGGGTGCTAGTCAACATGGTGCACAGTGGGACGGGAGGGGGGGGGGGGGGGGAGAGGAAGGATGGAAGGCAGTGTTGCGATTAGTTACCTAAACATGGAAAATTCATTGTTCATACCTGGTAGTTGTAAACTACCCAGGTGTTGCGCGAGGTGCAGTTCCTCCAGTTTGGGTGCGGTCTCATCCTGGCTCTCTGGCATTCCAGATGCTGCCTGACCGGTTGAGTCACTCCAGCAATTCATGCCTTTTAATTTAATATCTAGTTTCCTCGCTGACTTGTGGGTTGTTTCTTTTACCGAAGCAAGATAAGTCAACGCTGATTAATGCTTGAATTAAACAAAGGCTCATTGTGCTGGAGTAACTCAAAACGGTCAGACAGCATCTCTGGAGAACTTGGAAAGATGACGTTTTGGGTCGTGACCTGTCAGGACGTCAGAAGGATTGTTGAGTCGGGGCGGGGAGAGGAGAGGAGAAAGGAGAAGGGGGGCAAGACACAGTGTGGTAGGTTTTAGGTAAATACAGGTGAGGGGGGGGGGAGGGGAGGATATTTGATAAGCAGATGGTTGGACAAAGCTAGACAAAAGTCTAGCGGGTGCGGCAACATCTATGGAGCGAAGGAACTAGGCAACGTTTCGGTCCAAAACCCTTCTTCAGACTGATGCAGGGCGGGGGGGGGGGGGGGGGGGGGCAGGGCAGGAAGAAGAAAGGAAGAGGAGGAGCCAGAGGGCTGAGGGAGAGCTGAGAAGGGGAGGAGACAGCAAGGGCTACCGGAAAATGGAGAAGTCAATGTTCAAGCCGCTGGGGTGCAGACTGCCCAAGCGGAATATGAGGGGCTGCTCCTCCAATTTCAGGTGGTGCTCACTCTGGCCATGGAGGAGGCCCAGGACCGAAAGGTCAGATTCCGCAATGGGAGGGGGAGTTGAAGTGCTGAGCCACCGGGAGATCAGGTTGGTTAATGCGGACCGAGCGGAGGTGTTGGGCGAAACGATCGCCAAGCCTACACTTGGCCTCACCGATGCAGATCAGCTGACGTCCAGAGCAGCGGATGCACTAGATGAGGTTGGAGGAGGTGCAGGTGAACCCCTTGTCGCACATGGAAGGACTGCCAGACTACCAGACTCATTCCTGGGATGTCAGGACTTTCATATGAGGAAAGACTGGATAGACTCGGCTTGTACTCGCTGGAATTTAGAAGATTGAGGGGGGATCTTATAGAAACTTACAAAATTCTTAAGGGGTTGGACAAACTAGATGCTGGAAGATTGTTGGGGGAGTCCAGAACAAGGGGTCATAGTCTAAGGATATGGGGGACTTCCTTTAGGACCGAGATGAGGAAAACATTCTTTACACAGAGAGTGGTGAGTCTCTGGAATTCTCTGCCACAGAAGGTAGTTGAGGCCAGTTCATTGGCTATATTTAAGAGGGCGTTAGATGTGGCACTTGTGGCTAAAGGGATCAGGGGGTATGGAGAGAAGGCAGGTACGGGTTGGATGATCAGCCATGATCACATTGAATGGCGGTGCAGGCTCGAAGGGCCGAATGGCCTACTCCGTTTTCTATGTTTCTATGTCCTTGAATGGAGTCGAGGGGGGGAGGTAAAGCGACAAATGTAGCATCTCCTGCGGTTGCAAGGGGAATGCCCGGGAAGGGGGTGGTGCGGATGCGAAGGGAAGAAATGACCAGGGATTTACGGAGGGAGTGGTCTTTGCGGACAAAGGCCAGAAAGGAAAAAAAACAGAAATTGTGAGACAAAAAGATTCAAGAATTGTGAATTGTGAAGCTAGAGGAAGGAATGTGAAGCTAGAGGTAGGTGAATGAGGAGCGGAGCAAAGTGCAAGGTGGGGGACTGTGGGGGGGGGGGAGAAAAGAAAAATAAGGAGGGTGTGTGGGAGAAAAAGGGTGGGTGGGGGGCTGTTATTAGAGGTCACCAAAAATGGGAAGATTCTTTGTTCATACAGTTGGATTATAAGCAATTGAATAAGTTAGTAAGTAAGTTTATTGGCCAAGTATTCACATACAAGGAATTTGCCTTGGTGCTCCGCCCACAAGTAACAACATGACATACAATTCAATTCAATTCAATTCAAGTTTAATGTCATTGCACAAATACAAGTATAGGTACAACGAAATGCAGTTTAGCGTCGTTCTTAGTGATAGCGATATAGAAAATAAATACAGAGTGCAGTGGTAGCAATATGGAAAATAAATAAATACAGGGTACAGACAAATCTATCAGCTGGGCTCCGAGTTCAGCAGTCGGATGGTGTAGTTGAAGAAGCTGTTCTTCGTCCTACTGGTGCGGGACTTGAGGCTCCTGTACCGCCTCCCTGATGGGAGGAGGGCAAACAGTCCATGATTAGGGTGTGAGGGGTCCTTGATGATCTTCCCGGCCCGCTTCAGGCACCGTTTTCGGTGGAGGGCATCCAAGGCAGGGAGCGGGGCACCGATGATGTACTGGGCGGTTTTCACCACCCGTTGTAGTGCCTTCCTGTCTGCCACGGTGCAACTGCTGTACCATACCGTAAAGCAGGTGGTCAGGATGCTTTCGATGATACAGTGAGAGTTACAAATGAATAGTACTCATTGCAGTAGCACATAAACTACAATAGGTGTAAGAAGGAACTGCAGGTGCTGGTTTAAACCGAAGATAGACACAAAAAGCAGGAGTAGCTCAGCGGGACAGGCAGCATCTCTGGAGAGAAGTAATGGGTGAGGTTTCGGGTTGAGACTCTTCGGTGCTGAGCTAATGACAGCTGCAGAAGCGTCACTGGCTGCCTAAAACCAACGGATGTGGATAGCTTTGCATGTCTTGGCCGGTATTGCTCCACCAGGAATCCGCAGTTCAGTCGCCGGTAGAACTGAATGCAGTGGGCAAGTTGGGGATGCCCGCCATTCCTGTCACTCCCATCACCCAGCCCCAAAACGGCGGAAGTCGCGGAAGAGCTTCCTCCACACAGTCCAGCCACTGTCACCGTCCCCTCAAGCAACCAGTCTAGCCTTGTGGGAAAAAGAAACGCAGTGAAAACCACCTGGCCACAGGTGTAAAGATGCGGATCCCAACCAAGGAACAGCTACCACCTGGCCACAGGTGTGACTGGAAGACCCGGAAGTCCCTCAATAGGCTTCGTACAGGGATGGGCCGATGCAAGACCAACATGAGCAAACGGGGCCATGCAGATGTGGCAGACACAGGAAGCGAATGTGGAACATCTGTACAATCCATGCCACACCTACTGAGATGCCCACTTCTTGGTGAACAAGGCTGCCTGGAAGATCCAGTGTTGGCAAACGAGAAGACTGTCCACTGTGCAAGAGCCTGGCCCAACGTCTGAAACATAGATGATTGGACATAAAAGAAGAAGTGGAGCCTTTTAAAGTAACAAAGTGTTCAAAGGTATTTCACAAGAAGGCTATCAAACAAACCATGACGTATAGTTACTTGGGGTTAGTTTAGATCACTTGGGATCCTGGGTGAGTTGTCCGACTGATTTTAAAACTGGTTGGTGGAAGGAGTCAGAGGGTGGTGGTGTAGGGGGAAAAAAGCACACAGCGCTGGAGGAACTCAGCGGGTCAGCCAGCATCTGTGGAGGGGATGACAGATGGCATTTCGGGTCGGGACCTTTCTTCAGACTGTTAAAGTACGGGAGAGAAAGGAGAAGTAGGGTGCAGGACCAAGCCTGGCAAGCGGCCAATTTCCCTCTACCACCATTCTCCTCCTTCTCGCTCTTAACAACGTTTCCTTCGACGACTCCAACCTCCTCCAAATACAAGGAATAGCCACGGGCACTCGTGCGGGCCTCGTCCTGAACTCCATTTCACTTGGACCATCTCCGCAACAGGGAGATCAGGTTGGTTCACGCGGGCTGAGCAACGGTGTTCCGCGAAACGATCGCCCAGTCTGCGTTTGGCCTCGCTGATGTATTAGAGTCCACATCTTGAACAACGGATACAGTAGATGAGGTTGGAGGAGGTGCAAGTGAGCCTCTGCCTAACATAGAAACATAGAAATTAGGTGCAGGAGTAGGCCATTCAGCCCTTCGAGCCTGCACCGCCATTCAATATGATCATGGCTGATCATCCAACTCAGTATCCTGTACCTGCCTTCTCTCCATACCCTCTGATCCCCTTAGCCACAAGGGCCACATCTAACTCCCTCTTAAATATAGCCAATGAACTGGCCTCAACTACCCTCTGTGGCAGAGAGTTCCAGAGACCCACCACTCTCTGTGTGAAAAAAGTCCTTCTCATCTCGGTCCTAAAGGATTTCCCCCTTATCCTTAAGCTGTGACCCCTTGTCCTGGACCTCCCCAACATCGGGAACAATCTTCCTGCATCTAGCCTGTCCAACCCCTTAATAATTTTGTAAGTTTCTATAAGATCGCCTCTCAATCTCCTAAATTCGTATAAACCGAGTCTATGCAGTCTTTGTTCATAAGACAGTCCTGACATCCCAGGAATCAGTCTGGTGAACCTTCTCTGCACTCCCTCTATGGCAATAATGTCCTTCCTCAGATTTGGAGACCAGAACTGTACGCAACCTGAAAGGATTGTCAGGGTCCCTGGACAGAGTCGAGGGAGGAGATATAGAGACAGGTGTTGCACCTTCTGCGGTTGCGGGGAAGGTACCTGGGTAGTTTGGGTGGGAAGGGATGAGTTAACCAGAGAGTTGCGGAGGGAACGGTCTCTGTGGAAGGCGGAAAGGGGTGGAGATGGGAAGATGTGACTAGTGTTGGGATGCTGTTGGGAAGTGGCAAACATTTCGGAGGATTATGTGTTGTAAGCGACGGCTGATGGGGTAGAAGCTAAGGACTAGGAGGACTCTGACACACGAGTGAGGGCCCCATCTATGATGGGAGAGGGGAACCCCCGTTCACTAAAGAATACGAACATCTCAGATGTCCTGGTATGGAAAACCTCATCTTGGACACAGTTGCGGCGAAGACGCAGAATTTGCGTGTAGGAGATAAGAATTTTTGCAGGAATGAGGGTGGGAAGAAGTGTATTCGAGATAGTTGTGGGAGTCAGTGGGCTTGTAATAAAAGCCAGTCGATATGCGACTAGGGGGAAGGCTTGCAGCCCAGTGGTATGAATATTGATTTCTCTAACTTCAAGTAACCCCGGCATTCCCTCCCTCTCTCTCTCTATCCCTCCCCCACCCAAGTCGCACCAGCTTCTCGTTTTCACCCAACAAACAGCTAACAATGGCCCGTTTCCTTTGTTACTTTTGTTGCACATCTTTCCTTGCATTGTTCTTTATTTCTCTACATCTTCTTGTATATCTCTCGTTCCCCTTTCCCGTGACTTTCAGTAAGGTCAGTGTGGGAATGGGAAGGGGAATTAAAATGGTTAGCCTGTGTGGGAAGGAACTGCAGACGCTGGTTTAAAGCCAAAGATAGACACAAAGTGCTGAAGTAACTCAGCGGGACAGGCAGCGTCTCTGGAGAGAAGGCATGGGTGACGTTTCGGGTATTACAGCGTGGAAACAGGCCCTTCAGCCCAACTCGCCAACACTGGCCAGCATGGCCCATCTACACAAATTGGTGCCACGTTTCCAGAGATGTGGAGAAGGCAGGAACGGGGTACTGATTGTGGATGATCAGCCATGATCACATTGAATGGCGGTGCTGGCTTGAAGGGCCGAATGGCCTACTCCTGCACCTATTGGAAACAAAACATTTAGGAAGGTGAATCTGTGGAATTCTTTGGCACAGAAGGCTGTGGAGGCCAAGTCACTGGATATTTTTAAGACACAGAAGATGGCTTCTTGATTAGTACAGGTGCCAGAGGTGATGGGGAGAAGGCAGGACAATGGGGTTAGGAGTGAGAGATAGATCAGCCATGATTGAATGGTGGAGTAGACTTGATGGGCCGAATGGCCAAATACTGCTCCTATCACTGATGATCCTTTGATGTGCCGGCAGAGGAGATTAGTTTATCTTGGCATCATGTTCAGCACAGACATTGTGGGCCGAAGGGCCTGTTCCTGATCTGTACTGTTCTAGAGACAAAAAAGCTGGAGTAACTCAGCAGGACAGGCAGCATCTCTGGAGAGAAGGCATGGGTGACGTTTCGGGTCGAGACCCTTAAGGGTCTCGACCCGAAACGTCACCCATGCCTTCTCTCCAGAGATTATGCCTGTCCCGCTGAGATAAGGGCCTGTCCGACTTTCACGACCTAATTCACGACCTCTGCCGAGTTTGCTCTTGACTCATACTCCCAGCATGGTCGTCACGAGGTGGTAGGAGGTGGTAGGTAGGTCGTAGCAGGCCGCGGTGCTAGTTGTAGGTACTCGTGGCACCAAGTTGGTCGGGGCGTTTTTCTAGCCTGATGAACGATGTCCACGAGTGAAAAAGGCCGTGAATTCGGCCGTGAAAGTGGGACAGACCTATATGGAGGACGCCCGTGCGTGACGTTGTTTAACGTGGGGAGACTGGTGCACAGACGGCCACCCCACGGTCCTTGACAGATCTGGGTCAGGATCCAGTGGCATGGAGTCCAAGACGACCGTAGACCCTTTTCTGCTGCAGCCTTCATCCGCCTTCCCAGCCGTTGTGACGCTCCACTAAGGTCAGCCATCGTCCTCCACCTGTTCCACCGTTGAGGTCTTGGTTGGATCGCTCTTTGTCAGAGACCTCCCTCTGGACCTTACTGCCATGGGTGGCCCGACCAGGAGCGTAGCTCCATTACGCCAGCATTTTGCGTCTCCAAAATGGTTAGCAACCAGGTTTTCCAATTGGCCTTGGCAGACCGGCGGTAAGTGTCTGTGACGACTTTGTGTGCTTTTGTAAACCAGCATCTGCAGTTCCTATTGTCCACATTTTACTGCCCCACTGCAAAATCTCCTCAAGGTAGCACGAAAGATGGATTTAGTGCCGCATTACTATGTTGAGACACCAGGCGCACCTAATCATGCCATTGTGCGTAAGTGACCTTGGCGTATTTTTTAAAGTTTTGCCATTGACATAAAACACAATGAGGATAAACACAGGAGTGCTTTAAGTGCTTATGACAGATGGATTTTAATGTAGTTAAGTGCTCAATTTAATATTGGTGGGGAGAGCAGAGGAAAGGCAATGTAAACTGAATGGAGCGCATTTGAATGAAGTACAGGAACAGAGAGCCCTGAGGGTGTTATGTACATAGCGCTTTGAAGGTGGCAGGAGAGCCTGAGAATGAAAGGAGGGCTTGAAGTTGCACGACATCTTTCACAACATCACTTTGTCCCAAAGTATTTCACAGCCATTGAGTTACTTTTGAAGGCCGACAACTGCCGATGATGGGAACGTGGCACCGATTTGTGTACGAGCTGACGGTGCAGAAAGCGTGAGAGTGTGCATCGCTGGAGTCTCACAACGTGGAAACAGGCCCTTCGGCCTATCTCGCCGACACTGGCCAGCATGTCCCGTCTACACCAGTGACAACATGTGCATGATCGGTCACATTCATATTGAATTAGAGAGTTAGACAGAGCTCTAGGGGCTAGTGGAATCAAGAGATATGGGGAGCAGGCAGGCACGGGTTATTGATTGGGGACAATCAGCCACGATCGCAATGAATGGCGGTGCTGGCTCGAAGGGCCGAATGGCCTCCTCCTGCACCTTGTTTCTATGTTTCTTTGAATGACAGAGCAGGCTTGAAGGGTCAGGTGACCTATTCCTCCCATTTTCTATGTACAGACAGATTTATGTTTAGATGAGATCTTAGGCCCTCTTCGGACATGGCTGACCTTGGGAGTCTCCAGGGTGCTATTCCCTATATGGAGGACGCCCGTGCGTGACGTTGTTTAACGTGGGGAGACTGGTGCACAGACGGCCACCCCACGGTCCTTGACAGATCTGGGTCAGGATCCAGTAGCATGGAGTCCAAGACGACCGTAGACCCTTTTCTGCTGCAGCCTTCATCCGCCTTCGCAGCCGTTGTGACGCTCCACTAAGGTCAGCCATCGTCCTCCACCTGTTCCACCGTTGAGGTCTTGGTTGGATCGCTCTTTGTCAGAGACCTCCCTCTGGACCTTACTGCCATGGGTGGCCCTACCAGGAGCACAGCTCCAGACGGCATCGCTCTCAGGATCTCAGGAGCACACAAGCTTCTCCACCACGACAAGGTGACAATCCATGGAGAAGCATCCACAGTGTACAGATATACGATAAAGGGTTAACGTTCAGGTCACGATAAAGTTCAGTAAGTTCAATTAAAGATTGTCCGAGGGTCTCCAGTGCGATAGATATTAGCTCAGGACCGCTCTCTAGTTGAAGATAGGATTGTTCAGTTGCTTGATAACAGCTGGAATGAAGCAGTCCCTGAATCTGGTAACTGAAACCGCAGGTGAAGGGCGAAGCAAGAAAAAAAGATTGAGGGGGAGGTCTCTGACAAAGAGCGATCCAACCAAGACCTCAACGGTGGAACAGGCGGAGGACGATGGCTGACCTTAGTGGAGCGTCACAACGGCTGGGAAGGCGGATGAAGGCTGCAGCAGGAAAGGGTCTCCGGTCGTCTTGGACTCCATGCCACTGGATCCTGACCCAGATCTGTCAAGGACCATGGGGTGGCCGTCTGTGCACCAGTCTCCCCACGTTAAACAAAGTCATGCACAGGCGTCCTCCATCCCTGGAGACACCCATGGTCAGACATGACCGTGGGAGGCCTAAGGTGACACTGTGGATGGTTCGATTGTGATCATGTATAGTTTTTCTGCTGACTGGTTAGCAGGCAACACATGCTTTTCACTGTACCTCGGTACACGTGACAATAAACTAAACTGAAACTAAAATCTCTGTCCTCTAGTGTTACATTCACCTCCCCTGGGAGAAAAAAACTGTGACTATCCACCTGACCCAGCAGAATAAACCATGTCTCGGCAGAATAAACGCGTGGTAGTTTGCATTGGGTCTGCCAAAGTCAAGCGCAAAGATAGATGGTAGCTCAGCAGGACAGGCAGCATCTCTGCCGAGAGGTATGGCGAGACCCTTCTTCAGACACTATCTTTAGTCGGACTTACTGGACTTTATCTTGCACTAAACGTTAACCCGTTATCCTGTATCTGTACACTGTGGATGGCTCACATGTAAAGTCATAAAGTACAAAGACACACACACTAACCTTTAAAGAATAGGTGCCCCACACTTCAGCAGCCATGTGTTGCAATATCACCTGTTAAATTCTTCACTCCTATCTTCCAATGCATTTCCATATGTGAGGCAAGAATTCGGAAAGTCACGCCCCTGTGGCCTGGAAAGAACAATGTGCTGGCTGGAATATCCAGAAGGCACAAGGTCTTCAGCCAGCCAAAGCTGCCCTCGACAGGGACCAGGTGCCTGATGTTGGGGGGAAAAGTATCGATCGTAGGCTGCTGTGCTTATGAGCCGCAGAGATGAGAGAGAGCATAGTTCCGTAAAATTAATGCCTTGTGATCTTCTACCTCATAATCAAACATCATGCGGTCAGTTTTTAACATCATGCGGTCAGTTTTGCATAATAAATACCTCCGGCGACGCATCGAATCGCAGTTGGTGACCGTTCAAAGTAGGATCTGTCCACACATTGAGTAGAACCTGAACCTGTTCCTGTTTGGAATGTCTTAATGTGCATGAGACTTTGTACCGAGGCACAGTGAAATGCTTTGTTTTACGTACAACCCAGTAAACCCCGTGTTCCTTGCGAGCAAAGCACCAAGGCAAATTTCTTGTATGCATACCAGGCACGTGCCGCGAGTAATTACTCAGGGTAGGCACTGGGCAGTCTGTCGACCTTTAAAAAACGTAAAACTCGTAAAAACCGCGCATGTGCTGATCGGTCCTGTAGACATTAAAAAAAAGTCGACTTAAAAAAAAATCTTTAAAAAACGTGCATGCGCAGATTGGTCTCCTCTCCTGTGGGCAGCACCTTGTGCGCAGTCCACGGTGCAAAGGCAGGATTTCAGCTGCCTTTATTGCCCCTTGTCAGTGAAGGCTTGAAGCAGCGTCCACCGCACGTGAGTTGAACACAGTTACGCGTATTACACGTACTGTGGATGAACGGCATGAGAGAATTATGCCTACCTAAGATCGATTCTTAAAATAATAACCATTTAATAATAAATACTGAATTTAGTAAATTTATTGGAAATCTTTACTATTTATATTTAATAGTTATCTTTTTAGCCAGGGTAGGCACTGACTACCTTGCCTACCCTGACGGCACGTGCCTGATGCATACACGCCTGGCTAATAAATTGTGTTCAATTCAATTCAAATCATAGAGCAGACCATGGTAAAATCGTACAGCAGAGCTCACCTGGGCAGTACACGAGTGTTGCCACGTTTCTGGCGCCGACAACGTTACAAAAGTTCCCCGAACTGTGCTATCTACTGCCCCCCGCCTTGCCGTCCTGTCGTTCTCGGAGACCCCCACCCCACCCAGGCCGGGTCCCCCCCCTTCATTCTCGGACACCCCCCACCCAGACCGGGTCCCCGCATCGTTCTCGCGGACCCCCACCCAGGTCAGGTCCCCCCTTCATTCTCGGACACCCCCCACCCAGGCGGGGTCCCCCCTTCGTTCTCGGCAACCTTATAATTTCCCTTCTGAGAGGAATTCATGCCTGGATGTTGTAGGCAGGATCAGTCAGCAGCATCTGTACAGATGGTTAAGTGTTTAGTTTATTGTCACGTGTACTGAAGCACAGTGAAAGGCCTTGTTTTGTTGCTTGCTATCCAGTCAGCAGAAAGCCGGTACATGATTACAATCTAGTAGTCCTCACTGTACAGATACAGGATAAAGGAAATAATGTTATGTGCAAGATAACGTGCAGTAAAGTCCTCCAATTTAAAGATCGTCCGAGGGTCTCCAATGAGGTAGATGGTAGGTGAGGATTACTCCCTAATTGGTGATGGGATGTTCGAAGTGATGGTCTCGGCATCACGTTCGGCTGAGATTATGGGCGGAAGGATCTGCTCATGTGCTGTTATGTTCTATTTCAAAGGGGAATTTGTTAGTCTTTGAAGAGACTAATTTGCCTTGGAGAGAGAGGCTAAGAGAATTGCTCCATTGGGGTCTGCATTAACTTGATGAGTGAAGCGGTTTCCTTCTGGGATAATATAAACTCATTTGTGGGAAGGATAAAAAAGACACAAATTGCTGGAGTAACTTGGCAGGTCAGGCAGCATTTGTGGAAAACGTGTGTAGGTGAGGTTTCGGGTCAGGACTCTTCCTCAGACTGATTGTGGCGGGGCGGGAAGAGAAAGTAGAATACAGGTGACGGAGGGCTTTTAATGAGTAGATGGTTGGACAAAGGCCGGAGCTAGGGTTGCCAACTGTCCCGTATTAGCCGGGACATCCCGTATATTGGGCTAGATTGGTTTGTCCCGTACGGGACCGCCCTTGTCCCGTATTTGACCGCTACCACTCGGGTCGAGGGGACTGTTGGGTCGGAGCGCCGCGTCCGGCCCCGCCTCCCCCGTCCCGACGTAGTGCAGCCCATGGAGTGCAGCAGCGCCTCGCCCATGGCCCCGTCGTTCTGCAGCCCGGCCAGCTGTCCGACCTTCGGACCTTCGCTTACCGTCGACACCACCACCACCCCACCCTCTCAGGGCCGATCATTGCTTCATTAGTTGGATGGGGTGCCGGGGCCAAAACTCCTCAGCTGGCCTGCCGGCTGGTCTTTAGAACCATAGAAAAATAGGTGCAGGAGTAGGCCATTCGGCCCTTCGAGCCTGCACCGCCATTCAATATGATCATGGCTGATCATCCAACTCAGTATCCCGTACCTGCCTTCTCTCCATACCCCCTGATCCTTTTAGCCACAAGAGCCACATCCAACTCCCTCTTGAATATAGCCAATGAACTGGCCTCAACTACCTTCTGTGGCAGAGTATTCCAGAGACTCACCACTCTCTGTGTAAAGAATGTTTTCCTCATCTCGGTCCTAAAGGAATTCCCCTTATCCTTAGACTGTGACCCCTTGTTCTGGACTCCCCCAACATCGGGAGCAATCTTCCTGCATCTAGCCTGTCCAACTCCTTAAGAATTTTGTAAGTTTCTATAAGATCCCCCCTCAATCTTCTAAATTCCAGTGAGTACAAGCTGAGTCTATCCAGTCTTTCTTCATATGAAAGTCCTGACATCCCTTTGTGTGCAGTCCAGCACCCGGGCCGACTCACCATTCACCCAACCACGGCCGAGTCGGTCAATGAATTGCCTTTGGGAATTTGTCCCTTATTTTGACCTTTTGTCCTTTATTTGGCAGTGAGAAAGTTGGCAACCCTAGCCGGAGCTGATGGGACAGAATGTGAAAGATAAGGATAGAAGAGGTGCAAATTGTGAAGCCCGAGGAAGGAATATAGGTGGGAGGATAGGGACAGGGAGAGAGGGAGCGGAGGTATGAGTGCAAATCCAAACAGAAGTCAAAGAGAAGAGGGAGGGGGGTTGTTAGTAACTCAGTGACCTGAAATAGTAAGATTAAATGAGAACTTACCAGTTTGAAGTTTGATCTTTATTTTATGAGGAGTTACGATGAGGGATTACGTGAAGACCCCGCCAGCACGCATGCGCGACATTCTTCAAAGCAGTGGTGTGAAATCACAGACAGCAACGTAGACTAATATAGTAAGATAAGAGAGAACTTTCATACCAGTTGATCTTTATAATAGAGGGTTTGGGAGCGGAGGGCATGTAATCCCTCATCGTAACTCCTCATAAAATAAAGATCAAACTTCAAACTGGTAAGTTCTCATTTAATCTTACTATTTTACTTCGGAGTCACGTGAGTGACTACGTGAAGATTTCAAAGCTCTGTGATTTCATGCCCTGGAACACCCCATGCTCACACACTGCTATGCTGGGATAAGAGGATGAACGTATTTCAGACATGACACTGGCTGAAAAACAAAATAGGTATTTATTCATACCAAAACAAAATATATATCCCATATAGGGTAATTATTTAGCAGAACTCAAAATTCTTCCTGCAAAAGAGTCAGGAGAGGCCACGGGTTTGTTATAAAAGTGTTGAAACGTCTTCTCATTGCTCCAACCCGCTGTGGCCAGGATGTGGTCCATGGGTACTTCCATCATCCTAGCCGCCGAAGTGGATGCTGCCCTGGTGGAGTGAGATTTAAAAATATTAGTGTCCACCCCCGCCGCATCCAGTACCACCCTTAACCATCTAGATATGGTTTGCACCGTGACTTTGTGGTGGGGCTTTTTGTGGTTTATAAGCAAAGCTTTCTCCGTGCCCCTGAGAGACTTGGTGACTGAAATGTAACGTGATATCAAAGTGACGATGCAGAGTCGAGTATCTGCTGGATAGGCTAGAAACTCTAATGTATGTCCAGACGATCCGGGTCGATCTTGTTTTAACAGCCCCTGCATATGAAAAGTGATTTTGCCATTGGAGATAGTCATGGCATCCAGATTTAACTTGTGCAGGGACTGGACCCGTTGTGCCGTGACAAGTGCCATAATCATTACCATTTTGTAGGTGAGTTTGTCCAAGGTGAGCCCCGAGTTTGGTGTCCATCCTCGCAACATGTTAATACTATGCTGATATCCCACGTGTGGTTGTATCTGGGCCTGGGGGGATTGGAATTAAATAATCCTCTCATTAGCTTAGACACTAATGGATGTGATCCAATGCCCAGTTGATCACTCCCCTTGCCCAGATAGGTTGATAGGGCACTCCTGGCACAATTAATGGCACTGTAGCTTAATCTTTCGTAGTGAAGGGTAGCCAGGAATCCCAGAACTTCCGTGATGGTAGCCGATTCGTAGGTTGTGTTTGTTGTAGAGCAGAACACTTCCCACTTCCTGATGTAGGTCAGGTACTGTTTCCTAGTGGACTCCCTGCATGACGCTGAGATGGTATCTATTGTTCTGTTGGTGAGTCCGTATCCCAGAAGTGGCCGTTTCAGAATCTGCAAATCAACAGGTCCATGCGGTCATGACATGGATGGTGTTCCCCTGTGACAGGATGTATTAATAGGCTAGGTCGTTTGTTGACCCGAATACAAGGTTCTGTGGCCATCTTCTGTACCGCTGGGAACCATGGTTGGGTAGGCCAGTCGGACACAACCAAAATACCCGATGCGGAGTCTTGTCTGATTTTTTGCAAGACCCGACTGATGAGGCAGAAGGGGGGAAAGGCATAACAGAACAAATCCCCCCAATGTAGCGTGAAGGCGTCCATTGCTACTGTCCCTGGGTCTGGTTCCCAAGCAACATATGTTGGCAGTTGGTGATTTAATCTGGATGCAAAAAGGTCGATATCTGGTGTCCCATAACGTTCTACAATATCTGTGAACACTTTCCGATCCAACATCCATTCTATGTTGTCGTTGAATTTGCGTGACCTGGTGTCTGCCACTGTGTTTAGCTTACCTGGAAGGTAAGTGGCTGAAATCCAAATTTCCCTTTGCAGACACCAGTGCCAGATATTATTAGCCAATTCATCACATGATATCGACTTTATTCCACCCATATGATTAATATAAGCCACCACTATGGTGTTGTCAATTTGTAATCTAACATGTACTTGGTGCATGTCTGAGCAGTATGCCCCAAGGCCACGAAATGCTCCCAGCATTTCTGAATAATTAATCCCCAATGTTTCAAATAGGGTTAGCTCTTGTGCACTCCATCTGCCTCCACAACTAGTGGTGGTATTAGTTGCTCCCCAACCTTTGGCACTGGCATCAGTTTGTAAGATGACCGAGGGATTTATGATAGTGATGGGTTTGGAACAGAATTGAGCATTTTCCATCCAATTGAGCATTTAATTCAATTCTTGCCTTTTCTGGTAACTTCATAGGCCTGTCGAAATGGCCTGCATGACTTTTGAGAGCTATAATTTTAGCTCTTTGTAGGTTTTGATAATGTAGTGGTCCGAATTGTGCTGCGGGAAAAGCAGCCACTATCTTCCCAATTACCCTGGCCACCTGCCGTATGGATGGATCCCTGATGCCAGTAAGGCTCCTGCAAGCTTCTATCAAGTCCACCACCTTGTTCGGTGGTAAGGTGATAGACATTTGCACCGAGTCAATGGTGAACCCCAAGTAATCCATGGTAGTAGAGGGTTCCAACTTTGATTTATCTGGATGTATGATGAACCCCAGCTTTTGAAAGAGATGGTTTGTGGCTAGAACTGCCAATGTAGCCGTTTCCAAATTCTCCCCGACAATGAGGATATCATCAAGGTAGGCCATAACAGTATGGTTTTGTTTCCTTAAATAGGCCAAAGCTGGTTTCAATATTTTGGTGAACAGCCTGGGTGCTGATGATAACCCATTGGGTAAGGCATTATATTGCCATAATTGTCCCATCCAGATAAATTTAAGTTATTTCCTATGATCCTTGTGTATTGGCACTGAATAGTATGCATCTTTAAGGTCAATGCATGCCATGTAGTACCCATTAGCTATTAGCTGTCTAGCTGTGTCAAAAGTGTCCATTTTGAAATGAACATACTGAACAGAAGTATTCAGTTCGGTCAGATCTATGATTATGCGGCACCCGCCATCTTTTTTATTTTTGGTAAATATATTAGATACGAACTCCTGAGATTCTCTGGTGGTTCTCTCAATTACCCCTTTACTAATTAGTCTTAATAGTTCAGCATGGCCTGCCGTTCTTTCTTTTTGTGAAAGTATAACCTTCGGCTAGGCGAATGCTGGACCGGGGTAGGGAGTTCGTAAATGAATTCAATTTTATAGCCCTGAATACTTCCGAGTATGTAAGGATCAGAGGTAAAAGTGCGCCATACTTCATAAAACAAGTGCAACCGGCCTCCCACATAAGATGAATTTAGACAATCAATGTTCCTGGGGGAGCCAGACCCACCTACCTCCAAGGTTATTGCCGGTGTTGCGGTCTTTGCCCTTGTTTCTTCTGTTGAGTTGCTGCGTTGTAGGGGTGGCGCATTTTCCAAGAAGGCCGGGCTGGGCCATGGCCTAAAAAAGACCGTTGTGCAGGTGGGCCGGCCTTCGAGCTTTCACCACCGGACGGTCTGTTGTGATATCGCTGTCCGTGGGTGTGTAGGGGTGCTGCCGCTGTTGGTAGTGAGGTTTGGAGGTACTGGGCACCTTAATCAGGCCTATGGCCTTGGCCTCCTCGTCCAGGTCTTTCACCTGTTTGGGGAGGTTATCCCCGAACAGCAGATTTGGTGGTTGAGCGTTACCTGGTCTGCATAACCCCGCAAACTTGGGGTTAAGTGCCGGTTTGATAATGCTCTTCCTGTAGTTATTTATCTCGTACTGTGTGTTACACAGCAAGGCCAGAGCATCCTGTAGTTCTTCCGGTAACTCTATTCCCACCGCAGTTCTGGCCACTGCCGTAATCCCGGCGGTCAAAAGTTTCAGGATCCTCTGAAGTTTGACTTCTTGCCCTCTAATCGTAGGGCTCATGTTCCCCCATATAGGGTTATTCACCACAGGAACAGTCAGTGAGTTACAATTTTCAGGAGCAAGATACTTATCAGCTGTTGCATTGATGGCTTGCTCCTGAAGCTGGTTTGTAGTCATATAATTGATACTAGCTGCCAGCTTTGGGTAGATAGGTAGGCCTTTTTGAGAAGGAACTGCATGCTTGTTTACCATATCCAGTAACTCTTCTTGCACCCCTGACACTGTTGGTTGTTCAGCCAACTCCCCCTCTTCAGGGTCAGCCCAGTTCTGACCCCCAATGCTCCCCTGCGAAGAGGGCGAGACATTAGGCAGTCCATGATAGGATCCTGCCGTGGGCCTGCGAAGAGGCCCACCGTGACTCTGCCCCTGCAAAAGCAGGTCACGCTGGAGCAATTGCTCCACCATCCGCTCCATGCGGGCAAGACGACCCCCGTCGCTATCAGCGAACGGGGTGTCCTCGGGACTGGACCCAGCTGGGTCGGCGGCCCCGTCCGACTTTCGGGTGGATTTACTGCCCGACCGCGGCGTATCTGCGGCCCTCATAGGCGAAAAGTCGGGAGCTGCGGGTAACACCTGCAGCTCAGGAGAAGCGGCACGTTGCTGGCTGCTCTCCATGGCAGCAGCTCTTGCCACTGCTCTTTTCGATTTCTGCGACTCCATGAAGAATTCCTGAAAAAACAAGTATACACTGAGTCGCCACGCTCACCACTCCGGTGAGACTTACCTTTCGTAAGTTTTTTAAACTTGCGCTGGAGGAGCCCCGCTCCTCCCGACTGTCGCTTCCGCATGCGTACGATGATATGTCGCGCATGCGTGCTGGCGGGGTCTTCACGTAGTCACTCACGTGACTCCGAAATAAAATTGAAGAGCTCAATGTGGAATCATCGGTGGTTCCACTGTAGTGTCCACTCGCACGCTTTCTTTATCGGGTGCAGCTTGCCTTCAGATCCATATTGTTAACGGAAAATAAAATGTGATTTATAAAGCAATCAATTGTAGAAAGCAGCTAAGAGCTTTGGTCTTGGAAACCACAATAGCTCTTATCTTTTTGATTCCACAGATGATATTGTAACCATGGTACAACCTCTTCAGTGGGGGAAAGACAGGTTTAACTGACATGTAGGAAGGACTTTTGTTTGATTCCAATCCTTTGCAGTAGAGACACGCAATCGATCACTGCTGTCTCAGCATGTCCTATCCGTCGAGCTGTGACATGGACCAGTCACTGTGGCCGATAAATGCAATTGTGCCTCAGCCATTTGTGGTTTGCCACCAGTTTAGAAAGCTGAAGAAGGTTTCTAACCTGAAATGTCACCTTTCCCTTTTCTCCGGAGATGCTGCCTGACCAGCTGAGTTAAGAGCCTGTCCCACTTTCACGACCTAATTCGTGACCCCGGCCGAGTTTGCCCTTGACTCATACTCGCATCATGGTCGTCACGAGGCCGTGTGATGCTAGTCGTAGGTACTCGTGGCATCAAGTAGGTCGGGGCGTTTTTTCTAGCACGATGAAAAATGTCCACGGGCAAAAAAGGTTGTGAATTAGGTCGTGAAAGTGGGACAGGCCCTTTACTCCAGTGATTTACTCCACTCTGTGGAATTTTCTGCCTCAGAGGGTGGTGTAGGCCGGTTCTCTGGATGCTTTCAAGAGAGAGCTAGATAGGGCTCTTAAAGATAGCAGAGTCAGGGGATATGGGAAGAAGGCAGGAACGGGGTACTGATTGGGGATGATCAGCCATGATCACATTGAATGGCGGTGTTGGCTCGAAGGGCCAAATGGCCTACTCCTGCACCTATTGTCTATTTTGTTTCTATCTTCTCTGGGTGTATAAACCAGTTTGGAGAGCTGTTAGATTCCAGCTGAATAATACGGGATTCACAAAGCTCACCGTTAACAAGGTGCTCCTGTTGTAGATGGTAAGGAACACTTTAGTCTTTAGAGATACGGTGCAGAAGCAGATCCTTGGGCACACCGAGTCGATAGCAGTATCATTCGCACTCGGGTCAATTTTACAATCTTCGCTAAGCCAAATAACCTACAAGGCCAGTATAAGAGTGGATGTGGAGAGGATGTTTCCAATGGAGGGAGAGATTAGGACCAGAGGGCATGTGAGAGGAAACCGAAGCACCCAGAGAAAACCCATGCGGTCACGGGGAGAATGTGCAAATTCCATACAGTGCTGGAATAACTCAGCCGGTCTGTGCCATAGCATCTTACAGCATGGACCTGCCTGCCCACATCAGCCAACAGGCAAGTGGCAGGCAGCATCATTGGAGAACTTGGATAAGCAACTTCTCTGGTTGGGACCCTGAGAGCTGTATAGAATGGGCACCTCAAGCCCAGGAATACAAAAATGGTCCAAACGTTTAGCAAATTGACGGGTGCAATACTGCAAGCTCTTAGAAGATCATGTAAAGAGTGCAGTGAACAACCTTGGAAAAAGAGATTTTGATGCAGTGGCCTTGATTTTTTCAAACGGAAGTTTGATTGTTCTTCATCGGAACTATTGGAGTACCGAACTCTTATTTATTCTCATTTAATCTGCTATTCTCCAGCCTGCGAGAGTTACTCAGGGCCAGACAATCTATAGAGGTAGGTAGACAAAAGTGCTGGAGAAACTCAGCAGGTGCGACGTTTCGGGCCGAAACCCTTCTGAAATGAAGAGGAGGAGCCAGACGGCTGAGGGAGAGCTGAGAAAGGGAGGACACAGCAAGGGCTACCGGAAATTGGAGAAGCCAATGTTCAAGCCGCTGGGGTGCAAACTGCCCAAGAGGAATATGAGGTGCTGCTCCTCCAATTCTGTCCTGGGCCTCCTCCATGGCTAGAGTGAGCACCACTGGAAATTGGAGGAGCAGCACCTCATATTACACTTGGGCAGTTTGCACCCCAGAGGCTTGAACATTGACCTCCAATTTCCGGTAGCCCTTGCTCTCTCCTCCCCTTCTCAGCTCTCCCTCAGCCCTCTGGCTCCTCCTCTTCCTTTCTTCTTCCCCCCCCCCCGGCATCAGTCTGAAGAAGGGTTTCAGCCCGAAACGTTGCGTATTTCCTTCGCTCCACAGACGCTGCCGCACCCGCTGAGTTTCTCCAGCACTTTTTGTCTACCTTGGATTTTCCAGCATCTGCAGTTCCTTCCTGAACAATCTGTTGAGGTAGCTGCCCAATAATTCAGTTGCTGAATGTTATGCACCACGAGTGCAAGACTGAATCAGGAACCTAACACATTCAAATAATCTGCATTCATTTCAGCTTTATTCGTTGCCTCAGCATTCTTGTCTCAGGCACAGGGAAATTATTCGGCGTTCAGGTTCCTAATTATTCTCCAGTCGTGGGATTAAATTGAAGAGAGGTGGGCGCAAACATCGTGTCAGCATTTGAGATTTTCTGAAGTGCATCTGTGCAGGGCCGTGCTCTGCCTGTCTGCCCAAGTGGGTGGTTGTCCATTTAAAAACACTAATCTGACACAAAGTGCTGAAGTAAAGCCCCTGTCCCACTTGGGAAACCTGAACGGAAACCTCTGGGGACTGTGCGCCCCACCCAAGGTTTCCGTGCGGTTCCCGGAGGTTTTTGTCAGTCTCCCTAATGGTCGAAAGTGATTTTCGCTTCTTCTATGTTCTGGCAATTATTTCAAAAAATTCAAAACCGGCCGCGACTGAAAATAGGTTGCCGTTATAAAAATCGGTAATTTTTTAGTCGAAGCCGGTTGCGATGCTAGTTGAAGGTGGTTGCCGGAGGTTGCAGGTAGTGGAAGGTAAGACCTCCCTGGTGGAATAAAACTGGGTGAAAAAAAGGTCTTACCTTCCACTACCTGCTACCTCCGGCAACCACCTTCAACTAGCAAATTATGTTTGACCGCACTGGGCCTGCACTCGCTGGAGTTTAGAAGGATGAGGGGCTACCTCATTGAAACCTACCAAACAGCGAAAGGCCTGGATGGAGTGGACGTGGTGGGGATGTTTCCACTGGAGGGAGGGTTTAGGACCAGCGAGCACTCCTCAGAATTCAAGGTGAAGAGGAGGAATTTCTTTAGTCAGAGGGTGGTGAATCGGTGGAATTCTTTGCCCCAGAAGTCTGTGGAGGTCAAGTCAATGGATATATTTAAGGCAGAGATAGATAGATTCTTTATTTTTTTAGCAAGGTTTATTTAAATAGGGACAGATACAACAACATAGATACACTTGAAACAGTCATCCGATGTATACATCATAGTGTCTTTAGCCAAAGCTAATTCGCAACACTTGTCGCTAGTAGGGCTTTTAGTTAAAAATGATAAATCAGATTAACATTATTGAAAATTAATATGGGTGTCAGGGATTAGTATGGGTGTCAGGGATTATGGGCAGAGGGCAGGAGAATGGGGTTAGGATTGATCGATAGATCAGCCATGCTTAAATAGTGGCGTAGACTTGATGGGCCGAATGGCCTAATTCTGCCCCTATCACTTACGACCTTATATAACAATTACAGCACGGAAACAGGCCTTCTCGGCCCCTCCAGTCCGAAGGTAAGGAATATAAATGGAAGTAGAACAGGTAGGCATGACACTAGAGGCCTTGTTTCTAAGTTGTACACCTCTTTGGCTCTGCTGGCCCAGAAATAAGCAATTTGGAAGGGCGATTGATGGAACTTTATGGTACAGAGTGATGGAAAAAGATGGCACTTCGTCATTAAAGTATTGGAAAAAGGGCTGTGTGAGGGTTTTTTTTGTTTAGTTTAGAGATGCGCACAGAAACAGGCCCTTCGTCTCACCGAGTCTGCACCGACCAGCGATCCCCGCACATTAACACTACCCTGCACAAACTAGGGACTATTTTACATTTATCCCAAGTCAATTAACCTGCAAACCTGTACGTCTTTGGAGAGTGGGGGCAAACTGAAGATTTCGGAGATGAGATAAGTAAGTTTATTGGCCAAGTATTCACATACAAGGTTTTTCCCTTGGTGCTCCTCCCACAAGTAACAACCTGACATACAGTGACAGTTACGAATGACTCAGAAAACACTAAATATTAATAATAATAAGACATTAATGATAAAACACCATTGGTCAAGGATGTGAACCAACAAAATACCAGATCAAAGGGAGGTCACGGGGAGAACGTGCAAACTGTGCAGACAAGCACCCGTAGTCTGGATCGAACCCGGGTCACCGGCGCTGTGAGGCAGCAGCTCTACCACTGCGCCGCCGTGCTACTCATCTACACCAACGTGGCGTCCTGGTTGGTTTTGAACTCGGGAATAAACAAGCATTGGGTGATACAAAGATGAAGCGAAATGTGAAAGCCACACCCAGAAATATGTTGTGCCATCAAATGGAGTGCAGGGGAATGACTTGTTTTACCATCCAACCGGGTGGCGCCAGCAATGACTGCCTCGCCAACAGTCTGTCTGTCCCTTCCTTCTTGTTGTTTAAATAGTATGTGTTAAATATATGTTTCTAATGTTCTTTAGTTTATTTTAAGTGGGGGGTGGTGGGGGGTTGGTTGAGGGAAACTTTAAAAAAATCTCGTACCTCAACGGCGATGCGATTGTTTTCCGTATCTCCGTCCGCACTGCGGCCTAACATCGAGGAGTTGGAGGCCTTTGCTGGAGACCGATTTTGAAAACTCCATCGCGGAGCTCACGATCCCTTTGCCAGGGAACGACCTCGGAACTCCAACCATGGGTGCCTGCGGACTATAGCATCGTGGAGCCTGCGGTATCTGATTAGACCGACTTTCGGGAATGTGGGAGCAGATACAGCAGCAGTGAAGAAAGCAAATGCCATGTTGGCCTTTATAACAAGAGGAATCAAATATAGGAGCAAAGAGGTCCTTCTGCAGTTGTACAGAGCCCTAGTGAGACCACGCCTGGAGTATTGTGTGCAGTTTTGGTCCCTTAATTTGAGGAAGGACATTCTTGCTATTGAGGGAGTGCAGCGTAGGTTTACAAGGTTAATTCCCGGGATGGCGGGACTGTCATATGCTGAGAGAATGGAGCAGCTGGGCTTGTACACTCTGGAGTTTAGAAGGATGCGAGGGGATCTCATTGAAACATATAAGATTGTTAAGGGCTTGGATACGCTAGAGGCAGGAAACATTTTCCCGATGTTGGGGGAGTCCAGAACCAGGGGCCCCAGTTTAAGAATAATGAGTAAGCCATTTAGAACGGAGACGAGGAAACACTTTTTCTCACAGAGAGTGGTGAGTCTGTGGAATTCTCTGCCTCAGAGGGTGGTGGAGGCAGGTTCTCTGGATGCTTTCAAGAGAGAGCTAGATATGGCTCTTAAAAATAGCGGAGTCAGGGGATATGGGGAGAAGGCAGGAACGGGGTACTGATTGGGGATGATCAGCCATGATCACATTGAATGGCGGTGCTGGCTCGAAGCGCCGAATGGCCTACTCCTGCACCTATTGTCTATTGCCCCGACGCGGGGGGCTTCGACCGCTGTCTGCGGGAGCTTCGAATGCCCCGATAGATGGTTTGGCTGCCCGACCGCGGGAAAATAAAGAGGAAGAAGATTGGATTTTTTTTCCTTCCATCCCGAGCGAGGAATGTGGGGATTCCACTGTGGTGGATGTTTATGTTAACTTTTATGCAGTTGTACGTCTTGTTGCTTTTTTTAGCATGGCTGTATGGTAATTCGCATATCACTGTACCTTAATTGGTACACGTGACAATAAAAGACCTTTGAACCTTTGAACCGGATAACATCCAGAGTGCAATCCGTTCCTCCTTATTGTTTTTGAATTGCCAATGTGGCCAGGTGTCTGATGGACTGTTGACATTTCTTTTGCACGTCTTCGGAAGAAACAGATCTGCAAATTGGGTAGCCTGTCAGTGTGATTAGCAAAGGAGGTGTTGATGTCCCACTACCAGCGCTCCTAAAATATTGAACAAATTGTGTATCAAAGCATGAGCGACAAACATCGCGGAGAATGTTAGTACCACGATTCAAGTAACAAATAATGGACGGGACATGCAATTTTAATTCCATGTCTGCTTGAATATTTTCCCTTCAAAAGTTGCGTTCATTGAGAAAACAGCTGGGGAGGCACAATGAGAATGGTTTCTTTTCCGCACATTGCATCCCTTCCCAGATAGATACGAACCAATGTAATTTCTCGTAGTCCTAGCCTGTCATTGTTGCTGAATAATTAATAATGAACATCACACGAGATGCCTTGATATTTGCATTAAAATATGTTGGCAAATATGTTGCATTAAAAGTTATTCGGTCGTTATGCTCCCTCTGCTCCAGACTTGCACAATCAATGAAAAAATGTGCCTTTTTATAGCTTTTTCTTTGTCCCCTTTTTCACCCTGCCTCTTTCTCCCTCACTTTGTCTCCCAAATGCACGTGCAGTGGTTATGGGAATACTGACGCATGTTCGCTCTGTAATATAGAAACGAAGAACCAGTTAAGAAAGCGAATGGCATGTTGGCCTTTATAACAAGAGGAATCGAATATAGGAGCAAAGAGGTCCTTCTGCAGTTGTACAGAGCCCTAGTGAGACCACAACTGGAGTATTGTATGCAGTTTTGGCCCTCTAATTTGAGGAAGGACATTCTTGCTATTGAGGGAGTGCTGCGTAGGTTTACAAGGTTAATTCCCAGGATGGCGGGACTGTCATATGCTGAGAGGATGGAGCAGCTGGGCTTGTACACTCTGGAGTTTAGAAGGATGCGAGGGGATCTCATTGAAACATATAAGATTGTTGAGGGCTTGAACATGCTAGAGGCAGGAAACATGTTCCCGATGTTGAGGGAGTCCAGAACCAGGGGCCACAGTTTAAAAATAAAGAGTAAGCCATTTAGAACGGAGACGAGGAAACACTTTTTCTCACAGAGAGTGGTGAGTCTGTGGAATTCTCTGCCTCAGAGGGCGGTGGAGGCAGGTTCTCTGGATGCTTTCAAGGGAGAGCTAGATAGGGCTCTTAAAGATAGCGGAGTCAGGGGATATGGGGAGAAGGCAAGAACCGGTGACTGATTAGGGATGATCAGCCATGATCACATTGTATGGCGGTGCTAATTCGAAGGGCCAAATGGCCTACTCCTGCACCTATTGTCTATTGTCTAACTGCAGATGCTGGTTAATACACAAAAGGCCACAAAGGACATCAATCTGAAGAAGGGTCTCGACCCAAAACGTCGCCCATTCCTCCTCTCCAGAGATGCTGCCTCACCCGCTGTATAACTACGGCATTTTGTGTCTACCAAAGGACACAGAGTGCTGGAGTAACTTAGCAGGTCAGGCAGCATCTCTGGGGAACGTTGGATAGGTGACATTTCCATGCAAGATCTATTCCCCACACATTCTCTGCCGCAAACGGCAGTGGAGGCCAATTCTCTGGGTGCTTTCAAGAGAGAGCTAGATAGAGCTCTTAAAGATAGTGGAGTCAAGGGATATGGGGTGAAGGCAGGAACGGGGTACTGATTGTGGATGATCAGCCATGATCACAGTGAATGGTGGTGCTGGCTCGCAGGGCCGAATGGCCTACTCCTGTGCCTTTTGCCTATTGTCAATCTTATACATCTTTATAAGATCACCCCTCATCCTCCTGTGGCTCCAAGGAATACAGTCCTCGCCTGGGGACTTCTGTATGCCTGGGGGAATCTATATGGGGAGAAGGCAGGCAGAGGTTATTAATTGGGGACGATCAGCTATGATCACAATGAATGGCGGTGCTGGCTCGAAGGGCCAAATGGCCTCCTCCTGCACCTATTTTCTATGTTTCCATGCCCAACCTCCCCGAAACTATGCACCTACACTCCAAGATCCTTCCGTTCTGCAACACTTCCCATCATTCCCATAATTCACTGTGAAGATCCTGCCCTGCTTGACGTCCAAAAACGCAACCTCTCACACTTATTTGCGTTAGACTCCATTAACCATTCCTCTGCCCGCTGGCCCAGCCGATCACGATCCTGCTGCAGTTTGTGATAACCATCTTTGCTCTCTGCGACACCACCCACTTTAGTATAAGCCGCAAACTTACAAAAGAAACTTACAAAAGCAAACTTACTTGACCCGAAATGTCGCCAACTCCCGCTGTGTTGCTCCAGCATTTTGTGCCTACCTTCGATTTTTGCCAGCATCTGCAGTTCTTTCTCAAACTTACTAATCATGCCTTGATTGATGTACGGTGAAAATAAGCGCACGTCCTGGCAGCCTGGTGCAGAGTGGTTTTGCGTACACTAATCTGCAGCGCAGCATTATACAGTGCAATAATGACAACAAGTGGTGCAATGTTGACACTGCAATTCCTTTGTTGGCCAAGGCTGTAAAACCAGAGGAATTTGCCTTTCCTCCTTTCCCGCAGGGATCGCTGAGCAGTCATTGGAGTGAGAGAATAGACATTGGAGAGAGAAAAAAAGTAACGCATGTCAAGCCGCTGTTGACTTCAATTGCAGAGAGTTATAGATGGAGCCCAGTCCGTCACACACAACCAGGCTCCCCGCCATTGACTCCACTCTGCCTCGGGAAAGCAGCCAACATATTCAAAGATTTGGCCCACTCTGGTAATTCCTCCTCCTCCATGCTCCCATCCATCAGAAGGCTCAGAAGCTTAAAGCGTTCCCGCCAGACTCAGGAACAGCTTCTTCCCCTCTGTTATCAGGCTTCTGAACAGTACTTTGATAAGCTAGGGTACTGTCTAATCCACCTCAGTCCCATTGAGGACATTGGACTTTGTCTATGGAACTTCTTCTTGAGTATGGCGTGCACAGCCTAAAGTTCTAGGACAACTTGTTCTATTTGATCTTATTTGATTGTGCGCGCCGGGTTGATTGCAGTCGTTGAAACAGGGCGGACCACGTGAAGGTCGCAATCTCCCACCCCTGTTTAAGAAGCAACTGCAGATGCTGGAAAATCGAAGGTAGACAAAAGTGCTGGAGAAACTCAGCGGGTGCAGCAGCATCTATGGAGCGAAGGAAATAGGCAACGTTTCGGGTCTGAAGAAGGATTTTGGCCCGAAAAGTTGCCTATTTCCTTCGCTCCATAGATGCTGCTGCACCCGCTGAGTTTCTCCAGCACTTTGGTCTACCTTCAATCTTCCACCTCTCTATGGAACTGCTGCACTACAATGCTGAGAACTATATCTTGTACTCTGTATCTGTCCTTTGCTCTACCTATTGTACTTGAGTTTGTCTTGATTCTATTTCTATAGCATTATTTGATCTATTTTGGTCCGTCGGGAGGAGTGACCCCCCCCCCCCCCCCCCCCCCGCCACGGCTACCATGTAATCCTGTGCTACCTGCTCCATGGTCGGACAGTCGGCGACTAAACCGTCTCCCCCACCTGGTTTGCCAGGTGAGGAGGGGGGCTGTGGACCCCCAGCAGGACCAAAAACAAGACCTGTCAAAGGGCGGATGAGCTCCTAACTGGGGTGGGAAATTGCAACTTTCACGAGGTCTGCCCTGTTTCGACGAATGCAATTAACCTGGTGTGCACTATCAAATAAGGTCAAATAGAACCAGTTGTCCTACAACTTTAGGCTGTGCACGCCATACGCAAGAAGAAGCTACTAGCGAGCCAACGGCCATCTACACTTCAATAGAAGTTGCGATCACTGTCGTACATGGCATTGTAAGGAACGATGATAAAGCACACATACACACCAAAATCCTATACTTCCAGCGGCGGAAGTCCGCAGGAACTGGAGGACAGAGATGTGTGGTGCGTCCGTCACCGTTCCCGTCGGACACCAGCACCACTACTGTCGTTAATGTTTACAACGATGATGATCTATGTGGAAAGCGTGCAAAGCGAAGCTTTTCACAGCACCTCGGTACACGTGACAATAATGATAAACCCAAATCTCTCCTTATTTGACACCCTTTTATGTCCTTTTAAATTCTAGCTTTTGCCACTTACTCCACCGATCTGCCAGTCGGTGCATCCGTCAATCAGTTGCCAAGCTTTATGCCGCCCCCACCTCCCTTTTCCATCTTTGTCTCATCTCTCCCCGCCCCCCACTCCATCAGTCTGAAGACGCATCCTGACCTGAAACGTCACCCGCCCATTTCTCCCCACAGATGCTGCCTGACCCTTCTGTGTTCCTCCAGCACTTTGTGTTTTGCTCAAGATTCCAGTTTCCACCTCCTGACAGCGTTTAGTTTATGAGTTCAGTTTATTGTCACCTGTGCCGAGGTACAGTGGAAAGCTTTTGTTGCGTGCTAACCATTCTACTCCACCTCCTTCCAAGGGCATCCAAGATGGCGGTTACTCAGGCAACTATTTGTGTGGCAGCCACAGAAGTAGATCTCCAATCACATATTACAATTGCCCCACACTCTTAAATCTCTATTCCTACAGCAAAATGTTTTACTTTAACTATATCTAGATACTATATATGGCTCGATTGTAATCATTAGAGCCAGGTTTTTGCCATAAAGGCCTTTTCATGCCTTTTAAGTAAGTAAATTAATTGGCCAAGTATTCACATACAAGGAATTTGCCTTGGTGCTCCGCCCACAAGTAACAACAGGACATACAGTGTTAAAGAAGGAACTGCAGATGCTGGAAAAT
The DNA here is from genome assembly GCA_963514005.1 of Raja brachyura. Next base: position 5,452,859 of record OY740786.1, read on the forward strand.
CGAGGGTACACAAAATGCTGGAGAAACTCAGCGGGTGCAGCAGCATCTATGGAGCATAGATTCATAGATGCCACATGACATACAGTGACAGTTACGAATGACTCAGAAAACACTAAACATTAATAATAATAAAACATTAATGATAAAACACCATTGATCAAGCATGTGAACCAAAATACCAGATCAAAGGGAGGCTACAGATTTTTTTTAATGATTTAACTAAGATAATGCCTTTTTCACGATCGAGTGCCTAAATTAGCCTTTTTTTCCCGTTTTTCTGAAAGGTCGTGCTATTTTCTCTAGTTGTACCATGATTACAATGACGTTTTCTATGTTAAAACATTAATATTAATGCTGTTATTAACGTGTTAACATAGTATAAATTACAAGAAACTTTCCACCTCCGGGGCGAAACCAGGGGCGCCACTGTCGACCGTTCATTTGTTCGTGCCGCAGCCCGCTGGTTCAGTGTTCGCCAAAATCTATTTATTGTTTCCAATTTTGCAAACGTCCCACAAGCTACCACTTCCCTTGACAAACGTGGCGAACCATTAGTGAATAACGTGCAGGTTTTCAACAAAGTAACTGACGATATTCGTAAAGTTCCTGGCGATGTAGGTAAAAACATACAAGGAAAAATGTGGATAAATGTGAGGTTATCCACTTTGGTGGCAAAAACAGGAAAGTAGACTATTATCTGAATGGTGGCCGATTAGGAAAAGGGGAGATGCAACGAGAACTGGGTGTCATGGTACACCAGTCATTGTAAGTAGGCATGCAGGTGCAGCAGGCAGTGAAGAAAGCGAATGGTATGTTAGCATTCATAGCAAAAGGATTTGAGTATAGGAGCAGGGAGGTTCTACTGCAGTTGTACAGGGCCTTGGTGAGACTACACCTGGAGTATTGTGTACAGTTTTGGTCTCCTAATCTGAGGAAAGACATTCTTGCCATAGAGGGAGTACAGAGCAGATTCACCAGACTGATTCCTGGGATGTCAGGACTTTCATGTGAAGAAAGACTGGATCGACTCAGCTTGTACTCGCTAGAATTTAGAAGATTGAGGGGGGATCTTATAGAACCTTACAAAATTCTTAAGGGGTTGGACAGGCTAGATGCAGAAAGATTGTTCCCGATGTTGGGGAAGTCCAGAACAAGGGGTCACTGTTTAAGGATAAGGGGGAAATCCTTTAGGACCGAGATGAGAAAAACATTTTTCACACAGAGAGTGGCGAATCTGTGGAATTCTCTGCCACAGAGGGTAGTTGAGGCCAGTTCATTGGCTATGTTTAAGAGGGAGTTAGATGTGGCCCTTGTGGCTAAAGGGTTCAGGGGGTATGGAGAGAAGGCAGGTACAGGATACTGAGTTGGATGATCAGCCACGATCATATTGAATGGCGGTGCAGGCTCGAAGGGCCGAATGGCCTACTCCTGCACCTATTTTCTATGTTCCTATATTTCTAAAATGTGAGAGAGTGATTTTAGCGAACAAAGATCTTGATAAAATACAAAACATATCTAAGGTTCTCAAAGGTAGTTGTAATGCACAAGATATCGACATGAATTATAGAGTCTGTAGCTTGTTTCAGGTATGCACCAGTGACCTCAGCTGAGGTGGAAAGAAGTTTTTCACAACTGAAGTATACTCTGACAGACGGCATAGTTTAACACCAGATAATTTGAAAAAAATGTTAATAATTATGTGCAACCACGCAATTTGGGACATTTAATGTAGTATACCTTTATATTATCATTTTTAACCATATTTTGGTGGTGGAAATACATGCCTTTTTATGCCTTTTTTTGTCGTCAATAAACGCCTTTTTCGGGACTTTTTTTGTAATTTTATTATGCCTTTTTGCTTGCCTATTGCAGAGTTTTTTAGTGCCTAAACATCCTGCCTCTAGTAATCATTTATTGTCATTCCGCTGACTGAATAGCACTCGACAAAAGCTTTTCACTCTACCTTGTTACACGTGACAATAAACTAAACCGAACTGAACCTTTTACGCCCTTCTGCGTTTTCAAGTTGGCAAATTTCATTTGTCTCCAACGACTTGCACGTGCCGAGATTTACAGATTCAAGCAACCCCTCTATGAAACTGCACTTCTTAATATCAGACTTACCTGTGAAGTGTCCTCGCCTAATGATGCCTCGGCGCAGAAAATGGCTCCTCTGATAACTCCCTTATTGAATCCTTTCATCATCTTAAATGCCACTATTACATTCCCCCCACAACCTTCTAAACTCATGAAAAAAAAAGCATGCATGGCCAGCTGCAAAACTCGCTAAAACCAGATGGTCAACTTGAAGAGACGAGCACAGCCCCAAGAAAAATCTTGACAATTCAAGAAATAATGTTCAACTAGAGGCGACCTTTAATAAAAGCCAGCGTTCAAGGCAGCTGCTACAATACGGCTACACAAGTTAATTTATTTCTTACTACTTCAGATTCCATGATTTTTATTATTGTTTCGGGATCATTCTACAAATCAGTTTACTTTCTGTGTAAAAATATAAATATTTTAGTGCTAATGCTCGAGGAGAGATAAAGCTCCGCTCGACAACAGGGCAATATTTAACCAAGGATGTGAATGGGCGTCAAGGGGAGAAGCTATTGGCAAGGGGCTTCCCTGATTTGTGGCAAGATGGTTGTTTTTCGACGGTCAGTAGCACTCTGCTCTCTGAGTCAGAAGGTTGTGGATATTCAGGGCACATAAGAAACACAAGCAGGAATATACGATGAAGGGGTAGTCACCGTGGCAAGGTTGCTGCCTTGAGGGCCTGTCCCACTGTACGAGGTAATTCAACATTCTCCCGAGTTTCCCCCTGATTCGAACTCAGAGAATGTCCGTAGCGGGTCCGTAGGAGTTCGTGGATGTCTTGTAGCGGCTCGTACGAGTAAAAAGTAACCATTTTTTTCATCACGTGTATTTTTTTACTCGTGGACATTTTTCACAGTGTTGAAAAAAACGTCACGAGTTTACCAGGTTTCCAGAGTACTTGCCGTTACACGTACGAGCCGCTACGAGATACCCACGAACTCCTACAGACCCGCTACGGGCATTCTCCGAGCTCGAATTAGGGGAAAACTCGGGAGAACTCTTGAATTACCTCGTACAGTGGGACAGGCCCCTTTCATCGCTAGAGACGCCTGATTGATCCTGAGTATGGGTGCTGTATGTATGGAGTTTGTACGTTCTCCCTGCGACCGCGTGGGTTTTCTCCTGGTGCTCCGGTTTCCTCCCACACTTCAAGGACGTACAGGTCTGTAGGTTAATTGCCTTTTTAAAATTGTCCCGAGTGTGTGGGATAATGTTAGTGTAAGCAGTCGGCACGGAATCGGTGGGCCGAAGGGCCTGTCTCCACGCTCTATCTCGAAGGCCTAAAGTCTAGAGTATTCGACTCCTGCATCATATCTTGTTTTGGAAACAGCTCTGCCCAAGACTGCAAGAAACTGCAGAGTCTTTTAGATGTAACTCAGTCAACCACATGGATCAGATTTGCCACCATTGATTCTACACTTCACGCTGCCTCAGAAAAGCAGCCAACATAATCAAAGACTTGTCCCTCCCTGGTCAATCCTTCTATTCCCTGCTCCTGTCGGACAGAAAATACAGAAGCTTGAAAGCACGCACCGCCATCCCCAGGAACAGCTTCTTCCCCTCTGTTATCGGGCTTCTGAACAGTACTTCCATATCACAATAGACAATAGACAATAGGTGCAGGAGTAGGCCATTTGAACCAGCACCGCCATTCAACATGATCATGGCTGATCATCCCCAATCAGTACCCAGTTCCTGCCTTCTCCCCTTATCCCCAGACTCCGCTATTTTTAATATTCTCCCCTTATCCCCTGACTCCGTGTGTCAGGAAACATCTTACGGTACTGTCCGATTAAACTCAAACCCATTGTGGACATTGGACTTTGTCTATGGAGCTGATGGGCTACAATGCTGACAACTGCATGCTGCATTCTGTATGGTCTCCATTGCGCTATTGTACCTGTGTTTGACTTGATTGTACTTATGTATAGCATTTCTGATCTGTTTGGATTGCATGCAAAAAAAGGCTTTCCACTGTACCTTGGCACACGTGATCATAATAGACCTAAACCATCTCATACTGGCAAAGAGGGACTAAAGAAAGTGGTTCAATTTGAAGTTAAACAGTACTCCCCCTTGAAGGGACGTTGGTCATGTCAGTGTAGACAATGTGATACCCTTGTAGCTGGCTCCAAGTCAGGAAAAAGATAAAGAAAAAGCAAATATGTCTCGAACCTCTTTGAGGTACACTAGATTGAAAAGACTAGGCTTGTATTCACTGGAGTTTGGAAGGATGAGGGGGGATCTTATAGAAACATATAAAATTATAATAGTCTGAAGAAGGGTCTCGACCCGAAACGTCGCCTATCTCCTTCGCTCCTTAGATTCTGCTGCACCCGCTGAGTTTCTCCAGCCTTTTGTGTACCCTAAAATTATAATAGGACTGGACAAGCTAGATGCAGGAAAAATGTTCCCAATGTTGGGCAAGTCCAGAACCAGGGGCCACCGTCTTAGAATAAAGGGGAAGTCATTTAAGTCTGAGGTGAGAAAAAACGTTTTCACCCAGAGAGGTGCAAATTTATGGAATTCCCTGCCACAGAGGGCAGTGGAGGCCAAGTCACTGGGTGGATTTAAGAGCGAGTTAGGTAGAGCTCTAGGGGCTAGTGGAATCAAGGGATATGGGGAGGAGGCAGGCATGGATTATTGATAGGGGACGATCAGCCATGATCACAATGAATGGCGGTGCTGGCTCGAAGGGCCGAATGGCCTCCGCCTGCACCTATTTTCTATGTTTCTATGATGCTGGTATTTCTTGAAAGCCATGATGTCGGAGATAAATATGCACCAGTGTAGTCCATAACCCGATGAGCCAGAAAACTCTTCACTCTGCCATTACAATCGATCTTGGTTCAAGAGTCAAGAGTGCATAATTGTCATTTGTATTGAAAACGGAACAATGACATTCTTACTTGCAGCAGCATGACAGGCCTGTAAGCACAGATCTCATAGATAACAAAATAAACGGAAAAAAAAGTTCAATATATTATAAAGAACCCAATATTAATGCAAAAATAGCCCAAAGTGCAACATAGAAACATAGGTGCAAGAGTAGGCCATTCGGCCCTTCGAGCCAGCTCCTCCATTCAATATGATTATGGCTGATCATCTAAAATCAGGACCCCGTTCCTGCTTTTTCCCCACATCCCTTGATTCCTTCAGCTCTAAGAGCTAAATCTCTCTCTTGAAAACATCCAGTGAATTGGCCTCCACTACTTTCTGTGGCAGAGAATTCCACAGATTCACAAACCCGCTGGGTGAAAAGCTTTTCCTCATCTCAGTCCTAACTGGCATACCCCTAATTCTGAAGAAGGGTCTCGACCTGAAACGTCACCCATTCCTTCTCTCCAGAGATTCACAACTCTGGGAGAAAACCAAGACAGTCCGGAGTAAGGTGGACAAACGTGCTGGAGAAACTCAGCGGGTGCAGCAGCATTTATGGAGCGAAGGAAATAGGCAACGTTTCGTCCCGAAACGTTGCCTATTTCCTTCGCTCCATAGATGCTGCTGCACCCGCTGAGTTTCTCCAGTACTTTTGTCTACCTTCGATTTTCCAGCATCTGCAGTTCCTTCTTAAACAGTTTGGAGTAAACCTGGTGTTTGTAGCGTTCAATAGCCTGACGGTTGCACTAAATGCTACACTCTGTATCCTTTACATGACGACTTTTTGTTTGCATGTTATCCAGTCGGTTTGACCGGAGAGCAGGCAGAAAAAAGCTTGTCACTGTACCTCAGTACACGTGACCACAATAAACCAAACTGTTATTTGGGAAGGAGCTGTTTCTGAACCTGGAGGTCAGAGTTTTCAGGCTCCTAGGACCTTTGTCCCGACGGCAGGATTGAAGTGAGAGCGTGGCAGGGTGGTGAGGTTAGACACCAAATGCTCGAGTAACTCAGCGGGTGAGGCAGCATTACTGTAGAAAAGGGATGGGCGATTTTTCGGATCAGGACCTTTCTTCACATGTCTGAAGAAGGGTCTCGACCCGAAACGCGCCCATTCCTTTCCTCCAGATAACTCAGCGGCCTCACCTGCTGAGCTACTCCAGCATGTTGTGTCCACCTTTGATTTAAACCAACATCTGCAGTTCTTTCTTAAACAGGGTGGTGTGATTCTTTGACGATGCTGGCTGTCTTTTTGAGGCAACGTCTCCTGTAGATCCCTCTGATGGTGGGGTGGTCACTGCCCGTGGTGGGGAATACCGATGGCAGGCCGAGACCAACACACGGTAGACCGGGCAATGAGGTGTCAGTGTCGAGAAGCTGCAGCACAGGACCACATGGATGTTGCCAGGACTAGAGAGGGTGAGCTATAGGGAGGTTAAATAGGTTGGGTCTCTATTCCATGGAGCGTAGGAGAATGAGGGGGAGATCTTATAGAGGTATACAAAATCATGAGAGGAATAGATCGGGTAGATGCTCAGAGTCTTTTACCCAGAGTAGGGGAATCGAGGACCCGAGGGCATAGGTTTAAGTTGAAGGGGAAAAGATTTAATAGGAGCAACTTTTTCACACAGAGGGAGGTGGGTGTATGGAACAAGCTGCCAGAGGAGGTAGTTGAGGCTGGGACTATCCCATCGTTTAAGAAACAGTTGGACAGGTACATGGATAAGACAGGTTTGGAGGGATATGGGACTAGGGTAGCTGGGACATTGTTGGCCAGTATGGGCATGTTGGGCTGCCGGGCCTTTTTCCAAACGGTATCACTCTATGACACGCATGCTAAACAGCAACAACTACATGCAATGGACAGAGCTCACAATCACATTGAAGTTCTGCAGTCCAACAACAGGGTGTTGAACAACAGAACAGCTCATTTGAGGAGGCTTCAAGTATATCCCCATCCTCATTTATAGCAGGGCCAGCATGTGAATCCCAGACACAAGGCTGACCTTGTAAGCATTTTTTAGATGAAGACCTGTTCCTATTTGACCCCATTCTCCAGAAGATCACGGTCGCGGTGGCGCAGTGGGTAGAGTTGCTGCCTTACAGCCAATGCAACGCCGGAGGCCTGGGTTCCATCCCGACTACCGGTGCTGCCTGTACGGAGTTTGTACGGTCTCCCACGTGACCTTCACGAGGTCTTTGGTTTCCTCCCACGCTCTGAAGGCGTACAGGTTTGTAGGATAATTGGCTTTGTAAATGTAATAATTGTCCCTGGTGGGTGTAGGGTAGCATTAATGTGTTAGGACAGTGTTAATGTGCGGTGATCGCTGGTCAGCGCGGATCCGGTGGGCCGAAGGGCCTGTTTCCGCGCTGCTTCTCTCAAACTAAAAACTAAAACTAAAACTAAAGATCAACACATACCACACTTACCTGTTTCTTAAATATCCATTATCCTGCTTCAAATGGAGAGAAGGCAGGTGCGGGATACTGAGTTGGATGATCAGCCATGATCACATTGAATGGCGGTGCAGGCTCGAAGGGCCAAATGGCCTACTCCTGCACCTATTTTTCTATGTTTCTAAATATGTTTCTAACACCATTTAAACTGCATTTTGGACAGGTATGTGGATAAAGGTTGAAAGCCATATGGGCCATACGGGGGCAGATGGGACTAGCGTAGATGGGGCATCTTGGTCAGCGTGGTCAAATTAGGCTGAAGGGCCCAATGTTTCCATTGTGTGACATGTTCCAGGTGTTTACATTCCCTAAAATGTTTTTAAAAAGGTGCATTATCTTTTGCATTAATATAATTATTGAGAGGATACACCTGTATCACGAACCGAAGCCTCGGCATGCAGAATAATGAAACTTGATGCAGAAACAATTCTCCACCACTTTGGCTGAACCTCAGCTAGAAGTGCCAAATCAATTTGCCAACTTGGCTCCCCTCTGGGATCCACGCCGTCACAGAAGACAGTCCTTGGCCAATTTGATTCACTCTGCGTGGTGTCAAGAAATGGTTGAGAGCACTGAATATCGTAACGGCTGTGGGACCAGACAACGTCCTCCTACCTGTTGTATTGAAGACCTGTGCTCCCAAGCTGTTCCAGTCCAGTTACAACACTGGCATCTACCCAACAGTGTGGAAAATTGCCCAGTTATGTTCTGTTCATTGCCTGGGAATTCCATTATTTGACTTTGTCAATGTCGTTTTTTTTCAAAATAAAATCAGAAACGGCGATGTTCTCTGACTGCACAAATGTTCAATTCCATTTGCAGCTCTTAAACAATTGAAGAAGTCCAAATCTGCATGGCCTGAAGTGTTCAAGTTACAAGAATGCCAGAGGTACCACCTCCAACAAGAAAGAGAGCCTTTGCTTTGCATGCCGTGCAATCAGATCGGAAAATATTATATACCAACACAGCCAAGTCAAACTCAAGTACCATAGGTAGAGCAAAGGGAATATAAGGAGTGCCGAATATCGCTCTCAGCATTGGAAAGCAGCACTTCTGTAGACAAAATTCCAATGACTGCAACAGAGTGGAGGTGAATCAAACAGTACCCTCGCTTATGGAAGAGATGTGTTTCCATAAGCGAGGATACTATCCAATTTTCTCTATGGAACTGGTGTGCTACAATGTTTAGTTTAGTTTAGAGGTATAGCACGGAAACAGGCCCTTCGGCCTACCGGGTCCGCACCGACCAGCGATCCCCGCACATTAACACTATCCTACACCTACACCCACTGAGGGACAATTTTTTAAAAAACATTTACCAAGTCAATTAACCTGCAAACCTGTAGGTCTTTGGAGTGTGGGAGGAAACCAGTGGGAGACCAAAGAAGGGAAGAGAAGGGAACTTTTTTTTTTCGCCTTCCATCACAGTGAGGATGCGGTACAGCCAGAGCTCGGCGCTCGGCCGGCCGGATGATTACGTGGAAAGAAATCCGCCTGTGCGCCGGATGATTTCGGGTTATGGGCCGCATTCGGCCCGGGGGCCGTAGGTTGCCGACCCCTGGCGTAGAGTGACTATCGCAACGTTTAAGACAGGTTTGGAGGGATATGGACCAAACGCAGGCAGATGGGACTAGTGCTCCTGGGACACATTGGCCAGTGTCAGCAGGTTGGGTCGAAGGGGCTGTTTCCACACTGTACGACTGATAGTAGTAGGCCCCCCTCGGTCCTGACTGACCATGGGTGATGCATCCTGGTCAGATGCAAGCCTGGGTGATGTCATATGGAGGACAGGCTGTTGCCCATGCAGCACGTCCCCCTGTCCACGTCGCTAATCGATCCAAAGGAACAGCAGGGCCGTTACAGTTTGGCACCAGCGCCGTCGCAGGAGCTGCCAGAGCGAGGTTGTAGGCAACGGCGAATTGCCTTAGGGACTCCGACTCCGGATTTTCTTGCGGTTTACTCCTGGAGCCTTTTCCATGACTGGATATGGCCACAAGGCAGTGGAGGTTTTAAATCAGAGTTTTTCCTCTCCTAGACGGACTGCCTTCCCAGGCTGACGAGCCCCATCTGCCCCAGACTCCTGGGGGCGGGAGCGTCTACCTTCCCGTGCTGGTCTATAGTCCCTGCCCACTGCACAGACTCTGACTCCATGACTATCCGAAAAGACATGCCGGTTTATAGGTTAATTGTCCTCTGTAAAATTGCCTCTTAGCATGTAGGGAATGGGATAATATAAATCTAAAGTGTAAGAAAGAACTGCAGATGCTGGCTTAAACCGAAGATAGACACAAAAAGCTGGAGTAACTTAGCAGAACAGGCAGCATCTCTGGAGCGAAGGAATGGGTGACGTTTTGGGTCGAGACCCTTCTTCGGAGTATGAAGAAGAGTCTCGACCAGAAACGTCACCCGTTCCTTCTCTCCAGAGATGCTGCCTGTCCCGCTGAGTTAAGGGCCTGTCACGACCTAATTCACGACCTTTTTTACTCGTGGACATTTTTCATCAGACTAGAAAAAAACCCCGAACTACTTGATGCCACGAGTACCTACGACTAGCATCACGACCTACCTACAACCTCGTGACGACCATGCTGCGAGTATGAGTCAAGGGCAAACTCGGCAAAAACCCGGAATTAGGTCATGAAAGTGGGACAGGCTCTTTACTCCAGCTTTCTGTTTGAATCTAACTTGAACTGGTGATCGATGGCCAGCGTAGCCTCGATGGGCTGAAGGGCCTGTTTCCATGCCTTATCTTGAAAACTTATAAACCAAATCTATAGACATGGACAAGGTATGTCGAGAGTCACATTTGTACAGATGCTGCCTGACCCGATGTTCCCAATGTTGGGGGAGTCCAGAACCAGGGGCCACAGTTTAAGAATAAGGAGTAAGCCATTTAGAACGGAGCCGAGGAAACACATTCCCAAATGCACGTGCAGTGGTTATGGGAATTACTCAATACTGACGCATGTTCGCTCTGTAATATAGAAATGAAGAACCAGTTAAGAAAGCGAATGGCATGTTGGCCTTTATAACAAGAGGAATCGTAATAGGAGCAAAGAGGTCCTTCTGCAGTTGTACAGAGCCACAGTGAGACCACACCTGGAGTATTGTGTGCAGTGTTGGTCCCCTAATTTGAGGAAGGACATTCTTGCTATTGAGGGAGTGCAGCGTAGGTTTACAATGTTAGTTCCCGGGATGGCGGGACTGTCATATGCTGAAAGAATGGAGCAGCTGGGCTTGTACACTCTGGAGTTTCGAAGGATGAGAGGGGATTTCATTGGAACATATAAGATTGTTAAGGGCTTGGACACGCCAGAGGCAGGAAACATGTTCCCGATGTTGGGGGAGTCCAGAACCAGGGGTCACAGTTTAAGAATAAGGAGTAAGCCATTTAGAATGGGGCCGAGGAAACACATTATCTCACGGAGAGTGGTGAGTCTGTGGAATTCTCTGCCTCAGAGGGCGGTGGAGGCCGGTTCTCTGGATACTTTCAAGCGAGAGCTAGATAGGGCTCATAACAACAGCGGAGTCAGGGGATATGGGGAGAAGGCAGGAACCGGGTACTGATTGGGGATGATCAGTCATGATCACATTGAATGGCAGTGCTGGCTCGACGGGCCGAATGGCCTACTCCTGCACCTATTTTCTATGTTTCTATGTTTCTATCAGTCATGATCACATTGAATGGCAGTGCTGGCTCGACGGGCCGAATGGCCTACTCCTGCACCTATTGTCTATTGTCTATTCCTCCACAACTTTGTGTGTGTGTGTGTGTGTGTTTACCATGACACATGATTTTTAATCTTTCCCTTCAAAACAAAGTTGATGTCTGTAATCCCTGGCCTGCCTGTCTGTCCCTTATTTTATTTGAGACGTTCCATTCTCAATATTTCACAATATCTCGGTGTCTGTGTCCGATCAGTATTCATAGAAACCCATTCATCTGCCATTTTCCATCTGGGAGCGAAATAAAATGCTTCATTTTTACATACAGTTTTATTACTTCTATGCATTTCCTTGCTCTTAAAGTTGAAAAGATTGGATAAAGTGGATTTTATTTTTACATCGGTGCCTCATGAGGTTACTTCTTAACTCTCACATGTAAAGAAACAGTGTTACATTTATTTTGGATTAAATTTCCTGAGAGCGCAACTATATTTAAATAATTCATAGGATTATTATCTTCTGAAGCTTTTGTGGTGTCACGTTCTTATAATTCACAAGGTGACAGGTACATTGCCGGTAATCTTACTTATGAAAAAGCTATGTAACATATCTATTCACTCTCGCAAAGTATCTATCTTTGACCAGGAAATGCATTCATTTTGTTGTCGAAAGTGAATGTCGTTTTCATACATGTGAATGGCATTAGGAGCACACATCTTTATTGATTCCTCATGCGATTGGTGGGGTTCTGTCCTCTCCATTAATACATTTTTAAGACATTTTACTCTCTGCTCTGGAATCTCACTCCCTCTGCTTGACAATAACAGGAGTAGGCCATTCAGCCCTTCGAGCCAGCACCGCCATTCAATGTGATCATGGCTGATCATCCCCAATCAGTACCCCGTTCCTGCCTTCTCCCCATATCCCCTGACCGCCATCTTTAAGAGCCCTATCTAGCTCTATAGAGCCCTATTTAAAGTATCCAGAGAACCGAAAATAGGTGCAGGAGGAGGCCATTCGGCCTTTCGAGCCAGCACCGCAATTCATTGTGACCATGGCTGATCGTCCCCAATCAATAACCCGTGCCTGCCTTCTCCCCATATCCCTTGATTCCACTAGCCCCTAGAGCTCTATCTAACTCTCTCTTAAATCCATCCAGTGATTTGGCCTCCACTGCCCTCTGAGGCAGAGAATTCCACCGACTCACCACTCTCTGTGAGAAAAAGTGTTTCCTCGTCTCCGTTCTAAATGGCTTATTCCTTATTCTTCAGCTGTGGCCCCTGGTTCTGGACTCCCCCAACAAAGTCAAAAGTCAAGTCAAAGTCAAACAAACTTTATTGTCATTTAGAAATACATTGATATATGCAGTTCCAAACGAAATTACGTTGCATTTGGCTCCCTGTGCAACACGATAAATTAACAGAAGGATAGGCATGGATAAAAAGGATAAACGGATAAATAGACAATGGTGGCAGCCCATTACATGGCATTCAGGAGTCTGATGGCTCGTGGGAAGAAGCTGTTGCAGAACCTTGATGTTCTGCTCCTTATGCTGCGATATCTTTTTCCCAAGGGCAGCAGAGTGAACAGACCGTGATGGAGATGTGTGGGGTCTTTCATAATACTGCTGGCCTTAGACACGCAACGTTTGGTTGCAATATCCCCGATTGAGGGGAGAGAGGTCCCAATGATTTTTTCCGCTGTCCTCACCACTCTCTGCACAGACTTCCAGTCGGAGGCTGGACATCGGGAACATGTTTTCTGCCTCTAGCGTGTCCAAGCCCTTAACAAGCCCTTATCATTCTCCTTCATCATTCGCCATCCTCTTCTGCATTAGTTCATGTGACAGGAGCGGAATTAGGCCACTCGGCCCTACAAGTCTAGCCTGGCCGTTCAATCATAGCCGATCTTATAAGGTGAATCTCTTGAATTCTGTATCTGGAAGGTTGCAAAAGCTAGACAAGTGGTTCTTAACCTTTTTGGCATACGTACGGGCAGATGCGAACAAAATACTGTATGTGGTATGGTTCCTAAAAATGGGCTCAACAAATGGATATGTTATTTAGAAACATAGAAAATAGGTGAAGGAGGAGGCCATTCGGCCTTTCGAGCCAGCACCGCCATTCATTGTGATCATGGCTGATCGTCCCCAATCAATAACCCGTGCCTGCCTTCTCCCCATATCCCTTGATTCCACTAGCCCCTAGAGCTCTATCTAACTCTCTTAAATCCATCCAGTGACTTGGCCTCCATTGCCCTCTGTGGCAGGGAATTCCACAAATTCACAACTCTCTGGGTGAAAAAGTTTTTTTCTCACATCAGTTTTAAATGACCTCCCCTTTGTTCTAACACTGCGACCCCTGGTTCTGGACTCGCCCAACATTGGGAACATTTATGACCCCTTCATGTCCCCAGGCACCAAATGACCCCCCCCCCCAATGGGGGTCCCGACCTGCCAGGTTAAGAACCACTGAGCTCGATCATAGAAAGCTTTGGAAGAGGAGTTGGATAGATCTTTGAAAGATCAAAGAATTGAAGGGCTGCGGGGAACTGATACCGAAGAGGAGATGATACCTGGAGTGAAATGAGAGCATTGGCAGGGTGGTGCGGGACGTTGAAGATATTGGCTGCCTTTTTGAGGCAGCGTTTCTTATAGATCCCTTCGATGGTGGGGAGGCCAGTATCTGTCATGCACCAGGCAGTGTCTACAAGTGTATTCATCAGTAGTTGAAACAAAGAACTGCTGATGGCGGTTAATACACAAAAGGACACAAAGTGCTGGAGTAACTCAGCGGGTCAGGCATCATCTCTGGAGAACATGGATAGTGGTGACAGAATGTAGAAACTAGGAACTGCAGACGCTGGTTCATACCAAAAATTGACACAAGGTGTTGGAGTAACTCAACGAGTCAGGCATCATCCCTGGAGAAAAAGGATGGGTGACGCTTTGGGTCGGGACTCCGTTTTGAACCGATGCAACACATGTGCCAGAGACCCCTGGTTCGATCCTGACCTCAGGCGCTGTCTGTGTGGAGTTTGCACCTTCTCCCCCGTGACTGCATGGGTTTACTCCGGGTGCTCCGGTTTCTAGACAGCCACGAGTCAAGAGGTGTTTTATCATCATATGTATCGAAAAGTAACAATGAAGTTCCTCCTCCCACATCTCAAAGACGTGCGGATTTGGAGGTTAATTAGGCCTCTGAAAAATGGGCAAGTTTGACCACGACGGCTGAGTGGCACAGCGGGAGAGTTACTGCCTTACAGCGCCAGAGACCCGGGTTCAATCCTGACTACGGGAGTTTGTATGTTCTCCCCGTGACCGCGTGCGTTTTCTCCAGGTTTCCTTCCCACAATCCAAAGACGTACCGGTTTGTAGGTTAATTGGGTTCGGTAACATTGTAAATTGTCCCTAGTGTGTAGGTCAGTGATATGGTACGGGGTGATCGCTAGTTGGCGCGGATTTAGTGGGCCAAAGGGCCCATATCCGCGATGTGCCTCTAAAGTCTAAAGGGTGATTGATGGTTGGTGTGGACTTGATGGGCCGAAGGGTCTGTTTGTATGCAGAATCTCTTTAAAATTAGAGCACCCAGAGAGAATGTGTAAACTTCACCCACACAGACAGCACTGGAGGTCACGACTGACAATAGACAATAGGTGCAGGAGTAGGCCATTCGGCCCTTCGAGCCAGCACCGCCATTCAATGTGATCATGGCTGATCATCCACAATCAGTACCCCGTACCTGCCTTCACCCCATATCCCCTGATTTTGCTATCTTTAAGAGCCCTATCTAGCTCTCTCTTGAAAGTATCCAGAGAACCTGCCCTCTGAGGCAGAAATTTCCACTCTCTGTGTGAAAAAGTGTTTCCTCGTCTCCGTTCTAAATGGCTTACCACTTATTCTTAAACTGTGGCCCCTGGTTCTGGACTCCCCCAACATCGGGAACACGTTTCCTGCCTCTAGCGTGTCCAAACCCTTAATAATTTTATATGTTTCAATAAGATTCCCTCTCATCCTTCTAAACTCCAGAGTATGCAAGCCCAGCCACTCCATTCTTTCAGCGTATGACAGTCCCCGCAATCCCGGGAATTAACCTTGTAAACCTACGCTGCACTCCCTCAATAGCAAGAACTCAGGTCAGGCTTGCTCTGAAGCTGTGCCACTGTGCACTTTGGTTGAAAGCTCTCCCATACACATGAGCCCGGTACGCAGTCATTTCCCACATCCCACCCCCTCCCCATCCCCTTCTTTACAATCA
Source organism: Raja brachyura (assembly GCA_963514005.1). The sequence goes on from OY740786.1 coordinate 5,468,221, forward strand.
ATCTGGCTGTGGGTTTCACACCTATTACCCTCTCCCCGAACAGCAAGAAGTGTTGCCAGTGTTCGGATGAAGCTGACAGCTCACCCACCGCCTTCATGACAATTTAAGGGTCGGCCATCAAAATGGCCCCCCGCCTCTCTTGCTAACTACATTGGGCAGGCATAGCAAATGCTCTTTGCTGCTCTCTGTGTGAATCACTTCATGATTTGCCCCCCCCCCCCCCACCTGATGGGGCTGTTAGCTGGAGGGATAAACACATTACGAGTGTGCAGACATCTAGCTGTGGCAATAAAAGATGTGGCTTATCGGAAAGAAGGAGAGCGGCAGCGAAGGGATAAATATCCTGCGTAACTAACTAAACGGCAGGGTAAGCTCACTGAAGTGAGATGAGGAATAAATGCAGTGAATTCTGGCGGGAGAGCACGTGGAGTTTAGCTAGAGTGGTGCTTTTACCACCGCATAAACCGGCAATTTAGTTGCATGTGTCACACGTTTCCAACATAAATATTCGTTATGTCCGGGTCCTGTGTCGGGTATAATTTCCTCTCAGTGCAGCTCTGAGATTTAGCGTCCGACCCATGAGAAAGTAGGGAATTAGGAGTGGGAACTGACGGCAATCAGTTTTAGTAGCTGTTTGAGACCGGTTGTCTTCTATTAAGACGAATGATCAAAGTTCCGCCGTATTAAAAGGCATGTTACGTGCACACAAGCAATTTGCTCTGGTTTCAACTTGCCAAAGCTATGAAAGTGACTTTTTTTCTCAGCTGCTCAGTGACGGGATTTTGACGTTAAGCTATAGTATTGTGATTTTCCACTTCAAATAGATCCAGATTAAGGGACCGTAAGATACCAATCCATAAAATCTACCGTGGCTGTTCTCCTCCACAACAACCTAACTACCCTTCTTGTTCTGATGAAGGATCCCAGACCTGAAATGGCAGCTATTTCTCTTTCCGCGGTTTGGAGATACAGCGTGGAGTCAGGCCCTTCGGCCCACCGAGTCCATGCCGACCATCGATCACCCATTCACACTAGTTCTATGTTGGAATGATTGATTGAAAGATACAGCATGGAATCAGGCCCTTCGGCCCACTGAGTCCACACTGATCATTGGTAGACAAAAATGCTGGAGAAACTCAGCGGGTGAGGCAGCATCTATGGAGCGAAGGAATAGGTGACGTTTCGGGTCGAGACCCTTCATCATTGAATACCTATTCACACCAATTACCAAAGATCCTATAGCGGAGCAAGATAGACCACTCCTGCTAAATGCAATGGGCTGACGTGTAGTATGCAACGGAACGGAACGTGGGCCTTTTTTTCATCAATTTTCGTTAACGGACCCGACCCGACTCGCAGTGTAATCAACGTTGCGGTGGAACAGTTTGTGTTAAGAAATTAAAATCCTGAAAACGAGGAGAAGAATTTTACCAAATAACTTTTATTTTTATGAGGATGTTTCCGTAACCGGCTTCCGTCTCCGCACTATGTATCCTATGGCATCTTTGGTGCGGAGACGGAAGCCGGTTACGGAAATGGGGCCTTAAATTACCCATGAATCTACCCGTGACAGTACTATGTCTCTTTAGTCGAGTGGACTATCTTGCTCGCTATAGGATCTTTGCTAATTACATGATATCCAACTTTCTCATCCACTTCCCACGCATTAAGGGCAATTTACAGAGGGCAATTAACTGACAAACCCACATCCCGCATGTCTTTGGGACGTGGGAGGAAACCAGAGCATGCGGAGGAAACCCACGAGGTTCACAGGGAGAACGTGGAAACTCCACACGCAGACAGCGCCTCAGGGCAGGATCAAAGCTGAGGTAGGGCGATGTGAGGTGGCAGCTCCACGATGTGCTGCCCTACCTGGCGGGCCTGGGTGTTTACAACATTTTGCGTCTTTGCGTCAGATATCCAGTGTCTGCAGCGTCTCACCCTCACTGAGTCACCTCGCCTGGAACTAGAACCCTGCTGCATCTTACATGCGGAACCATGTAAGGATCAAAGATGTTAGGGGCGGTACAGTGGCACCTTAATACAGTTGCTGCCTTGCAGCGCCAGGGAACCCGGGTTCGATCCTGACTACGGGAGCTGACAAACTACGGGTTTGACCGTGTGGGTGCCTCGGTTTCCTCCCACGCTCCAAAGATGTACAGGTTTACAGGTTAATTGGTTCGGGGGGAAAATATATAAATTGTCCTTAGTGTAGGATAGTGCTAGTGGATGGTAATTGCTGGTCGGAGTGGGCTCGGTTGGCCGAAGAACTTTTCTTCTGCGCTGTGCACTCTAAACTAAACGTAACTCTGCCCTCGGCATTTGATTTTCCCCATCCTGGGAAAAGGTTCTGACTGTCTACCCTATCTACGCCCCACGCAATTTGATGCACTTCGACCAGGTCCCCAACATTCCAGACAAAGCAATGCAAAGTGGGGTCAACGTCCCCCCCTGTAGCTAATACCCCCTGATCCCGGCATCGATGGTAAACCTCAACTTCACCCTTTCCAAAGCCTCCATCCACATCCTTCCTGTAATGAGGTGACCAGACCTACAGCTCCCCTTGATTTCACTGTGTCTCCTCGAAAGCATTGCACGCTTCCCATGTCTGAGGCGGCAACACTCTAAAAAAAATATTTTTTTAATCGGAGGTTGTACACTTGGTCAGTCCACGTAGGCTTGCCCCGTCAGGTAAGTCCATAATAGACCCAAAATGCTGGAGTAACTCAGCGGGACAGGCAGCAGCACCTCTGGAGAGAAATGACGGGTGGCGTTTCGGGTCGAGACCCTTCTACAGTCAGCATCTTGTGCCTATCTTCGGGGGTAAACTAGCATCTGCAGCTCCTTCCTACACAGGCAAGTCCACAATGGTGTAAACTGACCACCAACTCCACCTTTTTCCCCCACAAGACATTATTAAATCAGAGTTGCTCTCACAGCTGAGCTTAGAATAAGGGGGAGGTCATTTAGGACTGAGGTGAGAAAAAACTTTTTCACTCAGAGAGTTGTGAATTGATGGAATTCCCTGCCACAGAGGGCAGTGGAGGCCAAGTCACTGGATGGATTTAAGAGAGAGTTAGATAGAGCTCTAGGGGCTAGTGAAGGGATATGGGGAGAAGGCAGGCACAGGTTATTGATGGGGGACGATCAGCCATGATCACAATGAATGGCTGTGCTGGCTCAAAGGGCCGAATGGCCTCCTCCTGCACCTATTTTCTGTGTTTCTAATTGCAGACAGAGTGTGGGGTTTGTCCTTGCATGCTATTCTACAATCTAGGATCAATATTCTGTGCGGCAGAATTCATAATTCTTCATCTCGGAATAATTAATGGGGCGGACATGACTGGGAAGAAGATTCTTGCTTTGTCACACGAATGCCCTTTGATTGAAATCCATAATAGGAAGCTCCTGGATGAATGCATGCTCGATTTTGTCCCTATCTTTACAGGCTGAAGCTGAGGGAAAACTTTGATGCATTATCTGATATGCAGCTGCCAGATCTCTCTAGACATTGACAGTTTGTGTGTGTGTGTGTGTGTGTGTGAGATACAGGAGATCCTCCCCTTCCACGTCAAAGTTGGCACGCATTCTTCCCTCAATTCTGAAGAGGTATTAACATCTCACAGTATTGTCAAAATCAAAGCACAAAGACCATCCTTGATGCCTCTATATATTTGCTGTAACAAATAAATGCAATGATTATGGGTCATTAGTTTGGCTTCCTCGGTAATGAAGAGTTTTAATTGCCTCTAGTTTCAGGGAATTGGCTAAGTCCCTCCATTATGCATCCTGCTCGGGTTGGTTGCTTGCAAACAAGATCGGTGACATCACGGAAGTCAATTAGGTTCGTCTTTGCAGGCTTGTCAAGTGCATTTCTGTGCACTGTCTGGATACAAAGTGTTTCTGAAGGGTCTGGATAATGCTATTTTGTGCAGCTTTTAAGCTTACCCGCAAAAAGTCGGGCCGCATCACAGTCGGGCGTTTAGAGCTTTCATCACTGGACACACGGATTTCAAGGGAGTCCGACTTAATTCGGCAGAGTGGATAGGCAGGCACTGAGCGTCAAAGCCACTTGCCGAGGGCTGCTTTATTTATTTTCTCTTTGACGTGGAGATTGTTCAAAGCTCTGAAAACATGAATGGAGTTTGACGGCCCTGTGCATGGTAAAAGACTCCTTCCAAGAGGTTGCCGTCACAGGAATATTAGCCTCTGCAAAACCCTATAATTGAGACGCATTTTGTAACACACCACACAAAAATCGCAAGGCCTTCAAGGTCAAGGCGTGGGGGGGAGGAGGGTGGGGGGGGGGGGGGGGGGGGGGGAGGAAGCACAGGCCTGCTTCAAGGCAGAGGAGGGAAGTCTTAAAATAAATACCGCTAGCAGGATTTCAACTGAGCCAGTGCGAAACGTGTTGATAAAAGAGGAATGGGATTGTGCCTGTTTTTGGATCAAAATACACTGATCAGCTCCCTTCACCTCTGGAAGATGATGGGGTGACATTCTTGATTTAAAGTCGGGGGGGAAAAAAACATAAAGAAATCTGCTTCATCGTGGTTTTTTTTCCTCTTCTACGTGTTGCATCTAGCAATTTGTATTTCATCCTTTCATCGAAGCAAGCCAAGTGTCCCTTATTTGATCGTGCGGTAATTGTGCACTGTGGGAAAAAAATGTGCTTGGGTGGAAACTGATTGTAGTTGGAGATCAGGGAGCATTAATTGGCCCGAACACCTCCTCCAGGAAAGAGAGAGGGAAATGAAGAGAGGGTGGGAAACTGTAGGATTACTGTTGCCTACTGCCGTCAGGTATCAAATCAGCCCAGTTAATTAGCTATGATATTCCCTGTCATTCAAGAGTCCACTGCCATTCATTCTCCCGATTGACAGGCATGGAGGAGAATTAGACAAAATGTCAGAATAACAATAGACAATAGTCATGAGACAATAGGTGCAGGAGGAGGCCATTCGGCCCTTCGAGCCAGCACCGCCATTCAATGTGATCATGGCTGATCATCCACAATCAGTACCCCGTTCCTGCCTTCTCCCCATATCCCCCGACTCTGCTATCTTTAGGAGCCCTACCTCGCTCTCTCTTGAAAGTATCCAGAGAACCAGCCTCCAACGCCCTCTGAGGCAGAGAATTCCACAGACTCACAACTCTCTGTGAGAAAAAATGTTTCCTCGTCCCCTTCTAAATGGCTCACCCCTTATTCTTAACTGTGCCGCTGGTGCTGGACTCCCCCAACATCAGGAACATGTTTCCTGCCTCTAGCGTGTGCAAACCCGTAATAATCTTATATAAGATTCCCTCTCATCCTTCTAAACTCCAGAGCGTACAAGCCCAGCCGCTCCATTCTCTCAGCATATGACAGTCCCGCCATCCCGGGAATTAACCTCGTAAACCCACGCTGCACTCCCTCAATAGCAAGAATGTCCTTCCTCAAATTAGGAATGTCCTTCCTCAAATGACTTTTGCAGTCAAAACATGGGGCATCGATCAGTACAACACAGGGACGGGCACTTCAGCCCACTACTAGAATGGATAGGCAGAGGAATTTCTTTAGCCAGAGGGCGGTGAATCTGTTGAATTTATTGCCACAGACGGCTGTGGAGGCCAAGTCATTGGGTGACTTTAAAACGATGATTGATAGGTTCTTGATTAGTAACGGTGTCAAATGTTACGGGGAAAAGGCAGGAGGAGAATGGGCTTGAGAGGGGACAATAAATCGGCCATGATTGAATGGCGGAGCAGACTCAATGGCCGAATAACCTAATTGTGCTCCTATGTCTTATGCTCTTATCGTCTTGCATTTGTGCTGAACATAATGCCAAGGTAAACCCTTCTCATCTGCCTGCATGTGATCCATATCTGCCCATACAATGGCCATATGCCTATCTAAAAGCCTTTTAAAAGCCGTTCTTATATCTGCCCCCACCATCATGTGCCCCCACACCTGCAAGTAAGCATGCAGGTACAGCAGGCAGTGAAGAAAGCTAATGGCATGTTGGCCTCCACAACGAGAGGAGTTGAGTTATAGGAGCAAAGAGGTCCTTCTGCAGTTTTACAGGGCCCTAGTGAGACCACACCTGGAGTATTGTGTGCAGTTTTGGTCCCCTAATTTGAGGAGATACATTTTTGCTATTGAGGGAGTGCAGCGTAGGTTCACCAGGTTAATTCCTGGGATGGCGGGACTTTCATATGCTGAGAGAATGGAGTGGCTGGGCTTGTACACTCTGGAGTTTAGAAGGATGAGAGGGGATCTTATTGAAACATGTAAGATTATTAAGGGTTTGGACTCGCTAGAGGCAAAAAACATGTTCCCGATGTTGGGGGAGTCCAGAACCAGGGGCCACTGTTTAAGAATAAGGGGTAAGGCATTTAAAACAGAGATGAGGAAACACCTTTTCACACAGAGAGTTGTGAGTCTGTGGAATTCTCTGCCTCAGAGGCGGTGGAGGCCAGTTCTCTGGATACTTTCAAGTGAGAGTTAGATAGGGCTCTTAAAGATAGTAGAGTCAGGGGATATGGGGAGAAGGCAGGAACGGGGTACTGATTGGGGATGATCAGCCATGATCACATTGAATGGCGGTGCTGGCTCAAAGGACCGAATGGTCTACTCCTGCACCTATTGTCTATTGTCTATTGTCACCCCCCGACAGCGCGTTTCAGCGAACCACAATTCTCCCTGAAAAAAATTGGCCACGTACATCTCCTTTAAACTTTGCCCCTTTCACCTTAAAGCTATGCCCTCAAGTTTTTGATAAGCTGGTCAAACTCCATATCCCTCCATTCCCTGCATATTCATGTGCCCATCTAAAGGCCTCTTTAACACCACAAAGTGACCTTGCGCTTCGACCCGCAACGTTGCCTATTCCTTCGCTCCAGACATGCTGCCTGTCACGCTGAGTTACTACAGCATTTGGTGTATACATTATTACAATTGGGGCATTGGCAGTGTATATTGTGTATATGCAGGAAGATTGTTCCCGATGTTGGGGAGGTCCAGGACATGGGGTCACAGCTTAAGGATAAGGGGGAAATCCTTTAGGACCGAGATGAGAAGGACTTTTTTCACACAGAGAGTGGTGGGTCTCTGGAACTCTCTACCACAGAGGGTAGTTGAGGCCAGTTCATTGGCTATATTTAAGAGGGAGTTAGATGTGGCCCTTGTGGCTAAGGGGATCAGAGGGTATGGAGAGAAGGCAGGTACAGGATACTGAGTTGGATGATCAGCCATGATCATATTGAATGGCGGTGCAGGCTCGAAGGGCCGAATGGCCTACACCTGCACCTAATTTCTATGTTTCTATGTATAGATGCATGAATAAGGGAATAACGTTTAGTGCAAGGTAAAACTAGCAAAATCCGATCAAGGATAGTCCGAGGGTCACCCATGAGGTAGATAGTAGTTCAGCACTGCTCTCTGGTTGTGGTAGGATGACTCAGTTGTTGATAACAGCTGGGAAGAAACTGTTCCTGAATCTGGAGGTGTGCGTTTTCACACTTCTGTACTTTCTGCCTGATGGGGGGGGGGGGGGGGGGGGGGTGAAGAGGGAGAGGACAGGGTACAACTCGTCCTTGATGATGCTGCTGGCCTTGCTGAGGCAGCGCGAGGTGTAAATGGAGTCAATGGAAGGGAGGTCGGAAGGGAACCCAAGAAGAATTAGTGTCTGTAAGATTGTGTGTGGGGAAATCCTGGATACGTGTGCGCGCGCTGGGGGGATTCAAGGGAATCTGTGTGTTGTTTTCTCAACAAAGTGCTTTGTTTTTCTCCGTACCCAGTGCCTTGTGTTTGAAGATTCCCCCAATGGAGTGACGGCAGCGTTGACAGCGGGGATGCAGGTAGTCCACGTTCCAGACCCACAGCTGGACCCGGAGCTCGCAAAGTCGGCAACCCTGGTGCTCAAGTCTCTGGAGGACTTCAAGCCAGAATTGTTTGGTTTACCTGCGTTTGATTAGTCTCTCAGCCAGTCTCCAGGCACAGAGTGTGTGGGTTCTTCTTTCTCTGCTCTTGGTCGTGGGAGGAAGACCATTCATCCGTCGAGCCGGTGCCTTCTCATCGAATCCTTCTCAATTGTTTTTCCACCTGACAACAAGTGTAGTATTCTGATCCCCGACAGTAAAGTCTAGCTGACCCCTGCACCAAAAATTCATAATTTATAGGTGCATAATTAGGCCATCAAGCCTGCTCCGCCATTCAATCATGGCTGATCTATCTTTCCCTCTCAACCCCATTCTGCTGCCTTCTCCCTATAACCCCTGACACCCATTCTAATCAAGAATCGATCAGTCTCCGCCTTAAAAATATTCATTGACTTGGCCTCTGCAGCCTTCTGTGGCAATGAATTAACCTCTTACCAAAGAAATTCCTCCTCATCTTTCTAAATGAACATCCTTTTATTCTGAGGCTTTGGCCTCTGGTCCTAGTTTCTCCCACCAGTATGAACATCCTCTCCACATCCACTCCTTTCAGAACTCACCGTTCATCCCGCTGGGTTGTAAGCTGCCCCTGCTCCTCCATCTTCACTCCCCCTTTGATTTTGCTATGTTTCCAAGAGTGCTCACACATTCCCTTATACCTTTTAAATCGGATTGAAAGAGTTGCCTTCCAGCTGATTACCTCCCAGTTGGCGTTCGTTACCTTTATTGCGGAATTAAAATACGTCTGTGAGATATTGCGCGTGTTGGGGGGAAAAAAACGAGGAATAAAAGAGCAAATAATAATCAATGCTCAGCGGAGGCCCAGATACGTCCCCTAAAATAGTGCGGAGTTTCATCAACCATCTCGTAATTATCAAGGCGGCAGCACAAATCACCAATGCATTGTTTCAGGGTGTGATCTGAATTCCGAGATCAGATTTTTTTTTATTTTTTTTTAAATGGTGGCGATCAGTTGAGTCGCTGTGGCTTTGTTTTTCTTCTCACAAGCATCTCTCCCCAACCTCCCGCTTCCCTCGTGACATGTTATAGAAACAGCAAACGCTGGAGAACTCAGCGGGTTAGGCAGCAACCCTGCAGAGAACTAATTCAGGTCGATAACCTTTCATCGGAAGCCCTGACTTGCCGAATGTCTACATCATTTTCTGCCTTTATTTTCGGTTTCAAGCACTTGTGTTTCAGTGTTTGCGACTTCTTTGTTGCAGTTTGTCAGCCAAGGGCACTCTGCAAGTAGCTGCGAAGCATCTTTCTCATGGTGGGGAGGATATTCAGTAACTATGGCCTGTTTCCTTTATCATCGTTACTCTTTTCTTCATGTATCTTTCATTCATTTGTTCTCTATCTCTCTCTACATCACCATCGATATCACTCGTTTCTCTTTCCCCTGACTCTCAGTCTGAAGAAGGGCCTCGACCCGAAACCTCACCCATTCCTTCTCTCCGCAGAGGCTGCCTGTCCTGCTGAGTCACTGTCTATCTTCAGTGGTTTAAACCAGCATCTGCAGTACCCTCCTACACTCCAGCATTCTGTGTCTATATCTATAATTATGGTTATGTGGCCTGTTTTCTACGGATATATCAATCATAATTCCCTCTTTGACTTTGAGGCTCACATCACCTCTAACCCAATGTCAAATTTAATTAAAAACTGCAGATGCAGAAAGCTCTGTAAATTCTCAGTTGGTCAGGCAGCCTCTGTGGCATGAGAGTTGCCAGGCTTTGTGTCCCCCCTCCCGCTTCTCACAGTCATAGAGCAGGGAAACAGGCCCTTCGGCCCAACTTGCCCTTGTCGACCAAGGTGCCCCATCTACACTAGTCTAACCTGCCCGCATCTGGCCCATATCCCTCTAAACCTTTCCCATTCATGCACCCGTCCAAATGCCTTTTCAATGTTGTCATTCTTTCTGCCTCAGCTACCTCCTCTGGCAGCTCATTGCATATTCCACCCACTGAGCTCTTTTCCTGGTCTCTCTCTCACCCCCCCCCCCCCCCCCCCCCCACCCAGCCACAATAATTCTGACGAAGAGTCCTGACCTGAAACGTCACCTAGCCATGTCCAGAGATGCTGCCTGACTCGCTGAGTTACTCCAGCACTTTGTGTCTCTAGTGTTATTTTTATAGCTTATTCTGAAGTCAGACATAAAATGCTGGAGTAACTCAGTGCCTCAGGCAACATCTTTGGGGAAAGGGAAGAGGTGATATTTCGGGTCGAGACACTACTTGGCCTGCTCGTTATCACGGTTGACGAACATTTCAACTCCCCTTCCTATTTCCACACTGACCTTTCTGTCCTGGGCCTCCTCCACTGTCAGATTGAGGCCACATTGGAGGGAACAGCACCTCATATTCCGCCTGAGCAGTTTACATCCAGGTGGAATGAACGTTGATTTAGTTCATTTCAAGTAACCCTTGCATTCCCTCTTTTAACACCCCCCCCCCCCCCCACCCTAGTCGTCCCATCAGTTCCAGATCACTGTTCGCATCCCTGTTAAACCTCCATTATCACCTCTTCCCCCCCCCCCCCCCCAGCCAGCAATGGACCATTATGAGGCTCCACCCTTCCTGAGGTCATCTGTTGCCTGTCCTCTTTCCTACATTCGGCCCCTCCACCCCTCACCACGTTCAGTCTGAAGAAGGGTACGGACCCAAAACGACAGTGATTCCTTTCCTCCGCAGGCGCCGCCTGACCCGTTGAGTTGCTCCGGCACTTTGTGTCTATCTGCAGTTCCTTGTCTCTCCGAAGTACAGTTCATGTTTCAAGTGTGTTATCTTTCATCAGATGTTCTGTTCTGTCGTTGTTCTACGGAGTCGGAGGGAGGGGTGAAAAATTACCTCAAAGAATATCACTCAAGTGACTGTGAAGATGTATGTACTGTATATGGAATTACCCCGTAGACTCTCCAATGTAGATGGGTCGCTAATGCGCACATCACTCAGGGCTCTGTATTGCATCATCCCAATTCCTAAAAAAAAATGGACCTTTTATTGTTTATTTGTCCAATGCTGCTAAACTATAAAATCATTCAATTTCCATCACTCACATTATTATGAAATAAGTTTGTAGGTCATCGAAACGGATTTAGGCCATTTGGCCCATCGAGTCTACTCCGTCATTCAATGGCTGATCTAGTCCCTCTCTCAACCGCATTCTCCTGCCTTCTCCCCATATCCCTTGACACTCTTGCTAATCAAGAATGTGTGAATCTCCACCTTAAAAATACCCAATGACAGCCTCCACAGCCGCCTGTGGCAATGAATTCCCCAGATTCACCACCCTCTGGCTAAAGAGATTCCTCCTCGTCTCTTTTTTAAAGGTACGTCCTTTTAATCCGAGGCTGTGGCCTCTGGTCCTAGACTCTCCCACTGGTAGAAACATCCTCTCCACATCCACCCCGTCCAGGCCTTTCACTATTCGGTAAGCTTCAATGAGGTCCTCCCCTCGTCCTGCTAAACTCCAGCGAGTACAGGCCCAGCGCCGGCAAACGCTCATCATTATAACTGATGGGAAAAATTATTTTGACTAGTTATTGAAATGTAAAACTACTGTATGAGGGGTGTCACATACACTGGGCTAGAGTAGAAGGAACATATCTCTGCTTCCAATTTCACCCAGTGACAATTAGAAGACCCCAGCACAGGAACAGGCCCTTCGGCCCACAGTGGAATTTGCTGGAGTTGGAAACACTAACCCAAAGGCCCTCAATTCGAGGTGCACAGGTATTCGTACAAAAATATTACATCTAGTTCTGGTTTGAAAAATGTTTTTAAGGTTTGCAAATGTCGGACTTTGTTCGAATTAGACACTGTTAGAGTTATGATTGACTTCGTATCAGCCAAATGGCAGTGACAAATGATGATCGTTTTATTCATAAGAAGGTTATAAGATGTCTTTGGAAATTATTTTAATTATTTTCTCTCAATTTGTGGCGGTGGTTGTCGCATCTATTGTGTATCAATGCCTGAGAAGATACGTTTCACTAATTATTAAATAAGTTCTAAGTGGTGTGCGAGTCCAATGTATTCTTGAATGAACGCTGGGAGTAAGATTTACTTCGCCTGAAGCTTAAATTGTTTAGTGTCTGAGGAGCTCTGGCGTACATTTCATTAAAGGGCACGTTCGCAAATGCTGTACACATTAACATATTGAAGATGGAACGAGTCAGGCTCTCAATGTGTGAACACCTTTTGCATTTATTCATCAGGGCAGGCATTGATGAATTACACTCAGAAGGAAGTAAATTATACTCCGTTGTGTATCCTCTGGCCATTTTACATCAGCCTGCACTTTGCTTCATTGTAATACCAGCACTTAAGTCCACATTGTGAATTCAGAAGCTAGTTTTGTGGTGATTGTGGGTTTTAGCAAGATCCGAGAAGCCTCATGGGGTATTAGAATCAAAGTCAGTTCACCTCCACTTTCAAACCCTGTCCTCCAGTTTTTTTAAAGATTAATTGAAAGATACAGCACAAAAAAAGCAGGCCCTTTGACCCACTGCATCCACGCCGACCATCGATCACCGGTTCACACTAGTTCTATATCATTCCACTTTCTCATCCACTCCCTGCACACTAGGGACAATTAACCTACAAACATGTTTAACAAGGAACTGCAGATGCTGGAAAAACGAAGGTAGACAAAAATGCTGGAGAAACTCAGCGGGTGAGGCAGCATCTATGGAGCGAAGGAAATAGGCAACGTTTCGGGTCTGAAGAAGGGTTTCAGCCCGAAACGTTGCCTATTTCCTTCGCTCCATAGATGCTGAGTTTCTCCAGCATTTTTGTCAACCTACAAACATGCACGCCTTTGGGATGTGGGAGGAGACCCGAGCACCTGGAGAAAACCCAGGAGGTTCCAGGGAGAACGTGCAAAAACCACACACGGACAGCGCCCGAGATCGGGATTCAACCTGAGCCGTCCAATTTACTCATCTTTTCGGCACGCCTCTAGACCTTTTGTTCTGTGATGGAACAATTCGAAGTGATTGTCAGCTGACAAAACACGAGGAAAAACTAATGCTCAAAGTCCTGTCCCACCTACTCGACCTTTTCGGCAACTGCAGGCACCTGTCATAGGTCGCCGAAAATTTTCAACATGTTGAATATTCAGCGGCGACCAGAAAGACGCTACGACTCTGGGTGACTAGGAGACCTCTCACAACCGTACAGGCGACCCTCTGGCGACATGCCCCCTGGTGACACCTCGCGACATGTTGCCCGTACGGTCGTGAGAGGTCTAGTCACCCAAAGAGTCGTAGCGTCTTTCTGGTTGCCGCTGAATTTTCCTATGACGGGTGCCGGCAGTCGCCAAAAAGGTCGCGTAAGTGGGACAGGCCCTTAAGCATTTGGAAACAGACACAAAATGCTTGAGTAACTCAGCGGGACAGGCAGCATCTCTGGATGATCAGTCCGAAGAAGGGTCTCGACCCGAAACGTCGCCCTTTCCTTCTCTCCAGAGATGCTGCCTGTCCCGCTGAGTTACTCCAGCAGTTTGTGTCTGTCTTCGGTTTAAACCAGCATCTGCAGTTCCTTCCTGCACGACATTGGTTTCCTGGTCTGTATAAGCCATTGATTCTCCTTCGTCACAGATCAGAAACAACAATTTGGTGCCCGAGGATGTAGCATTTCTGAGGTTGCACAGGTTGCCTCCTGTAGCTGAACAGATAGCCTTTTTTTCTTTCTTGGGACTCACGAGTACAGGTGCAGGATTCCCAAAACGTTAATCAGTAATAAAGTCGGCAAACGGAATGCTGCCATTTACATCAAGAGGGCTAGAATACAAAAGCAAGGGCGTATTCCGCCATTCAATCATGGCCGATCTATCTCTCCATCCGAACCCCATTCTCCGGCCTTCTCCCCATAACCACGTACTAAGGGGTACAGAGAAGATTCACCAGACTGATTCCTGGGATGTCAGGACTTTCATATGAGGAAAGATTGGATAGACTCGGCTTGTACTCGCTGGAATTTAGAAGATTGAGGGGGGATCTTATAGAAACTTGGAAAATTCTTAAGGGGTTGGACAAGCTAGATGCTGGAAGATTGTTCCCCATGTTGGGGGAGTCCAGAACAAGGGGTCACAGTCTAAGGATAAGGGGGAATTCCTTTAGGACCGAGATGAGGAAAACATTCTTTACACAGAGAGTGGTGAGTCTCTGGAATTCTCTGCCACAGAAGGTAGTTGAGGCCAGTTCATTGGCTATATTTAAGAGGGCGTTAGATGTGGCACTTGTGGCTAAAGGGATCAGGGGGTATGGAGAGAAGGCAGGTACGGGATACTGAGTTGGATGATCAGCCATGATCATATTGAATGGCGGTGCAGGCTCGAAGGGCCAAATGGCCTACTCCTGCACCTATTTTTCTATGTTTCTAACCTAGAATCTATCTATCGCTGCTTTAATAATATCCATTGATTTGGCCCCCACAGCCTTTAAAGTGGTTTCGGTAGTTCAGAGGTAGAGAAAAATGCTGGAGAAACTCAGTGGATGAAGCAGCATCTAGGGAGCGAAGGAATAGGTGACGTTTCGGGTCGAGACCCTTCTTTCTCACCCGCTGAGTTTCTCCAGCATTTTTATCTACCTTCAATTTTTCCAGCATCCGCAGTTCCTTCTTAAACATTGGTAGTTTAGAGGGTCACTTGCAGGCAACCGAGATCAGTTTAGCTGGAGCATCTTGGTTGGTATGGATGGGTTGGGCTAAAGTACCTCTTTCGTCACTGTGTGTCCCTAGGACTAAAAACATTTGTAATCTAATGCAGACGGATGTGGATTTTGCATTCCAATGAATCAATGGCAGTCGTCACAAATTGTACATTCTGGTCAGGTGGACTTGAATACTAAGCATGAAATTGGCTGAGTACTTTGAATTTGTATGAGTTGTGCGTTACTTTGTTTCTGAGTGAAATTAAATGCATAGCTGGTAGAATGAAAACTAGGTCCTTCGGCCCGACAGGTTTGCATCACCACCGATTCCCCCCCCCCCGTTCACCCGAGTTCCATGTTATTCTACATTCGACACAAACTCCCGAACGTTTGCCCATCATCCATTCCCTGCACACCAGGGCCAATCAACCTGCAGACCTGCCCGTGTTTTGGATGTGGGAGGAAACCGGAGCGCGCGGAGGAAACCCACACGGTCACGGGGAGAACGTGCAAACTCCAACGTTGACAGGATCCGACAATATTGGCAGTACGGTGGCGCAGCGGTAGACTTGCTGCTTTGGAGCGCCAGAGACCCGGGTTCGATCCCGACTACGGGTGCTGTCTGCACGGAGTTTGTACCTTCTCCCCGTGACCTGGAGACCCGTCTCCCCGAATGTGGCTTTTCTCCGGTAGCTCCGGTTTCCTCCCATATTCCAAAGACGTGCAGGCTTATGGGTTAATTGGCTATGGTAAAATTGTAAATTGTCACTAGTGTGTGTAGGACTGAGTAAGTGTGCGGGGATCGCTGGTCGGCGTGGACTCGGTGGGATGAAGAGCCTGTTCCAACACTGTATCTCAATAGACAATAGGTGCAGGAGCAGGCCATTCGGCCCTTCGAGTCAGCACCGCCATTCAATTTGATCATGGCTGATCATCCCCAATCAGTACCCCGTTCCTGCCTTCTCCCCATATCCCCTGACTCCGCTATCTTTAAGAGCCCCATCTAGCTCTCTCTTGAAAGCATCCAGAGAACCGGCCTCCACCGCCCCCTGAGGCGGAGAATTCCACAGACTCACAACTCTCTGTGAGAAAAAGTGTTTCCTCATCTCCGTTCTAAATGGCTTACCCCTAAACTTATATCTAAACTAAACCAGAAAAAAAAATGTATTCGGGAGCAGGATCAAAACGGGGTCTCTGGCACTGTGAGGCAGCAGCTCTGCCAGCTGCACCCCTATACCATCCAGTTCTAAACTGATGATTCTGAACATCACACACAGTGCTGGAGAAACTCATTGGGTCAGGCAGCACCTGTGGAAGGAGCGGATAGGCAATCTTTTGGGTCTTTGGAATGATGAAGGATTTTGACCAAGACGTTGGCTGTCCATTCACTCCACAGATTCTGCCTGATCTAGTGAGTTCCTCCAGCACTGTGTTTTGTTCAAGATTCCATCATTTGCAGCTCCTCGTGTCTGCCAAGCATCTGCCTTGTGCATCGATCGACACAGCATTTCAATGGTACAGTGGTTCTTTACTGTCATATGCACAAATGCACAGTGAAATGATTTTCTTACAAACAGTTCAGTAGAGTATTGCCATAGCTAAACACAATCCCACTTAGCAAAATGTATAGAAATAGTCCACTGAACCTGCATGCAATAGGCGGCAGGTTTTGGCGCCATTTACAAAGTCCAGCCCGCGCTCTGGATCTTGTGCACGGTGCCTGATGTAGGCGAGCCCCAGGCTGCTGCTGGGCCTCCAGCCGTTGTCTTCCTAGGACGTGTGGATCGACCAGAGAACCTACGTCCCTCTCCTCACCCGCCCACCCACCTTTGTGCCCCGGGGGGTGGGAGCCTCCACAGCCGACACCTCGGGGGCGCGGTGGGTAGGGTTGCCAACTGTTCCGTACATTGGGTTAAATTGGTTTGTCCCGTACGGGACCGCCCTTGTCCTGTATTTGACCGCTACCACTCGGGTCGAGGGGACTGTCGGGTCGGAGCGCCGCGTCCGGCCCCGCCTCACCCGTCCCGGCGTAGTGCCGCCCATGGAGTGCAGCAGCAGCAGCAGCAGCAGCAGCAGCGCCTCGCCCGTGGCCCCGTCGGTCGGTCGGCAGCCCGGCCAGCTGTCCGACCTTCGGACCTTCGCTGACTGCCGACACCACCACCACCCCTCCTTCTCATGGCCGATCATCGGTTCATGATTTGGACGGGGCGCCGGACTTTGCGCGCGACATCTCGCGGTCAGGGCCAAAACTCCTCAGCTGGCCCGCCGGCTGGGCTTTGTGTGCAGTCCAGCACCCGGGCCGACTCATCATTCACCCAGCCAAGGCCGAGTCGGTCAATGAATTGCCGTGGGGAATTTGTCCCATATTTTGACCTTTTGTCCCTTATTAGGGAGTGAGAAAGTTGGCAACCCTAGCTGTGGGCCAAACCCCAAATCCCTCTCCTCTCCTCTCCCCTCCCAGACGCGCTCCTTGCCTGTCGTGCCCACTGTCATCGCCGACTCCATCCTCCCCGTGTGAATATTTCTTAAACGTTGCGATAGTCCCTGCCTCAACTACCTCCTCTTGCAGCTCGTTCCATACACCCACCACCCTTTGTGTAAAAAAATGGTGTCCCTCGTGTTTCTATTAATTCCTTTCCCCCGTCACTCTACACATTTTACCAGAGAGTCAATTAACCTACAAACCTGCACGTCTCTGGGATGTGGGAGGAATGTGGAGGACCCGGAGAAAACCCTTGCAGTCACAAGGAGAACGTGCAAACTCCACGCAGACACGGACAGCGCCCAAAGTCAGGATTGAAACCGGGACTCTGGTTGCAGTTTGGAGGCTAGCAGCCCTTCTAGCTGCGCCACTGTGCCGTCACTGTACTGTACTTGATGGGTTGAATAGCCTAATTCTACTTATGTCCTTATTACAGGTGTCAGAGGTTAAAGGGAGAAGGCAGGAGAATGTGGTTAGGAGGGTGATAGATCAACCATGATTGAATGGAATCAGAATCAGAATCATACTTAATGCACCAAGTATGTTTTGCAACATACGAGGAATTTCATTCATAGAATAAAAAGCAACAGATCACTCAAAAACACATTTTAACATGAACATCCACCACAGTGACTCCCACACATTCCCCACTGTGATGGAAGGCGAAATAAAGTTCAAGTCCTTCCCTTAGTTCTTTCTCGGTCGTGGGCCTCGAGCCCCTGTTGACGGGACGATCTTGACTCCCGTAGCCGGCGGCGTTCGGACCCTCCGTGTCGAGGCGATCAGCTCCTGCATCGGGGGGGATGTCGTGCTGGACGATCGAACCTCGGGTCGGGGCTGGTCGAACCTTCCGTGTCGTTGGAGCTCCCGACTCGGCCTCACCCGAGACTGCGAGCCCTTGATAACCATATAACAATTACAGCACGGAAACAGGCCTTCTCGGCCCTTCCAGTGGGTGCCGACCATTTATTTTCCCCTAGTCCCATCTACCTGCACTCAGACCATACCCCTCCATTCCCTTCCCGTCCATATACCTATCCTCTTTACTTTTAAATGTTAAAATCGATCCTGCCTCCACCACTTCTGCTGGAAGATCATTCCATACAGCCACCACTCTCTGAGTAAAGAAGTTCCCCCTCATGTTACCCCTAAACTTCTGTCCCTTAATTCTCATGTCATGCCCTCTTGTTTGAATCTTTCCTACCCTCAATGGGAAAAGCTTATCCACGTCAACTCTGTCTATCCCTTTCATCATTTTAAAGACCTCAATCAAGTCCCCCCTTAACCTTCTGCGCTCCAAAGAATAAAGACCTAACTTGTTCAACCTTTCTCTGTAACTTAGTTGCTGGAACCCAGGCAACATTCTAGTAAATCTCCTCTGTACTCTCTCTATTTTGTTGACATCCTTCCTATAATTAGGTGACCAAAATTGTACACCATACTCCAGAATGGTCTCACCAATGCCTTGTACAATTTTAACATTACTTCCCTACTCCTATATTCAATGCTCTGATTTATAAAGGCCAGCACACCAAAAGCTTTCTTTACCACCCTATCTACATGCGATTCCACCTTCAGGGAACTATGCACAGTTATTCCTAGATCCCTCTGTTCCACAGCATTCCTTAATTCCCTACCATTTACCATGTTGACGTTGATTCCGCGGTGGTCGGTGTGGGAGCGATCCCAGGCAAGCAATCAGCTCCGATGTTAAGTCCACACCCCGCGGTGGGGCTCACCACAGTCCGAGCCGGCCTCCAGCTCCATCGATACGGAGGCCGCAGAGCCCGGAGAATGTGATCCGAAAATTGATCACATCTCCGGGAAGGTAAGAGCTTGAAAAAAAAAGTTTCCCCCGATCCCCTCCCCCCTCCCCCACATAAAACAAACCAAAGAGCATTAAAACAAACTTTGAACACACTAAAAAATAACAAAAAGAATGAAAAAACGCACAGACTGCCGGCAGGGCAGCCATTGCCCCGGCCGGCAGTCGGCCTGGTGGAGTAGACATGATGGGCCGAATGGCCTAATTTGATTCCTATTCCTTATGACCTTTTGTCCTTACTGTTCAATGTTCTGTGCTCCATGTTCTATTCCCTGAGGATCTTTGCCCCTGGAATTTCATGAATTTCAACCGCAGTCACCAACTGCTGAGTGGTATAGTTTAGTTTGAAGATACAGCATGGACTTCGGACCACCCAGTCCGCGCCGACCAGCGATCCCCTCACATTGACACTAAGCTACACACACTAGGGACAATTTACATTTTTATACCAAGCCGATTAACCCACAGTGTGGGGAGGAGACCGAAGATCTCGGAGAGAACCCACGCAGGTCACGGGGAGAACGTACAAACTCCGTACAGATAGCCGGGATGGAACACAGATCTCTAGTGCTGTAAGGCAGCATCTCAACTGCTGTGCCCTTGTTTGAGGAACCATTAGGTTACTTCCCCCAGCTACAATTAGCAGACCCCGACTGTGCTAATAATGTAATCAGCAATCTCAACTTTTATCAATCGAGTTTGCGTTTCCAAAGTGCTAGTTGATCTTGATCAATTGCATGATCTGAACGTCTGATTCACACGATCGCTACCCGATTAGTAACGTTTTTCACTCATTTGTTCTGCTTGCAGCCTAGTGTATTGTACTTCTTCCTGCGGCATCTAGTTTAGTTTGGAGATACAGCGCGGAAACCAAAGGTCCCACAGCGAGCAAGATGGTCCACTCGACGAAAAAGACGTAGTACGGTCATGGGCAGATTCGTGGGTAATTTTCGGCCCCATTTCCGTAACCGGCTTCCGTCTCCGCACCAAAGATCCCGTAGCGGAGCAAAGATACTAGTGCGGAGACGGAAGCCGGTTACGGAAACATCCTCGTAAAAATATAAGTTATTTGGGAAAAATCTTCTCATTTTCCAGAATTATAATTTATTAACAAACTGTTCTCCCGCAACGTTGATTACACCGTGGGTCGGGTCGGGTCGGGTTGAGTCGGGTCAGGTTACTGAAATGGATGAAAAAAAGGCCCACGTTCCGCTCCGTTGCGTACTACACGTCAGCCCATTGCATTTAGAAAGAGTGGTCTATCTTGCTTGCTATAGGATCTTTGGCGGAAACAGGCTGACCAGCAATTCCCAGACAGTAACACTAGGGATAATTTTTATTTTTATTCATCATCATCGTTGAAAACATTAGCGACGCGGTGGCGCTGGTTTCCGACGGGAACGGTGACGGACGCACCACACATCTCCGTCCTCCAGTTCCTGCGGACTTCCGCCACTGGAAGTATAGGATTTTTGTGTGTGTGTGTGCTTTATCATCATTCCTTACAATGCCGTGTACGACAGTGAGCACAACTTCTACTGAAGTGTGGATGGCCGTTGGCTCGCTAGGAGATCATCCGCCCTTTGGCAGGTCTTGTTTTTGGTCCTGCTGGGGGTCCACAGCCCCCCTCCTCACCTGGCAAACCAGGTGGGGGAGACGGTTTAGTCGCCGACTGTCCGACCATGGAGCACGTAGCACGGGATTACATGGTACCCATGAGGGGGGGGGGGGGGGTGGGGGGGAGAAACAGGGTTTTAGTCTCTCCCTTCGGGGGGATGCGTGTCCCCCGTCACCGTCTGTGCTGAGGCCTAATGCCGGAGCTATGGCGGCGGTCCGGCTTAGAGCTGCGGTGCTCTAGCAGCGGCGGTGGTCCGGCTTAGAGCTGCGGTGCTCCTGCGGCGGCGGCGGTGGTCCGGCTTAGAGCTGCGGTGCTCCAGCGGTGGTGGCGGCGGCCTGGATCGCCTCAGCGCAGAGGGAGAAGTAGGAGGGATGAAGACAATGACTTAAGACTTTTGCCTTCCACCACAGTGAGGAGGTGCCAGGTGAACTCATTGTGGTGGATGTTGGATATGTGTTTATTATGTGTTTTTTTAAATTATATGTTATGACTGCATGGTAACAATTTCGTTCAGACCGAAAGGTCTGAATGACAATAAAGGAATCTAATCTACCTAATGTACCCATGGCGGGAGGAACTCCCCCCCCCCCCCCCCCCCCCACCTGATGTGATATCTATATTTATATTTATATTTATACCAAGTCAATTAACCAACAAACCTGTACGCCTTTGGAGTGCGGGAGGAAACCAAAGTTCTCGGAGAAAACCCACGCAGGTCACGGGGAGAACGTGCAAACTGCGTACAGACAGCACCCGGAGCCAGGATCGAAATCGGGTCTCTGACGCCGTATGCCCTATCAGGCAGCAATTCTACCGCTGCGCCACCGTTGTTATAGAGTCATACAGGAAGGAATCTCAGCCTAACTTGCCCACACGGACTAACATTGCCCCTCTATGCAAGTCCCACCTGCCTGCATTTGGCCCGTAACCCTTTGAACATATCCTATCCATGTACCACATTGAATCGCAGTGCTGGCTTGACGGGCCGAATGGTCTACTCCTGCACTTATTGTCTGTTGTACCTGTCCACAGATGTTATGATAGTCACTGCCTCAACTACCTCCACCGGCAGCCTATCTATTTCATACACCTACCATCCTTTGTGTAAAAGAGTTGCCTCTCGTTCCCTGTTAAATCTTTCCCCCTTTACTTTAGGATTATTTGTCATCTACATATTAGACGGCCATTTACAGAGGTCCATTAACCTACAACCTTCCCTACACCTCTTTGGGAAGAAATTGGAAGAATTCTTTGGTTAGGCACCTGGACATGGGCCATGTGCAGGCAGATAAGAGTAGATCTTGGCATCATGTTATACACAGACATAAGAAGGGTCTCGACCCGAAACGCCGCCTAGCTCCTTCTCTCCTTAGATGCTGCTGCACCCGCTGAGTTTCTCCAGCTTTTTGTGTATACACAGACATGATGGCCATGATGTACGTCCAACACACGTCTTCCTAAACAGATCCCCTCAACTGAAGGAAGGTTGGTGAGCCACCGGCGGGCCAAAGAAATGCTTCAAGGACAACATCAAGAACAGCCTGAAGAAATTCCACATCAGATTTAGATTAGATTAGATTAGATTACCTTTATTGTCATTCAGACCTTCCGGTCTGAACGAAATTTCGTTGCCTGCAGTCATACAAAAATTCAAAATAACTTAAAAATAACAAAAACACACAAATTTAACATCCACCACAGTGAGTTCAGCAAACACCTCCTCACTGTGGTGGAAGGCAAAAGTCTTAGTCTTTGTCTCCTTCCCTCCTTGTACTCCCTCTGCGCTGAGGCGATCCAGGCCTCTGGTGTATTGTCCCTGCCGGGTGTTGGTACCGCTGCCGCCACCGGAACGCCGGAATGCCGCCGCCGCTCCAAATCGGGCCGCCGCCTCCACCGGAATGCCGCCACAGCTCCAGGCCGGTCCGCCGCTCCAGGCCGGGACGCCGCCACCGGAATGCCGCCGCCGCTCCAGGCCGGGACGCCGCTCCAAATCGGGCCGCCACCACCGGAAACGCCGGAATGCCGCCGCTCCAGGCCGGTCCGCCGCTCCAGGCCGGTCCGCCGCTCCAGGCCGGTCCGCCACAGCTCCAAGTCGGGCCGCCGCCGCCAGGCCAGGTCAGTCGAGCCACCGCCGCTGCAGCGAACGCCGCCCGAGGCCGTCAGCTCTGCCATTAGGGCCTCAGCGCAGACGGAGACAGGGGGATACAACAAGAAAAGGTTGTATCCCCCCGAAGGAAGGGACTAAGCCCTGTTTCTCCCACCCCACCCCCCCCATACAATCTAATAAACTAACTAAACTAACATAAACTAAACACATCGAGCAACTGGGAGCACGTCGCACAGGACAGGCGCTCCTGGAGGAAAGCCGTGCAGGAAGGAGCTGCACGTCACGAAACGGACCTACGCCGTGTCGCAGAGACAAAGTGACAGCACCGTAAGGAGAGAGAGAGAACGGGGCTCGACAGCTACCAACCACCGCCAGTCTCCACTGCCCACGTTGCTCCAAGGTGTGTGGGTCGCGGATCAGCCTCTACAGACATCTGCAGACCCACAAGTAGACGACCCTATGGAGAGGAGAGGACAGTCGTACTCGTTTCGAGCGACCGCTGATGTGGGCCAAAGGGCCTGTTCCTATCTTGTCCAATCTTGTAAGTAACATCAACACATTATAGATGGACACAAAGCGCTCAAGTAACTCAGGCAGCATCTCTGGAGAAAAAGGATGGAAGACGTTTCGGGTCGGGACTTGCGTTGCCAACTTTCTCACTCCCAAATAAGGGACGGAAGGTCAAAATCCGGGACAAATTTCTGACGGCAATTCGTTGACCGACTCGGCCGTGGCTGGGTGAATGATGAGTTGGCCCATTCCCCCTGTGATCATATTGAATGTGGGGGGGGGGGGGGGAATGACAATATGACAGGCTAACAAAGGCATTCCCAGAAAGTGTTTCAGCCCGAAACGTTGCCTATTTCCTTTGCTCCATAGATGCTGCCTCACCATGCTGAGTTTCTCCAGCATTTTAGTCTACCTTCGATTTTCCAGCATCTGCAGCTCCTTCTGAAACATTTTGTCTACTCCAGAAAGATACGTTGCATCTTCACGAGTCTTCAAAAAATCTTCACGAGCTTACCTGCCATTAGCGTGTTTTCCCGAGTACCTGCCGTTAGCGTTACGAGCCGCTAAGAGACGTCCCCGAGCTCCAACGTACCCGCTATGTTCATTCTCCGTGCTTACCACGAGTTTGATTTTTTTTAAACTCGGGAGAGCTCTTGGAATGAACTCGTACCGTGGGACAGGGCTATTACAGCGCCAGAGACCCGGGTTCGATCCCGGTTACGGGTGCTGTCTGTACGGAGTTTGCACGTTCCCCCTGTGACCACGTGGGTTTTCTCCGGGTGCTCCGGTTTCCTCCCACAATCCAAAGACGTGCAGGTTTGTTCTTTGTATACCTTACATTCAATCGCTCTTTGTACCATACCTCCAGTCTCCCTCTCCCCTCACTCTCAGTCTGAAGAAGGGCCTCGAAAATGGACCACATTACACTTGTCCTTAAATCTTTGCACTGGCTCCCTGTGTGGAAAAGGATAGATTTTAAAATCCTGTTACTGGCTTATAAGGCACTGAATGGTCTGGGTCCAAAATACATCTCTGACCTACTTGTTGTATATGAGGCACCTAGACTCCTCAGGTCTTCGGGGACAGGTTTACTCTGTGTTCCCAGGGCCAGAACTAAAAAGGCTGAAGCAGCGTTCAGTTTTTATGCTCCACACCTGTGGAACAAGCTCCCTGAACATCTGAGGTGTGCACAGACTGTAAGCTCATTTAAATCGGGCCTAAAAACACTGTTGTTTACTGTAGTTTTTCCATAACCCAACATGCAGGTAATCTTAATCTTCTAATCTTAACCCTTTTATGTGCTTTTAAAATTGTTTTAATATTTTAGTGACTTTGTTTTACTATACACGCAATTGTCATTGCTTGTTACGTAATTTTTGATTATTGGCTATTCTGTTGTCCTGTGTTGTATTGTGGTTCTGCAATGTTTTTAAACTATGTTATTCTCTTGTTTCTTTTGTAAAGCACTATGAATTGCAGCTTGTACGAATGGTGCTATATAAATAAACTTGCCTTGCTCAAGCCGAAACGCCACCTATTCCTTTATTCCTGATGTATTCAAGAGAGAGTTAGATATAGCTCACAGGGCTAACGTAATCACGGGATATGGGGAGAAAGCAAGAACGGGCCACTCATTTAGGATGATCATATTGAATGGCGGTGCTGGCTCAAAGGGCCGAATGGCCTCGTCCTACTCCTGCATATATATGTTTCTATATTTAATCCAGAGATGCTGCCTGACCCGCAGAGTTACTCCAGCATTTTTTGTTTTAGTTTAGTATTAGTTTAGAGATTCAGCGTGGAAACAGGCCCTTCAGCCCACCGAGTCCGCACTGACCAGCGATCCCTGCACTTTAACACCATCCCACACACACCAGGGACAATATTACATTTAGACCAAGCCATTAGCCTACAAGCCTGTACATCTTTGGTGTATGTGAGGAAACTGAGGTAGAAAACCTACACAGGTCACGGAGGGATCGTACGAACTCCGCACTGACACCACCCGTAGTCAGTATCGAACCCGGGTCTCCGGCATTATAGGGCAGCAACACTACCGCTGCGCCACCGTGCTGCCCTAAAGTGTGATGATGATGATACGTTACTGTCTCATGTCGCAGTGAAATGGGTTGCAGTGAAAGCTGTGTTTTGCGTACAACCCAGTAAAATCATTCATCACACCTCACCAAGGATGCACACAAGAGTTGCCGCGTTACTGGCCCCGACCGAGTGACATAAAGCTCATCTGTCAGACTTACCTTCCTTCCACTCACGGCGGTGAACCAAGCCCTGCTGGATCTTCTCTTTGTTCTCAGCGGCCCCCAGCGGGGTGACAGGTTCACAAGTTATAGGAGTAGAATTAGGCCATTCGGCCCATCGAGTCCACTCCACCATTCAATCATGTCTGATCTCTGCCTCCTAATCCCATTTCCCTGCCTTCTCCCCATAACCAGTTCTAATCAAGAATTTGTATACATCTGCCTTAAATATATCCACTGACTTGGCCTCCACAGCCCTCTGTGGCAATGAGATCCGCAGATTAACTACCCTCTGACTAAACCACGCGGGTGGTTTTAAACTGAATAAGGGGGGTGGGGTCTCAACTGAGATAGTCGCCGATGGAGTTAAAGGGAAAGAGAGTAAAGGGATGGTTGATGACCCCAGAATTAACGGGAAAGGAAGCTCACAAAGGGATAGGAGAGTATGGCCAAGTGTAATAGGGATCGATGTGAAAGGTGAGATACGTAATGAATTAAAAGTATTGTATATGAATGCGCGAAGTATAGAAACATAGAAACATAGAAAATAGGTGCAGGAGTAGGCCATTCGGCCCTTCGAGCCTGCACCGCCATTCAATATGATCATGGCTGATCATCCAACTCAGTATCCCGTACCTGCCTTCTCTCCATACCCCCTGATCCCATTAGCCACAAGGGCCACATCTAGCTCCCTCTTAAAAAAAGCCAACGAACTGGCCTCAACTAAGAAGGCAGAGAATTCCACAGATTCACCACTCTCTGTGTGAAAAATGATTTTCTCATCTCGGTCCTAAAAGACTTCCCCCTTATCCTTAAACAGTGACCCCTTGTCCTGGACTTCCCCAACATCGGGAACAATCTTCCTGCATCTAGCCTGTCCAACCCCTTAAGAATTTTGCAAGTCTCTATGAGATCCCCCCTCAATCTTCTGTAAGAAGTAAAGTAGATGAGCTTGAGACTCAGTTAGCGGTTGGTAGACATGAGATTGTGGGGATTACTGAGACGTGGCTGCAGGAGGATCGGGCCTGGGAACTTATTAATTAAGGGTTATACATCCTCTAGGAAGGACAGGCAGGTGGGCAGAGGAGGGGGGTAGCTCTGCTGGTGAGGGATGGAATTCAGGCCCTTGCGAGGGAAGACATAGGGACTGACGAGGTAGAGTCACTGTGGATTGAGTTGAGGAATTGTAAAGGCAAGAAGACACTAATTGGCGTTATTTACAGACCCCCAAATAGAAGCCCGGATGTAGGGTGTAAGTTGCAGCAGAAGTTAAAACTGGCATGGTAAATGCCACTGTGGTGATGGGGGGTTTCAATATGCAGGTAGACTGGGAAAGTCAGGTTGGTTCAGGACCCCAAGAAAGAGAGTTTGTAGAATGCCTCCGAGATGGATTCTCAGAGCAGCTTGTAATGGAGCCGACCAGAGAAAAGGCAATTCTGGATTTAGTGTTGTCCAATGAACCAGATATGATAAGAGAACTCGAGGTAAAGTAACCGCTTGGAGGTAGTGATCATAATATGATTAGTTTCAATCTGCAATTTGAGAAGGAAAATGTTAGGTCGGAAGTGGCAATGATGCAGTTGAACAAAGGGGATTATGAAGGCATGAGAGAGGAGCTGGCCAAAGTAGACTGGAATGGGATCCTAGCAGGAATGACGGTGGAACAGAACTGGCAAGAATTTCTGGGCATAATCCGGAAGACGCAGGATCATTTCATTCCAAAAAGGAAGAAAGATTCTAAGGGGAGTAGGAGGCAACCGTGGCTGACAAGAGAAGTTAGGGATAGAATAAAACTAAAAGAAAAGATGTATAACACAGCAAAGAGTAGCCGGAAGCCAGCGGATTGGGGAACTTTCATAGGACAACAGAAGGAAACAAAACGGGTAATACGGGCTGAAAAGATGAAGTATGAGGGGAAGCTGGCCAGGAATATAAAGAAGGACAGTAAAAGCTTCTTCAGATATGTTAAGGGAAAAAGAGTACCAATGTCAAATGTGGGTCCCTTGAAGGCAGACACGGGTGAAATTATTATGGGGAACAAGGGAATGGCAGAAGAGTTGAATAGGTACTTCGGATCTGTCTTCACTAAGGAGGACACAAACAATCTCCCAGATGTACTGGAGGACAGAGGATTTAAGGAGATAGAGGAACTGAAAGCCATTTTCATTAGGCGAGAAATAGTATTGGGTAAGCTAATGGGACTGAAGTCGGATAAATCCCCTGGGCCTGATGGTCTGCATCCCAGGGTCCTCAGGGAGGTGGCTCTAGAAATAGTGGGCGCATTGGTGATCATTTTCCAATGTTCAATAGATTCAGGATCAGTTCCTGTGGATTGGAGGATAGCTAATGTTAACCCACTTTTCAAGAAAGGAGCGAGAGAGAAAACGGGGAATTACAGACCAGTTGGCCTGACTTCGGTGGTGGGAAAGATGCTGGAGTCAATTATTAAAGATGTAATAATGGGGCATTTGGATAGCAGTAAAAGGATTAGTCCAGGTCAACATGGATTTATGAAAGGGAAATCATGCTTGACTAATCTTCTGAAAAATTTTGAGGATGTGACAAGTAAAATGGATGAAGAGGGGCCAGTGGATGTAGTGTATCGAGACTTTCAGAAAGCCTTTGATAAGGTCTTGCACAGGAGACTGGCGACTAAAATTAGAGCACATGGTGTTGGGGGTAGGGTGTTGATATGGATAGAAAATTGGTTGGCAGACAGGAAGCAAAGAGTAGGAGTGAACGGGTCCTTTTCAGAATGGCAGGCAGTGGCGAGTGGAGTGCCGCAAGGCTCGGTGTTGGGGCCGCAACTGTTTACCATATATATTAATGATTTGGAAGAGGGAATTAGGAGCAACACTGGCAAGTTTGCGGATGACACAAAGCTGGGTGGCAGTGTGAACTGTGAAGAGGATGTTAGGAGGTTGCAGGGTGACCTGGACAGGTTGAGTGAGTTGGCAGATGCGTGGCAGATGCAGTATATTATAGATAAATGTGAGGTTATCCACTTTGGCGGCTAAAACAAGGGGGCAGATTATTATCTCAATGGGGTTAGGTTAGGTAAGGGGGAGGTACAGCGAGACCTGGGTGTCCATGTACACCAGTCACTGAAAGTTGGCGTGCAGGTACAGCAGGCAGTGAAGAAAGCTAATGGAATGTTGACCTTCATAACAAGAGGATTTCAGTATAGGAGTAAAGAGGTCCTTCTGCAGTTGTATAGGGCTCTGGTGAGACCACATCTGGAGTATTGTGTACAGTTTTGGTCTCCTAATTTGAGGAAGGACATCCTTGTGATTGAAGCAGTGCAGCGTAGGTTCACGAGATTGATCCCTGGGATGGCGGGACTGTCATATGCAGAAAGATTGAAAAGACTAGGCTTGTATTCACTGGAGTTTAGAAGGATGCGGGGGGATCTTATAGAAACATATAAAATTATAATAGGACTGGACAAGCTAGATGCAGGAAAAATGTTCCCAATGTTGGGTGAGTCCAGAACAGGGGCCACAGTCTTAGAATAAAGGGGAGGTCATTTAAGACTGAGGTGAGAAAACTTTTTTACCCAGAGAGTTGTGAATTTATGGAATTCCCTGCCACAGAGGCCAAATCACTGGATGGATTTAAGAGAGAGTTAGATAGAGCTCTAGGGGCTAGTGGAGTCAAGGGATATGGGGAGAAGGCAGGCACGGGTTATTGATAGGGGACGATCAGCCATGATCACAATGGATGGCGGTGCTGGCTTGAAGGGCCGAATGGCCTCCTCCTGCACCTATTTTCTATGTTTCTATGTTTCCTCCTCACCTCCTTTCTAAAACAGCGCCCTTTATTTCTGAGGCTGTGACCTCTGGTCCTAGACTCACCCACCAGTGGAAACATCCTCTCCACATCCACTCTATCTATCCCCCTTATCATCTTCGGCTGCCCCCCCCCTCCCACCACCACCCCCCACCCCCCCACCACACCCTTCCCCCTCCCTCCCCCCCCCCCCCCCCCCCACATGCAACCACTTCCTCAGGTACAAAGTGCTGGAGTTTGTGTCTATCTTTGGTATAAACCAGCATCTGCAGTTTTAGTCATAGAGTGATACAGCGTGGAAACAGGCCCTTCGGCCCAACTTGCTCACACCGGCCAACATGTCCCAGCTGCGCTAGTCCCACCTGCCCGCGTTTGGTGCATATCCTTCCATCCATGTACACGCCTAACGTTGGGATAGTCCCAGCCTCAACTACCTCCTGTGGCAGCTCGCTCCGTACACCCACCACCCTTTGCGTTGCCCGTTTCTACAGCACGTTACACCAGTCGGGATATTAAAAGCGAGCCCCCGTGAACCAGCCGAGCCAAGCCCCATCGCGGGCGAGGCGCCAGGCCGCGCTGGGGGAGAGCTTTCACGCGCCCCGACTTGAATGCAGCTAATAAGCTTTTTTGTCTCAGCTCTCCGTGTCAGCAAGAACGTCATGGGCGACAGTGATGGATGGGGGGGAAGGTTGACGATCACACAGAGTGACTCGATGAGCAACGAGCGTGCGACACCGAGGGTGCCGCATCACGCCCGCTATGAGGAGTGATGGATGATCGGAGGCACGCTCTACAGGGGTGAACAACAGAGGTTAACGGAATTACCGATGAGCCCCGTGGACTTTGATGATCCATCAAGCCGGCAAAATGGATCTGATTGAGTTTGCAGATCCTTAATGATAGGATAAACAACGGGATGACCTCTCACTCCGAATTGCAGTCCTCGTATTTTAAGCCACTGCCTAGTTTCTTAAACTATTAACTTCAAAGGCTTGTGTTGATGTGACATTTTTTTAACGATCTCGTTACGTGCCAGACAACTTGGCAGAGTATTTGGCACATTATCAACTATGTGCCAAATGATGGTCCTATAGAAGTGGACCCATCAGCCACAGACAATGATGGCCCTAGTCCTAGTCAGAGCCCTAGTGAGACCACACCTGGAGTATTGTGTGCAGTTGTGGTCCCCTAATTTGAGGAAGGACATTCTTGCTATTGAGGGGAGTGCAGTGCAGGTTTATAAGGTTAATTCCCGGGATGGCGGGACTGTCATATGCTGAGAGAATGGAGCAGCAGGGCTTGTACACTCTGGAGTTTAGAAGGATGAGAGGGAATCTCATTGAAACATAGAAGATTCTTAAGGGCTTGGACACACTAGAGGCAGGAAACATGTTCCCGATGTGGGGGGAGTCCAGAACCAGGGGTCACAGTTTAAGAATAAGGGGTAAGCCATTTAGAACGGAGACGAGGAAACACTTTTTCTAGGGACAATTTACAATTTTACTGGAGCCAATTAACCTGCAAACCTGCACGTCTTTGGAGTGTGGGCGGAAACCGGAGCACCCGGGCCTTTCAGCACCATATTGGGATTATTATTTATTGACATTTCTTTTGGTCTATTAAATCTATATATTGTGTTTACAGGACTGATAAGCTGCCGCAAGTAATTTCATTGTTCCCTTGTCAGTACATATGACAAACACTCTTGACTCTTAGCTTTAGATTGGTTTATTATCATGTGGATCGAGGTACAATGAAAAACCTTTTCCTGTTGTGTTCTCTTCTACTTCTTTCGTGTGGCATGCACAGCCGAAAGTTGTTGGACATCTTGTTCTATTTGATCTTCCGGTTTGTGCACGTCGAGTTGGCTGCATCAGTCGAAACATGGCGGACCACGTGAAGGTTGCAATCTTCCAACCCCGCTGTTGTGTTATCCAGTGAGCAGAAATAACCAACCCGACCTCCCGGTGGCTCAGCACCTCAACTCTCCCTCCCATTCCGTATCCGACCTCTCGGTCCTGGGCCTCCTCCACAGCCAGAGTGAGCAACACCGCAAGTTGGAGGAACAGCACCTCATATTCCGCTTGGGGAGTCTGCATCCTCTGGGCGTAAACATTGAATTTTCTCAATTCTGTTAACCCTTGCTGTCTCCTCCCCTTCCCACCTCTCCCTCAGCCCTCGGGCCCTGGCATTCCCTCTCTCTCTATCTCTCCCCCATCCAAGTCGCACTAGCTTCTCATTTTCACACTACAAACAGCTTACAATGGCCCGTTTCTTTTATCATCGATACTTTTTTGCATATCTTTCATTCATTGTTCTTTATCTCTCCACATCACCGTCTATATCTCTCGTTTCCCTGATCCCTAACCAGTCTGAAGAATGGTCTCGACCCGAAACGTCGCCTATCTCCTTCGCTCCTTAAATGCTGCTGCACCCGCTGAATTTCTCAAGCCTTTTGTGTACCCTCGACTATACATGACCACTGGGTGGCGCCCGTAATGGCCGCCTCGCCAACAGTCTGTCTCATCTAATCTCTGCTTTTATTATTTTAAGTATGTCTCAAATGTACGTTTTAATGTTTCTTGGTATGTTTTATGTGGAGGTTGGGGGGGGGTGTTCAGGGGAAACTTTTTCCAGTCACTTACCTCGAGGGAGGTGCGATATTTTCTTTGTGTCGATATGATAGACAATAGACAACAGACAATAGGTGCAGGAGTAGGCCATTCGGCCCCTCGAGTCAGCACCGCCATTCAATGTGATCATGGCTGATCATCCCCAATCAGTACCCCGTTCCTGTCTTCTCCCCATATCCCCTGACTCCACTATTTTTAAGAGCCCTATCTAGCTCTCTGTTGCAAGCATCCAGAGAACCGGCCTCCACTGTCCTTTGAGGCAGAGAATTCCACAGACTCACAACTCTCTGTGAGAAAAAGTGTTTCCTCGACTCCGTTCTAAATGGCTTACGAGATGGAGATTTACTTTAGACTTTATAGATACAGCACTCAACCGAGATGAGAAGGACTTTTTTCACACAGAGAGTGGTGGGTCCCTGGAACTCTCTGCCACAGAGGGTAGTTGAGGCCAGTTCATTGGCTATATTTAAGAGGGAGTTAGATGTGGCCCTTGTGGCTAAGGGGATCAGAGGGTATGGAGAGAAGGCAGGTACGGGATACTGAGTTGGATGATCAGCCATGATCATATTGAATGGCGGTGCAGGCTCGAAGGGCCGAATGGGCTACTCCTGCACCTAATTTCTATGTTCTATGTTTCTATTGGGCCTTCGCCCCACCGAGTCCGCGCCGACCAGCGATCACCCCACACGCCAACACTACCCTACACAAGAGGGATCATTTCTCATTTTTGCTGAAGCCATTTAACTTACAAACCTGGACGTCTTTGGAGTGTGGGAGGAAACCGGAGCACCCGGAGAAAACCCAGGCAGGTCACGGGGGGGGGGGATAGTACAAACTCTGTACCGACAGCACCCGCAGTCAGGATCGAACCCGGGTCACCGGCGTGGTGAAGCAGCAACTCTGCCGCTGTGCCTCCGTGCCGGCCTTTTGGAATAGCAGACAGCACTGTGTCTGACCTAGTGTGCAGGAAAATAGAGAATTAGAATACCCCATTCATCAGTGTTAAAATCCCAAGCCTTGCTGGCCGAGCGTTCAAAGAAGTATAATGTAGATTTTATTTTCTAAAGGGATTATAAAAATAGTCCAGGAATATGAATATAGAAAGGGGGTATTGCATCCAGTTTCATTATTCAAACACTCTTGCCAATGCTTTCTATAAATATTTGATGTGTAACTTATGATATGTTATACCTTATTAAGTTCTTCTGAATCTATAAAACCCTCCTTGTGTAATATGAGTGAAAATTTCCATCAGAATGTCAGATTCATATTTAATTCCGGGCTCCTGGAGAAAGTGGAAGAAAAATGATTGGGACTCGGAGGATGAAACACGAGTGATTGATAACAAACAAATTACAATTGGCAGAAGGCTCTGAGCTCAATGGTTTTCCGTAGGATTCGAGGCAGTGCTCAAGGCTAATGTTTCAGCTGCTCGGGTGGCTTCCAGGTGAGGCGTTAGATGAGGCAAAACATTTCCACAGCACCTCTTAGAAGAGATACAAATATGGAGAGTCATAGAGTCTTAAGGGTCTGTCCCACCAGCATGCAACTCTATGCGATTAGCGCGACCTAACGTGGTCGCTTGAGCCGTCCAGCGTCGCGAAGCCGGTCCCACTTCGATTGCCTGAGCCATGCGGAATTGTGCGGAGTTCGTCCCGACACTGCGCGGGGCTCCGAAAAACTGACTATGTCCAAAAATTCCGCACGGCAACGGCTTGTCGGCTCGCAGTCGCCTCGACGCATTACACACTGCCTCGACATCGTGCCTCCGTGACCCTCTCTGTAGGTGCCTCCGTGACCCTCTATGTGTGTGGCTCCGTGGCCCTCTGTGTGTGTGCCTCTGTGCCCCTCTCTGTGTGCCCCTCTCTGTCCTGGCGAACTTACCTTAGACTTTGCTCCAAGTTCGCCTCACTTTGCGCCACGTTGCGCCACTCACCCGACCTCCGCGCGGCCCCAACTGCCGGTTGCGCTTGCCGCATACAGGCGCATACTGGTGGGAACGGCCCTGTACAGGGGATCACCCGACCTCCGCGCGGCCCCCGCTTCTAGTTTGATCGCGTTCATCGCATAGAGTTGCATGCTGGTAGGACAGGCCCTTTACAGTGTGGAAACAGGCCCATCAGTCCAACTTGCCCACACCGATCAACATGTCCCATCTACACTAGTCCCACCTGCCAGCGTTTGGCCCATAATCCCTCTAAACCTGTCCTATCCATGTACCTGTCTAAATGTTTCTTAAACGTTACATTAGTACCTGCCTCAAATACCTCCTTTGGCAGTGTGTTCTATACATGATTCCACAGTGGCGCAGTGGGTAGAGTTGCTGCCTTACAGCGAATGCAGCGCCGGAGACCCGGGTTCGATCCTGACTACAGGTGCTGTCTGTACAGAGTTTGTTCGTTCTCCCCGTGACCCGCGTGGGTGTTCTCCGAGATCTTCGGTTCTCCCACACTCCAAAGACGTGCTGGTTTGTAGGTCAATTGACGGTGTAAAAATGTATAAGATGTAAACAGAAATTGTCCCTAATGTGTGTATGATAGTGTTAACATGTGGGGTAATCGCTGGTCAGCGCAGACCCGGTGGGCCGAAGGGCCTGTTTCCGTGCTGTGTCTCCAAACTAAACCTCCATGTACCTGTCTATTGTAAATGTTTCTTAAATGTTGGGATAGTCCCAGCCTCAACTACCTCCTTTGGCAGCTCGTTCCATACACACACCACCCTTTGTGTAAAAAAAGTTACCCTTCAGATCTTTCCCCCTTCACCTTAAATCCATGTCCTCTGGTTCCCTACCTCTGGGCAAAAGTCTTGAGGCTACACGAATTCCCCCTGCATTCCCTCTCTCACCATCCTGTCCTCAACCAAGTTGCACCAGCTTCTTGTTCTCACCTAGCGCACAGCTAACAACGTCCCGTTCCCTTCATCATCGTTACGTTTTTGCGAAAGGATTTGAGTATAGGAGCAGGGAGGTTCTACTGCAGTTGTACAGGGTTTTGGTGAGGCTACACCTGGAGTATTGCGTACAGTTTTGGTCTTCAAATCTGAGGAAAGACATTCTTGCCATAGAGGGGGTACAGAGAAGATTCACCAGGCTGATTCCTAGGATGTCAGGACTTCCATATGAAGAAAGACTGGATAGACTCGGCTTGTACTCACTGGAATTTAGAAGATTGAGGGGGGATGTTATAGAAACTTACAAAATTCTTAAGGGGTTGGACAAGCTAGATGCTGGAAGATTGTTCCCGATGCTCACATCTTCACAGATGTGCAGATCTTTCCTGGTCCGAGAACACAGGTGCAATTATTAAGAAAGCTCATCAGCGCCTCTACTTCCTGAGAAGATTATGGAGAGTTGGTCTGTCAAGGAGGACTCTCTCTAACTTCTACAGGTGTACAGTAGAGAGCTTGCTGACCGGTTGCATCGTGGCTTGGTTCGGCAACTTGAGCGTCCTGGAGAGGAAAAGACTACAAAAAGTAGTAAACACTGCCCAGTCCATCATCGGCTCTGACCTTCCTTCCATCGAGGGGATTTATCACAGTCGCTGCCTCAAAAAGGCTGGCAGCATCATCAAGGACCCACACCATCCTGGCCACACACTCATCTCCCTGCTACCTTCGGGTAGAAGGTACAGGAGCCTGAAGACTGCAACAACCCGGTTTAGGAATAGCTACTTCCCCACAGCCATCAGGCTATTAAACCTGGCTCGGAACTCTGAACATTAATATCCCTCCATCTGTTATTTGCACTTTATTAATTTATTAAGTCATGGGTGTATTTATGTATAGAATTGTAGTCAATGCCTACTATGTTCTGTTGTGCTATGCAAAGAAAGATTTTCATTGTCCTGTCAGGGACACATGACAATAAACTCTTTTGACTTTGACTTTTTGATGCTGGGGGAGTACAGAACAAGGGGTCACAGTCTAAGGATAAGGGGGAATTCCTTTAGGACCGAGATGAGGAAAACATTCTTTACACAGAGAGTGGCGAGTCTCTGGAACTCTCTGCCACAGAAGGTAGTTGAGGCCAGTTCATTGGCTATATTTAAGAGGGCGTTAGATGTGGCACTTGTGGCTAAAGGGATCAGGGGGTATGGAGAGAAGGCAGGTACTGGATACTGAGTTGGATGATCAGCCATGATCACATTGAATGGCGGTGCATGCTCGAAGGGCCGAATGGCCTATTCCTGCATCTATTTTTCTATGTTTCTATATCTTTCATTCATTTGTTCAACATCTCTCTTCATCACCGTCTATGTCTCTCGTTTCCCTTTCAGTCTGAAGAAGGGTCTCGACCCTGAACGTCACCCATTCATTCTCTCCGGAGATGCTGCCTGTCTTGCCAAGTTAAGGGCCTGTCGTACTTTCACGATCTAATTCACGACCTCTGCCGAGTTTTCCCTTGACTCATACTCGCAGCATGGTCGTCACAAGGTCGTCGCACGGTCGTAGGTAGGTATGATGCTAGTCGTAGGTACTCGTGACATCATGTAGGTCGGGGCGTTTTTCTAGCCTGGCGAACAATGTCCACAAATATAAAACGTTGTGAATTAGGTCGTGAAAATGGGACAGGCCCTTAACTCCTTAACGCCAGCATTTTGCGTCTATCTTTAGTCCTGGTCACTTTGACGTGTGTGGGAACTTGCTGTTTTCGAACTGGTTTCACTCCTTGCGATGTGAGAGCAACGACTGCAATCTGAGCTCACTTTAATTGGCCGCTAAATTATTCCATGATATCTAGAGAGGTGACGTGAGAAGCAACATTAGGAATGAAAATCATTCTTTGGAGCATGTTTGTGCAAGTATGCCAACGCCTGGCTGTGTTTGCAACGGAGATAGTTTAGCGGATGAACGGCACCAATCGACAATAGACAATAGACAACGGGTGCAGGAGTAGGCCATTCGGCCCTTCGAGCCAGCACCGCCATTCAATGTGATCATGGCTGACCATCCCCAATCAGTACCCCGTTCCTGCCTTCTCCCCATATCCCCTGACTCCGCTATCTTTAAGAGCCCTATCCAGCTCTCTCTTGGAAGCATCCAGAGAACCGGCCTCCACCGCCCTCTGAGGCAGAGAATTCCACAGACTCACAACTCTCTGTGAGAAAAAGTGTTTCCTCATCTCCGTTCTAAATGGCTTACCCCTTATTCTTAAACTGTGAGCCCTGTTTCTGGACTCCCCCAACATCGGGAACATGTTTCCTGCCTCTAGCATGTCCAAGCCCTTAACAATCTTATATGTTTCAATAAGATAACCTCGCATCCTTCTAAACTCCAAAGTGTACAAGCCCAGCTGCTCCATTCTCTCAGCGTACGACAGTCCCGCCATCCCGGGAATTAACCTTGTGAACCTGTACTCCCTCGGTAGGTTAGAATCGAATTTATTCTGAATTATTCTGGATTCACCGATTAACTCTGGTCTCAGAACACAACTGACAACAACGGTGGTCTCACAGCGACTCCCAGAAACCGCGCGAAAAGCCCGACCCCTCCCAGAGTCACGTGCGCGCGGCTTCCGACCGCAGGGTTCGATGCTGACGAGCACCAGAAGGTGGCGCTATAATAGACACTACTGGAGAATAGTTGACCTTCTGGGTTGGGACCCTTCTGCAAAGTTCCCCTCTCTCCCCTGTGTCCCACCTGGATTTTGCACCCATTTCACTCCTCCTCCCGCCCCCCCCTAAATCCCCACATTCCCTCCTCTGGCTTTACAATTTAAACCCCTTCTATCTTTCATCTCACAATTTTCATCTCCATCTAACACTCGGCAGGCATTGTCCTGCCACCCCCCCCCCCCCCCCCCCCACTTCTCTTCCAGCTTTCTCTCCCCCCACTACAATCGGCCTGAACAATAGATGACCCTAGCCGTCATCTATTCCGAGTTCTCCTGAGATGCTGCTTGACCCACTGAGTTATAAAGTCATAGGGTCACGCAACGTGGAAACAGGCCCTTCGGCCCACATCGCCCATGCCAACCAACATGCCCCAGCTACACTAGTCCCACCTGCCTGCGTTTGGCCGACGTGTACCTGTCCAATTGTTTCTTAAACATTGTTATCTAACCGACCTCAACTACCTCACCCAGCAGCTCATTCCATTTACCGTTTACCTACCACCCTTTGTGTAAAAAACAGTTGCCCTTCAGGTTCTTAATGTTTTGTGTTTTCAGAGTCATTCGTAACTGTCACTGTATCTCATGTCGGGAATTGAGGAATGCTGTGGAACAGAGGGATCTAGGAATAATTGTGCATAGTTTCCTGAAGGTTGAATCGCATGTAGATGGGGTGGTAAAGAAAGCTTTTGGTGTGCTGGCCTTTATAAATCAGAGCATTGAATATAGGAGTAGGGAAGTAATGTTAACATTGTACAAGGCATTGGTGAGACCAATTCTGGAGTATGGTGTACAATTTTGGTCGCCTAATTATAGGAAGGATGTCAACAAAATAGAGAGAGTACAGAGGAGATTTACTAGAATGTTGCCTGGGTTCCAGCAACTAAGTTACAGAGAAAGGTTGAACAAGTTAGGTCTTTATTCTTTGGAGCGCAGAAGGTTAAGGTGGGACTTGATTGAGGTCTTTAAAATGATGAAAGGGATAGACAGAGTTGACGTGGTTAAGCTTTTCCCATTGAGGGTAGGAAAGATTCAAACAAGAGGGCATGACATGAGAATTAAGGGACAGAAGTTTAGGGGTAACATGAGGGGAACTTCTTTACTCAGAGAGTGGTGGCTGTGTGGAATGATCTTCCTGCAGAAGGTGGAGGCAGGATTGATTTTAACATTTAAAAGTAAAGTGGATAGGTATATGGACGGGAAGGGAATGGAGGGGTATGGTCTGAGTGCAGGTAGATGTTACTAGGGAAAAATAAATGGTCGGCACGGACTGGAAGGGCCGAGAGGGCCTGTTTCCCTGCTGCAATTGTTATATGGTTATATGGTTATGTTGTTACTTGTGGGCGGAGCACCAAGGCAAATTCCTTGTATGAGTATACTTGGCCAATAAACTAACTTACTTACTTTAATACTTACTTACTTATTAAATTAAATTCCCCCCCCCCCCCCCCCACCACCCCCCTCACCCCCCAACCCCTCCACCCCCCTCACCTTAACCCTATGTCCTCTGGTTCTCGATTCCCCTACTCTGGGTACAAGACCATGGGAGAAGGGAAAATGGGGGGGGAGGGGGAGGAAAGGGGGGGGGGGGAGGGGAGGAAAGGGGGGGGGGAGGTGCTTGGCAGATGGTTGGACAAAGGCCAGAAATGAAAAGACAGAAGGCGTGAGATAAGAATGGGAGAGATGTGAATGGTGAAAGACTCCGTTAATCCAGTATGTTGCGTCTTTTTATGCGGCTGTGTTGACCTTGATGTTGGCATGGAGTCATAGAGCCACAGTGTGGTAACAGGCCCTAAGCCCCCAACTCGCCCACACAGGCCAACCATGTCCCAGCTACCCTAGTGCCACTTGCCCGCGCTTGGTCCATATCCCTCCAAACCCGTCCTATCCACGTACCTGTCTTAACTGTTTCTTAAACATAGAAACATAGAAACATGGAAATTAGGTGCAGAAGTAGGCCATTCGGCCCTTCGAGCCTGCACCGCCATTCAATATGATCATGGCTGATCATCCAACTCAGTATCCCGTACCTGCCTTCTCTCCATATCCTCTGATCCCCTTAGCCACAAGGGCCACATCTAACTCCCTCTTAAATATAGCCCCAGCCTCAAGGGCCTGTCCCACTTTCACGACCTAATTCACGACCTCCGCTGAGTTTGCCCTTGACTCGTACTCGCAGCATGGTCGTCACGAGGTCGTGGGAGGTCGTAGGCAGGTCGCGATGCTAGTCGAAGGTACTCGTGGCATCAAGTAGGTCGGGGCGTATTTTCTAGCCTGATGAAAAATGTCCATGAGTGAAAAAGGTTGTGAATTAGGTCGTGAAAGTGGGACAGGCCCCTTCAACTACCTCCTCTGGCAGCTAGCTCCAAACACCCACCACCCTCTGTGTGAAAAAGTTACCCCTCGGATTCCTATTGAATCTTTTCCCCCTTCACCTTGAACCTGTGTCCTCTGGTCTTCGATTCCTCTAAAAAGACTCTGTGCGTTTAAAAGCGTTGACGTCAGCGTTCCTTTCTATGGGTTTTACTTTGACGTCGTCTAAGATGACACCGGTTATGTGTCTCACACATACATATTCAGGAGATGCTTAACCTTTGAGTTGGCCTGAACACTCACAGGCACAGATTGTCTTGCTACCCAGTGGAGCCGCTGACTCCGTTCTTGCCAACCACTTACTAACTCCAGGAACTCGCACTCAGACTGTTCCTGAAACACCTTCAATGTCACTTACTCAGTGGGACTTTTTTACTTTCCACGCTGAGTTCATTCAAATTAACATTTCACTCACCCATCTGATACTTTTAGCAGTGAGAAGAAAAAGTCACAAAGGTAGACACAAAGTGCCGGAGTAACTCTGCGGGCCAGGCAGCATCTCTGCAGAAAATGGATAGGTGATGTTTCTGGGTTATGACCCTCCGGCTTCCTCCCACACTCCAAAGTCAATAGACAATAGGTGCAGGAGTAGGCCATTTGGCCCTTCGAGCCAGCACCGCCATTCAATGTGATCATGGCTGATCATCCCCAATCAGTACCCCGTTCCTGCCTTCTTCCTATATCCCCTGACTCCGCTATCTTTAAGAGCCCTATCCAGCTCTCTCTTGAAATCATCCAGGGAACCTGCCTCCACTGCCCTCTGAGGCAGAGAATTCCACTGACTCACCACTCTCTGTGAGAAAAAGTGTTTCCTCGTGTCCGTTCTAAATGGCTTACTCCTTATTCTTAAATTGTGGCCCCTGGTTCTGGACTCCCCCAACATCGGGAACATGTTTCCTGCCTCTAGTGTGTCCAAGCCGTTAACAATCTTATATGTTTCAATGAGATCCCCTCTCATCCTTCTAAACTCCAGAGTGTACAAGCCCAGCTGCTCCATTCTCTCAGCAGGTTTGTAGATAAATTGGCGAGTTAAATGTAAACATTGTCCCTAGTGTGTGTAGGATAGTGTTAATGTGCGGGGATCGCTGGTCGGCGCGGACTCGGTGGGCCGAAGGGCCTGTTTCCACGCTGTATCACTAAACTAAACTAAACTAAACTAATCAGAATCAGAATCAGAATCACACTTTATTCGCCAAGTATGGTTTGTAACATACGAGGAATTTCATTGGCCAGGTCAGTCATAAAATTAAAAGCAACAGATCACTCAAAGACACATTTTAACATGAACATCCACCACAGTGACTCCTACACATTCCTCACTGTGATGGAAGGCGAAATCAAGTTCAAGTCTCTTCCTTTTGTTCTTCCTCGGTCGGGGGCCTCGAGCCCCCGTTGACGGGACGATCTTGACTCCCGTAACCGGCAGCGTTCGGACCCCCCGTGTCGAGGCGATCAAGTTCCTGCATTGGGGGATTGTCTGCTCCCCCCGCGCCAGGCGATCGAACCTCGCGTCAGGGCTGGTCGAACATCGAAACATAGAAAATAGGTGCAGGAGGAGGCCATTCGGCCCTTCGAGCCAGCACCGCCATTCATCGTGATCATGGCTGATCGTCCCCAATCAATAACCAGTGCCTGCCTTCTCCCCATATCCCTTGATTCCACCAGCCCCTAGGGCTCTATCTAACTCGCTCTTAAATCCATCTAGTGACTTGGCCTCCACTACCCTCTGTGGCAGGGAATTCCACAAATTTACAACTCTCTGGGTGAAAAAGTTTATTCTCACCTCAGTCTTAAATGACCTCCCCTTTATTCTAAGACTGTGGCCCCTGGTTCTGCACTCGCACAACAATGGGAACATTTTTCCTGGTTTGTCCAGTCCTTTCATAATTGTATATGTTTCTATAAGATACCCCCTCATCCTTCTAAACTCCAGTGAATACAAGCTAGCATGTAGCTCGTAGCTAGCGGCCAAGCTATCCAGTAGCTATCTGTCTTGCTATCCCATATGCAGCTCAGTCTAGCTAGCTATCTAGCCATCTAATTCCTCGTATGACAGTCCCACAATCTCAGGGATCAATCAGGGGTGGAAGATTGCAACCTTCACGTGGTCCACCCTGTTTCGACTAATGCAATCAACTCGACGTGCACAAACGGAAGATCAAATAGAACAAGTTGTCCAACAACTTTAGGCTGTGCACGCCACACGGAAGAAGAAGAAGGAGGGATCAATCTGGTGAACCTACGCTGCACTGCCTCAATCACAAGGATGTCCTTCCTCGTACGTAGCTAGCTACCTAGCTATCCAGTTGGTAGAGCTCAGTCTAGGTAGCTACCTAGCTGTCCAGTATGTAGCCATTTAGCTAGGGTGGTAAAGAAAGCTTTTGGTGTGCTGGCCTTTATAAATCAGAGCATTGAATATAGGAGTAGGGAAGTAATGTTAAAATTGTACAAGGCATTGGTGAGACCAATTCTGGAGTATGGTGTACAATTTTGGTCACCTAATTATAGGAAGGATGTCAACAAAATAGAGAGAGTACAGAGGAGATTTACTAGAATGTTGCCTGGGTTCCAGCAACTAAGTTACAGAGAAAGGTTGAACAAGTTAGGTCTTTATTCTTTGGAGCGCAGAAGGTTAAGGGGGGACTTGATTGAAGTCTTTAAAATGATGAAAGGGATAGACAGAGTTGACGTGGATAAGCTTTTCCCATTGAGGGTAGGGAAGATTCAAACAAGAGGGCATGACATGAGAATTAAGGGACAGAAGTTTAGGGGTAACATGAGGGGGAACTTCTTTACTCGGAGAGTGGTGGCTGTGTGGAATGATCTTCCAGCAGAAGTGGTGGAGGCAGGATCGATTTTAACATTTAAAAGTAAAGAGGATAGGTATATGGACGGGAAGGGAATGGAGGGGTATGGTCTGAGTGCAGGTAGATGGGACTAGGGGAAAATAAATGGTCGGCACGGACTGGAAGGGCCGAGAAGGCCTGTTTCCGTGCTGTAATTGTTATATGTTATATATGTTAACCTAGTTATACCAGATGTAGCCATCTAGCTGGCTCAATTGTAACTAGTTAGCACGCGACTAAAGCTTTTCCTGTACCTCGGTACACGTGAGAATGCATAAATGAGAGAATTATATGAGATTGCAATGTGGATTGGTGTAACAACACACTCCTTGTATTGCTTCTTAACAGGTGCTCTCCCCTAAATCTGCATTTACAGATGCCTTCCCGACTGCACCATCTAAAGGTGCCCTCCCCTAATTCACCATTTTCAGGTGCCGCCCTAATTCACCATTTAAAGGTGCTCTCCCCTAAATCTACATTTACAGATGCCTTCCCGACTGCACCATCTAAAGGTGCCCTCCCCTAATTCACCATTTACAGGTGCCCTCCTAATTCACAATTTAAAGGTGCTCTCCCCTAAATCTACATTTACAGATGCCTTCCCGACTGCACCATCTAAAGGTGCTCTCCCCTAAATCTACATTTACAGATGCCTTCCCGACTGCACCATCTAAAGGTGCCCTCCCCTAATTCACCATTTACAGGTGCCCTCCTTATTCACCATTTAAAGGTGCCCTCCCCTAAATCCCCCTCCCATTTACGCCCACCCCTAAATCACATATTTACAGGTGCCCTCGCTTTCTTCACTGCCTGCTGCACCTGCATGCCTACTTTCAATGACTGGTGTACAATGACACCCAGGTCGCGCTGCATCTCCCCTTTTCCTAATTGGCCACCATTTAGATAATAGCCGTCATCTATTCCGAGTTCTCCAGAGATGCTGCTTGACCCACTGAGTTATAAAGTCATAGGGTCGCGCAGCGTGGAAACAGGCCCATCGGCCCACATCGCCTATGCCAACCAACATGCCCCAGCTACACTAGTCCCACCTGCCTGCGTTTGGCCGACGTGTACCTGTCCAATTGTTTCTTAAACATTGTTATCTAACCGACCTCAAATACCTCACCCAGCAGCTCATTCCATTTACCATTTACCTACCACCCTTTGTGTGAAAAAAAATTGCCCTTCAGTTTCGTAATGTTTAGTGTTTTCAGAGTCATTCGTAACTGTCACTGCATGTCATGTTGTTACTTGTGGGCGGAGCCACAAAGGTGCTCTCCCCTAAATCCCCCCTCCCCTAACATCCGCCCTATTTGTAGGCACCCTCCCCTATATGTAGCCATCTAGCCAGCTATACAGTCTGTGGCTCAATCTAGCTAGCTATCTTGCTATCCTGTATGTAACCATCTAGCTACCTACCTAGCTATGCAGCAAGTAGCTCAGTTGAGCTAGTTACATTGCTGTCCAGTATGTAGATCAGTCTAGCTACCCAGCATGTAAGTCAGTCAAGTTAGCTACCTTGCTATCCAGTACGTTGCCATCTAGCGACCCATCTAGCTATCTAGATATTTGGTGACAGCCCAAGTCTCTTTCAACATCTGGTGGAGGGGCGGCA
This sequence comes from Raja brachyura, assembly GCA_963514005.1. The sequence continues at coordinate 5,512,457 of OY740786.1, forward strand.
CGGTGGCGCAGCGGTAGAGTTGCTGCCTTACAGCGCGTGCAGCGCCGGGGACCCGAGATCGATCCTGAACGAATGAAGATAGGTTCAAGGACTCTTATCCGATTCACCCCTACCCCATTGCGGACATTGGACTCTGTCTCTGCAAGTGTTGCGTTACAATCGCTACACACTGATGCATTGATCGGGAAGGCCGGCTCCGTCCTGGGGGTGGAGTTGGAGTTGGATTCACGGGAGGTTGGTCTTGGAGGGGAGGGCGCTCCTCAAACTGCGGAGCATCCTGGACAATACAGCTCCACCCCCTCCATGACACACTGGTCAACCTGAGGAGCACCTTCAGCAACAGACTGGTTCCACCAAGATGCAGCACAGAACGCCACAGGAGATCCTTCTTCCCTGTGGCTATCAAACTGTACAACTCCTCCCCCTTCTGTCGTGGGGTAGACTGACTCCCCCCCCCCCAACCCTCTCACCCCTCTCCCCAATCTTTGCACATCACCAATCCTTTCCACTCAACTCTTGAATTCCATGTTTCGTACGGAGGTGTTCGGCGAAACGAACGCCCAGCCTCTGCTTTGTCTCACCGATGTAGATCAGCTGGCATCTGGCGCAACGGATGCAGTAGATGAGGTTGGAGGAGGTGCAGGTGAAGTCTGTCGGACTTGGAAGGACTGCTTGGGTCCCTGAAAGGAGTGGATGGGGGAGGTGAAGCGACAAGTGTAACATCTCTTGCAGTTGCAAGGGAAAGTGCCCGGGGAAGGGGTGGAGCGGGAGGGAAGGGAAGAATTGACAAGGGAGTTGCGGAGGGAGCGGTCTTTGCGGAAGGCAGACAGGGGGGGAGATGGGAAGATGTGGCGAGTGGATGGTCACGTTGGAGGTGGCGAAACTGGCGGAGGACTATCTGTTGTATGTGCCGGCTGGTGGGGTGAAAGGTGAGGACCAGGGGGACTCGGCCCTTGTTGTGAGTGGGGGGATGGGGAGAGAGGGCAGTGTTGCGGGGTATGGAGGAGACCCTGGTGCGAGCCTCATCTATAGTGGGGGAGGGGAATCCCCGTTCTCTGAAGAACGAGGACATATAATAAACGTAAGCCATCCCTTGCCTGGAGAATTCTTGGCCGTGACAGAACTCTAACGCCTCCTATGAAGTACGGGACTAGTGGGATTGGTGAGGTGGTCACCCAGTGTTTAAGTCGTTGGATAAGTAGTTAGCGACCTGGACTTTCGCTCCACAGATACGAGTTTGATTCCCAGTTGAGGAATTTAAACGCGAGTCGTTAAATAAATCTGGGATTAACGGAGCTAATCTTCCTTCTTCTTATCCTAAAGGGCCTGTCCCACCAGCATGCGACTTCATGTGGTGAGCGCGACCAAACTGGAAACGGGGGCCGCGCTGAGGTCGGGTGATCCCCGTACAGGGCCGGTCCCACCAGCATGCGCCTGCATGCGGCGAGCGTGACCAAACGGTAAAAACTATTAATATTATTAATAGCTAATAATTTTTTTAGTTAACTTTTTAAACTAATTTTTAACTAACAAAAACTAATTTTTAATGTTTCATCATTTGTCTACAGGCATGTCTCTGATTTCATGCATTGCATACAACCCAATCTACATCATAGGATAGGGAATTAGGGGAGGGCACCAGTAAGTGGGGAATTAGGGGAGGGCACCAGTAAATGTAACATAGAAATATAGAAACATAGAAACATAGAAATTAGGTGCAGGAGTAGGCCATTCGGCCCTTCGAGCCTGCACCGCCATTCAATATGATCATGGCTGATCATCCAACTCAGTATCCCGTACCTGCCTTCTCTCCATACCCTCTGATCCCCTTAGCCACAAGGGCCACATCTAACTCCCTCTTAAATATAGCCAATGAACTGGCCTCAACTACCCTCTGTGGCAGAGAGTTCCAGAGACTCACCACTCTCTGTGTGAAAAAAGTATTTCTCGTCTCGGTCTTAAAGGATTTCCCCCTTATCCTTAAGCTGTGACCCCTTGTCCTGGACTTCCCCAACAAGCAATGTCCTTCCTCAGATTTGGAGACCAGAACTGTATGCAATACTCCAGGTGTGGTCTCACCAAGACCCTATACAACTGAAGTAGAACCTCCCTGCTCCTATACTCAAATCCTTTTGCTATGAAAGCTAACATACCATTTGCTTTCTTCACTGCCTGCTGCACCTGCATGCCTGCTTTCAATGATTGGTGTACCATGACACCCAGGTCTCGCTGCATCTCCCCTTTTCCTAATCGGCCACCATTTAGATAATAATTTACCCTCCTGTTGCCGCCAAAGTGGATAACCTCACATTTATCCACATTATACTGCATCTGCTAAACATTTTGGCCACTCACCCAGCCTATCCAAGTCACCTTGCAGTCTCCTAGCATCCCCCTCACAGCTAACACTGCCCTCCAGCTTAGTGTCATCCGCAAACTTGGAGATATTGCCTTCAATTCCCTCATCCAGATCATTTATGTATATTGTAAATAGCTGTGGTCCCAGCACTGAGCCTTGCGGTACCCCACTAGTCACTGCCTGCCATTGTGAAAAGGACCCGTTTACTCCTATTCTTTGCTTCCTGTTTGCCAGCCAGTTCTCTATCCCCATCAATACTGAACCCCCAATGCCGTATGCTTTAAGTTTGTATACTAGTCTCTTATGTGGGACCTTGTCGAAAGCCTTCTGGAAATCCAGATACACCACATCCACTGGTTCTCCCTTATCCACGCTACTAGTTACATCCTCGAAAAATTCCCAAAGATTCGTCAGACATGATTTACCTTTTGTAAATCCATGCTGACTTTGTCCAATGATTTCACCACTTTCCAAATGCGCTGCTATCCCATCTCTAATAACTGACTCTAGCAGTTTCCCCACTACTGATGTTAGACTAACTGGTCTGTAATTCCACGTTTTCTCTCTCCCCCCCTTCTTAAAAAGAGGGCTTACGTTTGCTACCTGCCAATCCTCAGGAATTACTCCAGAATCTAAAGAGTTTTGAAAGGTTATCACTAATGCATCCACTATTTCCAGAGCTACTTCCTTAAGTACTCTGGGATGCAGCCTATCTGGCCCTGGGGATTTATCGGCCTTTAATCCATTCAATTTCCCAACACCACTTCCTGACTAACCTGGATTTCACTCAATTGCTCCTGTGACCCGCGGTCCCCTGCTATTTCTGGCAGATTATTTATGTCTTCCTTAGTGAAGACGGAACCAAAGTAGTTATTCAATTGGTCCGCCATATCCTTGTTCCCCATGATCAACTCACCTGTTTCTGACTGCAAGGGACCTACATTTGTTTTAACTAATCTCTTTCCCTTCACATATCTATAAAAACTTTTGCAGTCAGTTTTTATGTTCCCTGCCAGTTTTCTTTCATAATCTATTTTTCCTTTCCTAATTAAGCCCTTTTGTCCTCCTCTGCTGGTCTCTGAATTTCGCCCAGTCCTCTGGTATGCTGCTTTTTCTGCCTACTTTGTACGCATCATCCTTTGCTTTGATACTATCCCTGATTTCCCTTGTTATCCACGGATGCACTACCTTCCCTGATTTATTCTTTTGCCAAACTGGGATGAACATTTTTTGTAGTTCATCCATGAGGTCTTTAAATGTCTTGCATTGCATTTCCACCGTCAACCCTTTTAGAATTAATTGCCAGTCAATCTTGGCCAATTCACGTCTCATACCCTCAAAGTTACCTTTCTTTGAGGTTTGTAAGTTAATTGGCCGGGTGGAATTGTAAATTGTCCCTAGTTTGTGTAGCAGGCACGTGCCGTCAGGGTAGGCAAGGTAGGCATTGCTTCCCCTGACTAAAATTATAAAATGACAATTATTAAATATAAATAGTAAAGGCATGGGAGAATTATGCCTACATAAGTGATTGACCTCTTAGGTAGACATAATTCTCCGTGCCTTTCATGCGCAGCACATGTATATGCGAAAGTCCGTCAACGCTGCTTCAAGCCTTCAATGACAAGCTGAAGGCAGCTGAAATTCTGCCTTTGCACTGTGGTCTGTACATGCGCAGCGCAAGTTCCTTGGCGGGTTTTTCAAACATGGGTTCTCATTATCTTAAGAGTATCTTGAGAAACAAAGAGAGAAGGATGGAATCCATGGACAAATAATGTGGGAAGTAGATTTTATTGAGCTATATGTTTTTAAATACCGTATTCCCCGGCAGTGAAGACCCTATTTTTTACCCAAAAATAAGGCACGAAAATTTACATGCGTCTTGGAGGCCGAAGGTTAGGTTGTTAGCCAAGAAAGATAGACTTGGCCATCCCTCAGTACAGCAACATCAAGAACGATGTCTATCCCTCATTGCTGTCAGCTGATGGGAAGCGGCTGTAAAGTGGGAGGCGACTGTAAAAGGACAGCGCCGCTGGTGGGGAGGAGTTCCTTTCACAGCGCGTGGGGAGTCTGGCCAAGGGTAAAGTTGCGGGGAGGGCAGGAGCGTTGAGAAGGAGGGAGTCGGGGATCATGCCAGCAACCTGCTCAAGAGCGGGTCAGCGGGCGATGGATAACAACTCAGCGGGCGGTGGAGCTTACTCCAAGTGTCAGTGCAAGTAACCTCAATTGGTCTTTTGTTCGTGCTGACACAGGAGTAAGCTTCCTGTTATCCATCGCCCGTGGCCCACTCCGCTCTATGATCCTTGCTCTTGAGCTGGTCCCCTCACTGTTCAGATGGAGAGCACTGCCAGAGGTGAGCGGGCCGGCAGAAAGCCCCGAGGTCCCGGCAGCCGCTCGCAGCCACCCGAGCTACTTCCCTCCCCGGCCACAATCCACAATCCAGGTGGCTCCGCGCTCGGAGCGCCGCGGCAGCGGTGAGTGAGTGGGTTACTGGCATGATCCCCGACCCCCTCCTTCTCAACGCTCCTGCCCTCCCCGCAACTTTACCCCTGGCCAGACTCCCCACACGCTGTGAAAGGAACTCTCCCCCCCAATTAGTCCCTTGAACAAGTATTGTAATTCAATAAGATCACAACTGATTCAACTTGTCCCGGTGTGCTCCCGTTTTCCCCACCTGCCGTCACCCTCCACCCCTCACCCATTCAGAATGAAGGAGATTTCGAAGCCTTAGGCAAATTGAATTGTTACTTTCTTTATTTTAAATTTAAAATTTTTTGAGCATGAGAAATTTTATGTCCCGCCAGCCTTCTTTAAAAATTTAGCAACTCAAAATGGGGGTGTGTCTTCGGTACGGGTGGGTCTTCATTGCCGGGAAATACGGTACTTTATTAAGAGATATGGTTTTTGAAGACTATAGAAGTCGACTGACAGCTTACGGAGAGGAGAACAATCTGCGCATGCATGGTTTAAGATTTTTTAAGAGCTGACTGACTGGCTACCCTGAGTAATTGCTCACGGCACATGCCTGTTGTGAGGGGTAGTGTTAAGGGCCTGCCCCACTTAGGCGATTTTTTAGGTGACTACAGGCGACTAGGCTGTCGCCACATGGTCGCCCGTATGGTCGTGAGTCGTCTCCTCAGTCGCCCAAAGAATCGTAGTGTCTTTCTGGTCGCTGCTGGATTTTCAACACGTTGAAAAATTTTCGAAGACAGTCAGCGACAGTGGGTTTGACGCCAATGAGCGTAACGTGACTTATCCTGACATAGGTGCTGTCGTAGTTATCGCCAGGTGACGTAGTTTGTCGCCGGTGCTGACTCCATTTTTTTTCTGTTGTTAAAGTTATGATTCTATTTCAAATTTTATGTCATAGGGGGGTCCAGTCGCCGTCTTTTTGGCGACCTTCTACGACTATGACAGTCGCTGGCAATCGCCTAAAAATAGCCTAATGCCCCTGTCCCACTTAGGAAACCTGAACGGAAACCTCTGGAGACTTTGCGGCCCGCCCAAGGTTTCCGTGCAGTTCCCGGAGGTTTTTGTCAGTCTCCCTAATGGTCGAAAGTGGTTTCCGTTTTAAAAATCGGTAATTTTTGAGTCGAAGCCGGTTACGATGTTAGTTGAAGGTGGTTGCCGGAGGACAAAAACCGCCAGGGACAGCACGGAAGCCTTGGGTGGGGCGCAAAGTCTCCAGAGGTTTCCGTTTAGATTTCCTAAGTGGGACAGGGGCATAAGTGGGACAGACCCTTTAGTGTGCGGGGATCGCTGGTTGGCAGGGACTCGGTGGGCCGAAGGGCCTGTTTCCGCGCTGCATCTCTAAACTAAACTAGATAATTGGTTCAGTATTTAGCGCCCTATGCTATCGATCCAGAGTTCGATTCTCAGTTGAGGAATTTAAATTGGGGTCATTAAATAAATCCTGGATTAAGGAGCTAATCTTGCTTTTGCTGATCCTAAAGCTACTGAGTTCTTGTAAAAACCCAAATGGATCGTGAACAGAACAAAATCAGCAAATGCCAGGAACATTCCGGATGACGCAATGACTCAGCAGGCAGAACTTGTTGGCGTTCGAGAGGTTCCTGAGGAGGTTTACGAGAGGAGGTTTACGAGAATGATCCCAAGTTCACAAGTCAACAAGTTATAGGAGTAGAATTAGGCCATTCAGCCCGTCGAGGCCACTCCGCCATTCAATCATGGCTGATCTCTGCCTCCTAATCCCATTTTCCTGCCTTCTTCCCATAACCCTCGACACCCGTTCTAATCAAGAATTTGTCAATCTCTGCCTTAAAAATATCCATTGACTTGGCCTCCACAGCCCTCTGTGGCAACGAGTTCCACAGATTAACTACCCTTTGACTATTTCAAATAGTGGACGCATTGATCATTTTCCAATGTTCAATAGATTCAGGATCAGTTCCTGTGGATTGAAGGATAGCTAATGTTATCCCACTTTTCAAGAAAGGAGGAGAGAGAAAACAGGGAATTACAGACCGACAGTTAGCCCGACTTTGGTGGTGGGAAAGATGCTGGAGTCAATTATCAAAGAGGTAATAATGGGGCATTTGAATAGAAGTAAAAGGATTAGTCCAAGTCAGCATGGATTTATGAAAGAAAAATCATGCTTGACTAATATTCTGGATTTTTTTGAGGATGTGGATACGTTTTTTTGTGGATAGGTATATGGACGGGAAGGGAATGGAGGGGTATGGTCTGAGTCCAGGTAGATGGGACTAGGGGAAAATAAATGGTCGGCACGGACTGGAAGGGCCGAGAAGGCCTGTTTCCGTGCTGTAATTGTTATATGGTTATATGGTTATATTATATGTGACAAGTGGATGAAGGGGAGCCAATGGATGTAGTGTATCTAGACTTTCAGAAAGCCTTTGATAAGGTTCCACACGGGAGACTGGTGACTAAAATTAGAGCACATGGTATTAGAGCTCATGATATTCCTTCACTCCATAGATGCTGCCTCACCCGCTGAGTTTCTCCAGCATTTTTGTTACCATCGATTTTTCCAGCATCTGCAGTTCTTTCTTAATCAGCAGGGCAGGAATCGGCATTTCGACGGTGTCACGTTCTAGAGGCAGACTTTCAACTCTTTGCAACTTTGGAGCCAATTTACCAGTTGATACAAACTGAATTTTATTAGCAAAAGGTATGAATTAAACAATAGCTGATTTGCCTTGACATTTGAGAAAACATTAAGTCTCTATCCTGCCTTATATTTCCATCCTATTAAGTCGAATGTTTTTTTGTCAAAGTTTGTATTTTTCCATTTGTAGGTTTCTATTATTGCAGAGCAGGTGAAGTTAATGTTTAATGGATCCGGCTGACCTTCTAAGCTATTTTGATTACATTTCTGTTCAGTTTGCAAGTACAAAATGATTGACAGTGAATCATGCTGGTGCATAAGAATGAGAAATAATAGCATTAAATATTTAGTACAAAATACCAGAGTGATTTGATGTAAATGTGATTGTGTTGATTCCTGCCTTTGTATAGGTCGATATATATATACAGTGGCTTGCATAATACTGGAATTGGTGGAGAGATGGAAAATTGCATTGGGGGACCAGCCCTCCCGTGTGAACATAGGACCCAACGGGTCCCACTTAGTCTAGTATATATATATATATACAGTGGCTTGCAAAAGTTTTCATACCCCTTGAACTTTTCCACATTTTGCCGCGTTACAACCACAAACGTAAATGTATTTTATTGGGATTTTATGTGATAAACCAACACAAAATGGCGCATAATTGTGAAGTGGAAGGAAAATGATACATGGTTTTCAAATTTTTTTACAAATAAAAAACTGAAAAGTGTGGCGTGCAAAAGTATTCAGCCCCCTTTACTCTGATACCCCCAAATAAAATCCAGTGCAACCAATTGCCTTCAGAAGTCACCTAATTAGTAAATAGAGTCCACTTGTGTGTAATCTAATCTCAGTATAAATACAGCTGTTCTGTGAAGGCCTCAGAGGTTTGTTAGAGAACATTAGTGAACAAACAGCATCATGAAGCCCAAGGAACACACCAGATAGGTCAGGGATAAAGTTGTGGAGAAGTTTAAAGCAAGGTTAGGTTATAAAAAAATATCCCAAGCTTTGAACATCTCACGGAGCACTGTTCAATCCATCATCCGAAAATGGAAAGAGTATGGCACAACTGCAAACCTACCAAGACATGGCCGTCCACCTAAACTGACTGGCCGGGCAAGGAGAGCATTGATCAGAGAAGCAGCCAAGAGGCCCATGGTAATTCTGGAGGAGCTGCAGAGATCCACAGCTCAGGAGAATCTGTCCACAGGACAACTATTAGTCGTGCACTCCACAATAAGGGCCTTTATGGAAGAGTGGCAAGAAGAAAGCCATTGTTGAATCAAAGCCATAAGAAGTCCCGTTTGCAGTTTGCCACAAGCCATGTGGGGGACACAGCAAACATGTGGAGGAAGGTGCTCTGGTCTGATGAGACCAAAATTGAAGTTTTTGGCCTAAATGCAAAACGCTATGTGTGGTGGAAAACTAACACAGCACATCACCCTGAACACACCATCCCCTCTGTGAAACATGGTGGTGGCAGCATCATGCTGTGGGGATGCTTTTCTTCAGCAGGGACAGGGAAGCTGGTCAGGGTTGATGGGAAGATGGATGGAGCCAAATACAGGGCAATCTTGGAAGAAAACCTGTTAGAGTCTGCAAAAGACTTGAGACTGGGGCGGAGGTTCACCTTCCCGCAGGACAACGACCCTAAACATACAGCCAGAGCTACAATGGAATGGTTTAGATCAAAGCATAATCATGTGTTAGAATGGCCCAGTCAAAGTCCAGACTTAAATCCAATTGAGAATCTCTGGCAAGACTTGAAAATTGCTGTTCACAGACGCTCTCCATCCAATCTGACTGAGCTTGAGCTATTTTGCAAAGAAGAATGGACAAAACTTTCAATCTCTAGATGTGCAAAGCTGGTAGAGACATACCCCAAAAGACTTGCAGCTGTAATTGCAGCGAAAGGTGGTTCTACAAAGTATTGACTCAGGGGGGCTGAATACTTTTGCATGCCACACTTTTCAGTTTTTTATTTGTAATAAAATTTGGAAACCATGTATCATTTTCCTTCCACTTCACAATTATGCACCACTTTGTGTTGGTCTAGCACATAAAATCCCAATAAAATACATTTTGTTTGTGGTTGTAACGTGACAAAATGTGGAAAGGTTCAAGGGGTATGAAAACTTTTGCAAGCCACTGTATATATATACTAGACCAAGTGGAACCCATTGGGTCCCATGTTCACACGGGAGGGCTGGTCCCCCAATGCAATATTCCATCTCTCCACCAATTCCAATATTGGTGGCCAGTGGAGGGGGGGGGGGGGGGGGGGGAGATTTCTGGAGCGCTAGTATGGCTATTGTGGGCTGAAGGGACTGGTTTCCAGAGGGCTAGTATGGACATTGCGGGCCAAATGGATTCTTGGGGTGACAGCACAGTCACTCAAGCCTGATGTGCTGGCAGCTCACTCACAGCTGGTGGGCGAGCAGTTGACTCATGGCTATTCCTTGAGATTCTATTTCAAGCAGCGTGCAAGGCCACCAAATTCAAATGCAGTTTCCTACCATTTCAAGCAGGGTGCAAGGCCACCAAATTAGAAACATAGAAACATAGAAAAATAGGTGCAGGAGTAGGCCATTCGGCCCTACGAGCCTGCACCGCCATTCAATATGATCATGGCTGATCATCCAACTCAGTATCCCGTACCTGCCTTCTCTCCATACCCCTGATCCCTTTAGCCACAAGTGCCACATCTAACGCCCTCTTAAATATAGCCAATGAACTGGCCTCAACTACCTTCTGTGGCAGAGAATTCCAGAGACTCACCACTCTCTGTGTAAAGAATGTTTTCCTCATCTCGGTCCTAAAGGAATTCCCCCTTATCCTTAGACTGTGACCCCTTGTTCTGGACTCCCCCAACATCGGGAACAATCTTCCAGCATCTAGCTTTTCCAACCCCTTAAGAATTTTGTAAGTTTCTATAAGATCCCCCCTCAATCTTCTAAATTCCAGCGAGTACAAGCCGAGTCTATTCAATCTTTCCTCATATGAAAGTCCTGACATCCCAGGAATCAGTCTGGTGAATCTTCTCTGTACCCCCTTTATGGCAAGGATGTCTTTCCTCAGATTTGGAGAGCAAAACTGTATGCAATACTCCAGATATGGCCTCACCAAAACTCTGTCCAACTGCAGTAGAACCTCCCTGCTCCTATACTCAAATCCTTTCGCTATGAATGCTAACATACCATTTGCTTTCTTCACTGCCTGCTGCACCTGCATGCCTACTTTCAATGACTGGTGTACCATGACACCCAGGTCACGTTGCATCTCCCCTTTTCCTAATCTGCCACCATTCAGATAATAGTCTACCCTCATGTTTTTGCCACCAAAGTGGATAACCTCACATTTATCCACATTATACTGCATCTGCCATGCATCTGCCCATTCACTCAGCCTATCCAAATCACCCTGCAGCCTCCAAGCATCCTCCTCACACCTAACTATACCCCCCAGCTTGGTGTCATCTGCAAACTTGGAGATGTTGCATTGAATTCCCTCGTCCAAATCATTAATATATATTGTAAATAGCTGGGGTCCCAGCACTGAGCCTTGCGGTACCCCACTAGTCACTGCCTGCCATTCTGAAAAGGACCCGTTTACTCCTACCCTTTGCCTCCTGTCTGCTAGCCAGTTCTCTATCCACATCAATACTGAACCCCCAATACCGTGTGCTTTAAGTTTGTATGCTAATCTCTTATGCGGGACCTTGTCGAAAGCCTTCTGAAAGTCTAGATATAACACATCCACTGGTTCTCCCTTATTCAAGTGCAGTTTCTTACCACTTCAAACAAAGGGTGCAAGGCCACGAAATGCAGGTGCAGATTCCTACCACTTCAAGCAAAGGGTGCAAGGCCACCAAATTCAAGTGCAGTTTCTTACCACTTCAAGCAAAGGGTGCAAGGCCACCAAATTCAAATGCAGTTTCCTACCATTTCAAGCAGGGCGCAAGGCCACCAAATTCAAGTGCAGTTTCCGACCACTTCAAGCAGTTAAGTCAAGTTAAGTTAAGTCACTTTTATTTCTGTGGCACATTTAAAAAACAACTCTCGTTGACCAAAGTGCTTCACATTGGTGGAGGTACTAACGTTATACAACAGTGGTTTATAGATTAAGTACATACATAAATACATACATGTAGCCCTCCCTCAGAGGACGTCAAGAAAGGCTTGAGAATAAAGAAAAGTTTTAAGTCTCGACTAAAAGAGTCGATGGAGGGGGCAGTTGCGATGGGAAGAGGGATGCTGTTCCACAGTCTAGGAGCTGCAACCGCAAAGGCGCGGTCGCCCCTGAGTTTACGCCTCGCGGGATGTTCAGATACAGATACAGATAGAGATACATTTTATTTGTCACGTGTGCCAACTGGCACAGTGAACTGAAGTCACCATACAGCCAAAAATAAAGAACACAACACAGAGTAGATAGAAATTCAACATAAAACATCCCCTCACAGCAGGATCAAAATTTCCCACCGTGAGGGAAGGCACCAAAGTCAGTCTCTTCCCGTTGTTCCCCAACGTTCCCCCGTGGTCGGGGTCTCCCCGAGCCCTCCGCTGTCGCCGCTCCGGGCGGCCCGATGTTCAGGCCCGCTCCCCGGGGTGATGTAAGTCTGACGTCAGGGCTGGGGGACGTCCTCAGCGGCCTGGGCCCTGAGTCGGCCCCCTCCTACCGGAGTCCGCGGCTCCCAAAGTCCGCAGGGCGCGCCGGGTGGAGATTCAACGCTGGAGGCCCTCGGCAAAGGGCCCCAGGACTCCATGGAGTTCAGCGCCGCCCGCGTTGGGAGCTCTCCTCAAACCAGAGCTCCACGATGTTGGAGCAGCAGCCCAACGCTCCGGAGCTCCAACGGCGACCCAGGTAGGCATCGCCCGCTCCGTGCTGACTCCAGCACCGCCACCGCTGCTGCAGCTCTGGTCCGGTTCCCGGTCCCCAGCAGGAAAGGTCACTCCAATCCAGGAGGTAGGCCGCGAGGTGGGGGGGCGAGGACGCGACTCGGAGAAATAGTCGCGTCCCCGCCAGGAAGCGACTGGGAAACAGTTTCCCCCTTACCCTGCCCCCCTCCCCCACATATAAAAGTTAAAGATTCCCCCAAATACAAACTTTAAACTGACTAAAAATAAAAAAAAGATGGAAAAACAAATGGGCTGCAGGCGGAGGCTGCTGTCAGTGCAGCGCCCCTAGTGGACTCCACTAGGAGTCAGTAACCCCAAGTCGGCTAATCTGAGGGACCTGGAGGTGGTGTGCTGGATAAGCAGACTTTTGATGTCGGTGGGGGCAAGCCCGTTAAGGACTTTGTAGACATAAAGAAGGATCTTGAAATTTATTCGGAACTGCACAGCAGGGTGCAAGACAACCAAATTGAAGTGGGGTTTCATTCCATTTCAAGCAGGGTGCAAGGCCACCAAATCGAAGTGCAGTTTCATACCATATCAAGCAGGGTGCAAGGCCACCAAATTGAAGTGCAGTTTCATACCATTTCAAGCAGGGTGCAAGGCCACCAAATTCAAGTGCAGTTTCATACCATTTCAAGCAGGGTGAAACCACCATAAAACCATACAAAACACCACATGAACACCACACTCACAGTTCAGTAGACATTCAGTGTGTTCAGTTGATTCACAGCTCAGACAGAAATGTGATCTCACCCTCCCCCATTTGCAGAGACAGAGCCTCACCCATACTTCCGGGTTTCATAATCCTCTCCCCTCCCACCAGAAGGGGAGTGGCCTTCATGGCATGATTGACAGGAGAGAGATTCTCAACATTTTTTGAAACACTAATAACACTTTTATATTTCATTGATGGGAAGAATCCTCTGCACCTGATGAGCAGAGGGGGACTGAGTAAGATGGCCAAAAATCACAGCCGTAAGTGGTAGCGTTTTATCTAAAATCAATATACAGTGCAAACAGGAAGTTGTCAAGTTTACACCAACAACCATTTGCAGTGCAGCATTTCAAAGCAACCACCACCAACAACCATTTGCAGTGCAGCATTTCAAAGCAACCACATTTTCATTTTCGAACCACATTTAAGGGCACTCACAGTTGAGTATACATGTGTTCAGTGTTATTCACAGCTCAGAGACACGTGACACTCTTGGTTCCTCCATCTTGCAGAGACTGAGTGAGGCACAACACTTCCAGGTTTTATAGTCCATCCCCCCTCCCACCAGCAGGGGCAGCAGAGAGAATGTCAACATTTTACTCAACACTAACAATTCTTTTATTTTTAATCGATGGAAAAAATCCTCTTGTCCTGCGCAGCGGAGGGGGACTCTGTGTAAGATGGCCAAAAATCACAGCCGTAAGTGGTAGCGTTTTTTCTAAAATCATGAAACAGGAAAACAGGAAGTGGTCAAGATTTGACTTTTAGTAATATAGATATATAGATACACACATATACACACATATGTGTAGGTGTCGGTGTGTGTGCATATATATATATATATATACACACATACAGTGCATTCAGAAAGTATTCAGACCCCTTCACCTTTTCCACACTTTGTTACGTTACAGCCTTATTCTAAAATGGATTACATTCATTTTTTAATCATCAATCTACACCCAATACCCCAGAATAAAAAAAGCAAAAACAGCTCTTTAGAAATTTTTGCAAAGCAATTAAAAATAAATAACTGAAATATCACATTTACATAAGTATTCAGACCGTTTGCTATGGCTCTCAAAAATGAGCTTAGGTTCATTGTGTTTCATTGATTATCCTTGAGATGTTTTTTCAACTTGATTGGAGTCCACCAGTGGTAAATTAGATTGATTGAACATGATTGGAAAGGCACACACCTGTCTATATAAGGTCCCACAGTTGACAGTGCATGTCAGAGCATAAACCAAGCCATGAAGACAAAGGAATTGTCCGTAGATATCTGAGACAGGATTGTGTTGAGATGCAGATCTGGGGAAGGGTATAAAACAATTTCTGCAGGTGTCGCAGAACACAGTGGCATCCGTCATTCCTAAATGGAAGAACTTTGGAACCACTTCATAGAGCTGGCCGCCCGGCCAAACTGAGCAATCGGGGGAGAAGGGCCTTGGTCAGGGAGGTGACCAAGAACCCGATGGTCACTCTGAGCTCCAGAGTTCCTCTGAGGAGATGGCAGAACCTTCCAGAAGGACAACTATATCTGCAGCACTCCACCAATCAGGCTTTTATGGTAGAGTGGGGTACAGAGCATTCTGGACCTCAGACTGGGGTGGAGGTTCACCTTCCAACAAGACAATGACCCTAAGCACACAGCCAAGACAACGCAGGAGTGGCTTCGTGACAAGTCTGTGAATGTCCTGGAGTGGCCCAGCCAGAGCCTGGACTTGAACCCGATCGAACATCTCTGGAGGGACCTGAAAATAGCTGTGCATCGACGCTCCCCACCCTACCTGGCAGAGCTTGAGAGGACCTGCAGAGAAGAATGGGAGAAATGACCTAAATACAGGTGTGCCAAGCTTGTAGCGTCATACCCAAGAAGACCTGCAGATGCAATTGCTGCCAAAGGTGCCTCAACAAGGTACTGAGTAAAGGGTCTGTAAATGTGATATTTCAGTTATTTCTTAAATTTCTTTGCAAAAATTTCAAAACACCTGTTTTCGCTTATTATGGGATATTGTGTGTAGCTTGATGATTTAAAAAAAATGGATTTAATCCATTTGAGAATAAGGCTGTAACGTAACAAAATGTGGAAAATGTGTAACAAAATATAAAAAAAACATTCTAAGTGCACTGTGTGTGTATATATATAACTGCATATATATATATATATATAACTGCAAATCCTGGTCAATGAACAAAAGTGCTGGAGCAATTTAGCAGGTCAGGCAGCATCTGTGGACAAAATGAATAAGCAATGGTTTGGTCGAGACCCTTCAGGAAGGGTCCCGACCCGAAATCACCTGGTTCATGTTCTCCTGAGATGCTGCCTGACCCGCTGAGTTACTCCAGCACTCTGTGAAACGTCACCCCGTCCATGTTCTCCTGAGATGCTGCCTGACCCACTGAGTTACTCCAGCACTCTGTGAAACGTCACCTATCCATGTTCTCCAGAGATGCTGCCTGACCCGCTGAGTTACTCCAGCACTCTGTGAAACGTCACCCCGTCCATGTTCTCCTGAGATGCTGCCTGACCCACTGAGTTACTCCAGCACTCTGTGAAACGTCACCTATCCATGTTCTCCAGAGATGCTGCCTGACCCGCTGAGTTACTCCAGCACTCTGTGAAACGTCACCTATCCATGTTCTCCAGAGATGCTGCCTGACCCGCTGAGTTGTTCCTTTTGTCGTCAAAATAGTCCTGCAAACCATTGAGTTGAAAAATATCCATTCAAGTATAGCTCCACAACAGCCTGATGTACAGTGCCATCAGGATCAGGCATTAGGATTGGGATAGAAAATAGTTCGGATTTTGCATGTAACTAATTCAATTCTGTGCTGGTATGAAATATAATTCTGCACTTGTGTTCCATGCACCCACATTCTGGCTGAGTTGAATAACAATGCCTGATTGTATTAGCTAAAATAACAAACTCGCCTTTCAAATGTGTAAAGGGCCTGTCCTACAAGCATGCAACTCTATGTGATGAACGTGATCAAACTAGAAGCGAGGGCCGCGCGGAGGTCGGGTGAGTGGCGCAACGCGGCGCAAAGTGAGGCGAACTTGGAGCGAAGTCTAAGGTAAGTTCGCCAGGACAGAGAGGGGCACACACAGAGGGGCACAGAGGCACAAACACACAGAGGGCCACGGAGCCACACACAGAGAGGGCCACGGAGCCACACACATAGAGGGTCACAGAGGCACGATGTCGAGGCGGTGTGTAATACGTCGAGGCGACTGCGAGCCGACAAGCCGTTGCCGCGCGGAATTTTTGAACATAGTCAGTTTTTCGGAGCCCCGCGCGATGTCGGGATGAACTCCACACAATTCCACACGGCTCCGGCGATCGAAGTGGGACCGGCCCCGCGACGCCGGACGGCTCAAGCGACCACGTTAGGTCGCGCTAATCGCATAGAGTTGCATGCTTGTAGGACAGGCCCTTAACTCTATTCTTGTGCTACTTAATCTGCGGACGACAGATCGTCTATCCTCTAATACACAATGCTAATGCACTGTTCAGTTGCATTTTAGAGTCTAGACTTTAGCGATACAGCGCAGAAACGGGCCCTTTGGCCCACCGAGTCCACGCTGACCAGCGATCACCCCATGCAGTAGCTCTATCCTACACACCGTGGGGACATTTTTACAATTTTACCGAAGCTAAATAACCTATAAACCTGAGATAGACACATTAAAAGCTGGGGTAACTCAGTGGGTCAGACAGCATCTCTGGAGAAAAGGAGTAGATGACGTCGAGACCCTTCTTCATACTGAGAGTCTGGGGGAAAGGGAAATGACTTAACCTACAGTATCGGGTGCTTGATTCTGATTTTGTTCTATAAAGATCGGGTGAAGGTTATACTAGGAGAGGATCCATTGAGATTTGAGCCGAGGTAATGAATATCTGAGGAAGGATGTGCTGGCCCTGGAGAGGGTCC
The DNA here is from genome assembly GCA_963514005.1 of Raja brachyura. The sequence continues at coordinate 5,529,457 of OY740786.1, forward strand.
AGAGGAGGTTTACAAGAATGATCCCAGGAATGAGTGGGTTAACCCATGATGGCACTGGGGCCTGTTCTCACTGGAGTTTAGAAGAATGAGGGGGGGGGCTCTTTGAAACATTCAGGGTCGTGAAAGGCTTGGATGTAGAGAGGATATTTCCACCAGTGGGAGAGTCTAAGATGAGAGGTCATAGTCTCAGAATTGAAGGACGTTATTTTAGGAAGGAGATGAGGAGAAATTTCATTAGTCAGAGTGTTGTGAATCTGTGGAATTCTCTGCCGCAGAAGGCAGTGGAGGCCAATTCACTGGATGTTTTTTAAGAGAGAGTTAGATATAGCCCTTAGGGCTAACGGAATCAAGAGATATGGGGGAAAGCAGGGATGGGGTACTGATTTTGAATGATCAGCCATATTGAATGACGGTGCTGGATCGAAGGGCCGAATGGCCTACTCCTGCACCTATTTTCGATGTTTCTATGTTTCAGAGTCCGAAGAAGAGTCTCGATCGAAAATGTCACCCATTCCTTCTCTCCAGAGACGCCGCCTGTCCCGCTGAGTTACACAAACATATAGTTCTACAGCATGGAGCCGGGCTCTTCCGCCCGACTCGAGGACATTGGACTTTGTCTATGGAGCTCTCCTGATTCCTGTCCTGATATCGTTATTAAAATCCGCCCTTCCTTAAGCCGCTGGCTGCTTTACTTCGAGAGTGGGCGCACAAAGTAATTCATCCGATTATTACTGTGGAAGGCCGGCTTCATAGCCATCTCCTTCCAAAAGGCTGCAGCGAATCATCCGATCAGCTAGAAGGTTATTGGCTGCAACCTTCCCCCCATTGACGAACTGTACACTGCGAGGGCCAGGAAGCGAGCGGGCAAGATTATCTCTGACCCCTCTCACCCTGGCCACAATCTCTTTGAATCACTTCCCTCTGGAAGGCGACTCCGGACTGTCAAAGCCGCCACAGCCAGAAATAAAAACAGCTTTTTTTCCCACGAGCAGTAGCTCTACTCAACAACCAAAAATCTGTAGCCTCTTTTTGCTCTGGTATTTTATTTAATTCCCATGTTTAAATTATAATGTTTGATTCTTAATGTATTTAATGTTTTATGTTTAATTCTTAATTGTTTAGTGTATGTCATGTTTGCTGTGTATCATTGTAAGTAAGTTTATTGGCCAAGTATTCACATACAAGGAATTTGCCTTGGTGCTCCGCCCACAAGTAACAACATGACATGCAGTGACAGTTACAAATGACTCAGAAAACACTAAACATTTATAATAATAAAACATTAATGACAAAACACCATTGATCAAGCATGTAAACCAACAAAATGGAGCGTAGCACCAAGGCAAATCCCTTGTATGTGTACACACTTGGCCAATAAACCTATCCATTCATTCATGATGTATGGGCTCCTCTTGTTATGTATTATTTCCGATGTCCGGGTTATACGCCAGACTGAAACGTCCCACGGCTTCTCCGCAGAGTCGTCCCTTCTGTCGACCTCTGACCCCGCTCCTGAGAGTGGCATAAATCTTTCATCTCTTACTAAGTGAACACAGCCTGGGTCTCGCTCATTCTCCCAGGCTGAACAGCGCAGGCAGCGAGAATGATGCAGTATTTATTTTGCAGTGCAGAGTGGAATCAAGAGGGCTTGATCCTACTGGGAGAATCTTAGCAAAATTGAATTCTTGTGCTCAACAATGCGAAAGACGTCAGCACCAGGCGAAGCGATGGTCCTGGCTGTGTGACAGGCTTGGCATTTGTAACATGTGCACGAAGGAACTGCAGATGCTGGTTCCTCCAGCAACTCCAGCGGGTCAGGCAGCATCTCTGGAGAAAACATTTCGGACCCAGACCCTTCTTGATACATGTCTATTACTTCAATTTAGAAGGATGAGAGGGGATCTTATTGAAACATATAAGATTATTAAGGGTTTGGACTCGCTAGAGGCAGGAAACATGTTCCCGAGTCCAGAAGCAGGGGCCACAGTTTAAGAATAAGGGGTAAGCCATTTCGAACGGAGATGAGGAAACACTTTTTCACACAGAGATTTGTAAGTCTGTGGAATTCTCTGCCTCAGGGGGCGGTGGAGGTCGGTTCTCTGGATACTTTCAAAAGAGAGCTAGATAGGGCTCTAAAAGATAGCGGAGTCAGGGGATATGGGGAGAAGGCAGGAACGGGGTACTGATTGGGGATGATCAGTCATGATCACATTGAATGGTGGTGCTGGCTCGAAGGGCCGAATGGCCTACACCTGCACCTTTTGTCTATTGTCCATTGTCAATTAGATTTTTAGTTCTCCATTTTTGTTTCCTGTAGGAAGGAACTACAGATGCTGATTTATACCGAGGATAAATGCAAAATGTTGGAGTACGTGCTCTCCATCCCTCCCCCATCCTAGTTCTCCGACCAGTCCGACTGTCTTCCAGATTAAATGTTACATTGCATGCCTCGTTGTCACCATCCCCAAGCTAACAATGATCTATTCAGCATTTTCATTGACCTTCAGTCCCCTTTGATCTCTCGTTTTCACACCTGACCCTTCCCTATCTCTCGTTTCCCTCTCCCTTGACTCTCAGTCTGAAGAAGGGTCTCGACCCGAAACGTCACCCATTCCTTCTCTCCAGAGATGCTGCCTGTCCCGCTGAGTTACTCCAGCATTTTGTGTCGATCTTGGAACACATAGCAGGTGAGCCTACGCAATCTCCCGGTTTGCAAACACTTTAACTCCCCTTCCCATTCCAACACTGACCTTTCTGTCCTGGGCCTCCTCCACTGTCAGAACGCAAATTGGAGGAACAGCACCTCATATTTCACTTGGGCATCCCACAACCCAGCAGTATGAATATTAACTTTGCTAACGTCAAGTAACTCTTGCATCCCCTCTCTCTCTCTCTCCCTCTCTGCCCCTCCCTCACCCTGGTCATTGTTCCAGTTTCACTGACTGTGTTTCACTGTTTGTATTACTTCCCCACAGCCAACAATGGACCATTGTGGGCTCCACCTCTCCTTGATCATCGTTGCTGGCTTTCATCTTCCCTTGGAATAGCTGTGGAATTCTCTGCCACGGACGTCAGTGGGGACCGATCGACTGGATGTATTGAAGAGAGAGTTATAGGATATAGTTTCTTTAGTGTCATTGTAACATGAACCATGTACAACAAAATTTAAAAATGTCAGCCAGTCAGTGCACCATTCAAACCATAAAAGCTAACGATACATACAAGGTAAAGTATTAAAAAAGATAAACAACTAAAATAAATATGAAATATAAAAACAGCCACGCATATACACCCAACCCTACATCCTTCTGTCGATTTCACAGTGTACCAACCACAGTCCCTTAGTCCCCGCGTTCCTTGGCGGCTACATTTAGTGCCTTTACAGCAGTGGGGTAAAAACTGTTTTTAAGTCTGTTTGGCCTTGTCCTTGTAGATCTGTACCGTCTGCCTGACGGCAACAGTTCAAACAGGGAGTGTCCGGGGTGGGAAATGTCCTTTATAATATTCTGGGATTTTTTGATGCAGCGGGAACTGTGTAAGTCCTCCAAGGTAAGGAGAGGGCAGCCGACAATCCTCTGGGCCAATGTTGTCAATGGCCCTCTGGAGCGCTTTCCTCTGAGCCGCTGTGCAGCTGGTGTACCACACGCATACACAGTATGTTAGGATGCTCTCAATGGAGCACCGATAAAAGGACAGCGGCAGTCTCTGGGTGGTGTTATTCTTCCTGAGCACCCTCAGGAAGTGCAGTCTCTGCTGGACCTTTTTCAGCAGCGCAGAGGTGTTCACGCTCCACGTCAGGTCCTCCTCAATATGGATTCCCAGGAAGCGGAAATCCGCCAACCCCACTTAAGACTAGATTTAGTCTTGGGACTAACGGAATCAAGGGATATGGGGAAAAAGCAGGAACGGGGTACTGATTCTGGATGATCAGCCATGATCGTATTGAATGGCAGTGCTGACTCGAAGGACCGAATGGCCTACTCCTACACCTGTTTTCTATGTTTCTATGATCTGCCTCTATGAGTACCTTTCATTAATTTGTTCTATAGAAACATAGAAATTAGGTGCAGGAGTAGGCCATTCGGCCCGTCGAGCCTGCACCACCATTCAATATGATCATGGCTGATCATCCAACTCAGTATCCCGTACCTGCCTTCTCTCCATACCCTCTGATCCCCTTAGCCACAAGGGCCACATCTAACTCCCTCTTAAATATAGCCAATGAACTGGCCTCAACTACCCTCTGTGGCAGACAGTTCCAGAGACCCACCACTCTCTGTGTGAAAAAAGTCCTTCTCATCTCGGTCCTAAAGGATTTCCCCCTTATCCTTAAGCTGTGACCCCTTGTCCTGGACCTCCCCAACATCGGGAACAATCTTCCTGCATCTAGCCTGTCCAACCCCTTAAGAATTTTGTAAGTTTCTATAAGATCCCCTCTCAATCTCCTAAATTCTAGAGAGTATAAACCGAGTCTATGCAGTCTTTGTTCATAAGACAGTCCTGACATCCCAGGACTGGGTGCGTGTCTCTCGGATCCCTCTCACTCTGAAGAAGGATCTTGACCTGAAACGTCACCTATCCTTTCTCGCCAGAGATGCTGCATGAAGCGCTGAGTTACTCCAGCTTTTTGTGTCTGTCTTCGGGAAAGAGGGCTCCAGCTTGATTACCATTGTCCATTCATCTCACTGGTTCAGTCAGCGGGGGCTCAAGTCACTGCAGAAGCTGGAATCTGGAGCAAAATAACAATCTATCGGAATCTCAAGTTTCTATCTCAAGAATCTGTCGAAACCCGAATCAAGGATTAAATGAAGAATTACATTTTATAACCCACGGATATATCTCCAATGATGCATAATTAGCTGATTACTCAATTCTCTTTTAACCTTTTTGGTTTCAATTATTTTCTATCTATATAAAAATTAAAAATATATATAGAAGTACAATTATTATACAATTGTTAATCCAAACAATATTAATAATATATGACTACAACAAACAAAATGCTTTTTAATATGTATTTACTTCTAATTAAAAAAATTTATATATAAAAAAAAGAAAAAAAGGAATCTCAAGTTCAAGTTCGAGTTACGTTCAAGTTACATTTATTGTCACATGCACCCTTGGTACAGAGAGATTTCAATTACCATACAGCCAAACAAAGGGCCAAGAAGCGAGCGGGCAAGATCATCTCTGACCCCTCTCACCCTGGCCACAAACCCTTTGAATCACTTCCCTCTGGAAGGCGACTCCGGACTGTCAAAGCTGCCACAGCCAGACGTAAAAACAGCCTTTTTTTTTTCCACGAGCAGTAGCTCTACTCAATCAACAGAAATCTGTAGCCTTCTTTGCTCTGGTATTTTTTTAAATTCACATGTTTAATCAATAATGTTTTATTGTTAACGTTTAATGTTTTATGTGTCACTGTGTGTCATGTTGTCACTTGCGGGCGGAGCACCAAGGCAAATTCCTTGTATGTGAATACTTGGCCAATAAACCTATTCATTCATACAAATTAAAAATAACTATAGGGAGGCTTCTGAGCTGTAGAGCAAGGTTGGGCAGGGCATGATTCTATTAGTTGAAACAAGGAACTTGAGATGCTGGCTGTTACCAAAGATCGACACAAAGTGCTGGAGTAACTCAGCGGGTCAGGCCGCATCTCTGGAGAAAAAGGATGGGTGATGTTTCAGTTCGGGACCCTTTGTCAGTTTCGTTTAGTTTAGTTTAGAGATACAGCGCGGAAACAGACCCTTCGGCCCATCGGGTCCGTACCGACCAGCGATTCCCGCGCATCAACCCTATCCTACACACACTAGCGACAATTTTTACATTTACCAGGCCAATGATGTCTTTGGAGTGCGGGAGGAAACCGAAGATCTCGGAGAAAACCCACGCAGGTCACGGGGAGAACGTTCAAACTCCGTCCAGACGGCACCCGTCGTCAGTATCGAACCCGGGTCTCTGGCGCTGTGGGGCAGCAACTCTACCGCTGCGCCACCGCGCCGCTGTTTAATTGATTTAATTAATTTCACTTTCCTTTGCCTCAAGTGGTTTGGCCCTTTTATTGATTCCGTTCATCCTCCTGTCCAATCCACTGTCAACTCTCCATCGATCGGGTGCGGCAGCGACGGAGCTAGATCATGGAAGACAGACACAAAACGCTAGAGTAACTCAGCGGGGCAGGCGGCACCACTGGAGGGAAGGAACGGGTGATGTTGCGGGTCGAGGCCCTGCTGCACAAACGTCCCACATCCCTTCTCTCCACAGATGCTGCCTGTCTTGCCTGCCCGCTGAGTTACTCCAGCTTTTTGCGTCTGTCTTCGGTTTAAACCAGCGTCTGCAGTTCCTTCCTTGACAAGGGTCAAAGGTGTTTTAGTGTCATATGTTCCAAAACGGAACAATGAAATTCTTCCTTGACGCAGCACAACTGATATGTCAACATAGTACTACTGACAAACACCATAAGAATTAAGAAGAATATTCAGTATTCAGCATACTCAGCCTGAACTTCAGTGGCATGAAGGGAGCATCTATCCTATTATTAGTAGCAATGTTACAAAATTTAGAGATTTAAAAAATCAAGTCTGCAATTTATCCCATCAGATAAAGCATAAAAAGAAGTTTAATTTGACACCTAATTCACTTTCATATCTTCAGTATTAAGAAAGTTATCACCATATTCATACTCGGAAATTAGCATCTTGTTCCCCATTGCCTTTCAATTGACTTAACTCAAAAGCTGTGATCTAGAACAGTTAAAATCCCATAACTTTCTTAAAAATTAAGAGAACTCAATGACATTTTCAGTTATTATAGATTGAAGCCTTCTGAAACAAATATGAAACAATCTTACTTGGATGATCTGAAATTAAAGCATATAATTAGTTAGTTATCTAATTGTAGCTAATTACAAAATTCAATGGGTAGATCTAAACATCTATCAATTTCTTAAGAAAAGATAAACTTTTTAAAAATTGCCTAAGTGTCCAAATAACATTCATACAATAATCCACAATATAACATAATTTTTAAATCTCATTTTCATGAATTTCTGGGCCAAATGGAAGGAATTCAGTGTTTAATGCCTGTAAATTAATGGCCATTTAAATCAACTAGCGAGTGGGTTTTAGTGGAATGCAGTGGATTGGAACCTTGCGGTTTGAGGTGAAGTCGGGAGGAAAAATACTGTTGGTTCATACATTTTTTTGGACCCCATTTTGCAACATGAAAATATGATTAAAGCCTCCATAAAAACCAACTTTTAATATAAAAATAAACTGTGTACCTTTTTTTCTCCCCTACGCAAAATCCTTCCCGTTGTCGGCACTCACGGCTTTTGAAGGTGATTTTTAAATGACTCTAGTTAATAAATAATCTAGCGTAATTTAAAAATACCTTCATGAATGAAATGTCGGAGCGATTTTTCTTCCGCAACGAAATCGCCCAACATGGATCGATTTTCCCAGTCTGCAGAAAAACGGCACTTTAAGCCCGCCCCCCTCTGAAAGGCGCCAAAGTCATGCACACGGGGAGCGGCAGAACTGCAGCGCTGCTCAAGGTAAGTTTTGTAACATACCTATTATTAGGGCGGCACGATGGTGCAGCGGTAGAGTTGCTGCTTCACAGCGCCAGAGACCCCGTGATCAATCCTATTGTTAGTGTGCGGGGATCGCTGGTCGGCGCGGACTCGGTGCAAACTCTGTACAGACAGCACCTGTGTCCAGGATCGAACCCTGGTCTCTTCAATGTGAGGCAGCCACTCTACCGCTGTGCTGCCCAGTTCTATGTTCTATGAAATAAGCAGAATAGTTGGCGGACTTGAAATTTTAGGTTGAAACAGACTTAAGGTAGAAGCAGTTTATTGTAACATATTGTAACTGTCCTTTCCTGTTCCCAACAGCAAGTTGTGGTGCCAGCCTCAATAAACATAACTGTCCGTTTAGTTTAGTTTAGTTTAGTTTAGCGATACAGCGCGGAAACTGGGCCTTCGGCCTGCCGAGCTCGCGCCGGCCAGCGATCCCCGCACACTAGCACTATCCAGCCCACACTCGCGACAATTTATATTTATACCAAGCCAATTAACCTACAAACCTGTACGTCTTTGGAGTGTGGAAGGACACTGAAGAAAACCCACTCAGGTCACGGGGAGAACGTACAAACTCCACACAGACAGCACCCGTACTCAGGATGGAACCCGGGTCTCTGGCGCAGCATTCGCTGTAAGGCAGCAACTCTACCGCTGCGCCACCATACCGCGATTTCTATAAAGCTAAAACAAAGGACTAATAGGTACAGAGGCCTGAAAATTGAGGACACCGGGTCTCACAGTTTCTTCCTAGCAACCATCAGGCTAAAATTGTACAGTACAGGTACAGGCCCATCAGCTCGTAGCTCGGGTTGCCAACTTTCTCACTCCCAAATAAGGGACTAAAGGTGAAAATACGGGACAAATTCCCGACAGCAATTCATTGACCGACTCGGCCGTGACTGGGTGAATGATGAGTTGGCCCGGGTGCTGGACTGCACACAAAGCCCAGCCGGCGGGGCCAGCTGAGGAGTTTTGGCCCGGGCTGCGCAATGTCGCGCGCAAAGTCCGGCTTGTGAACTGATGATCGGCCATGAGAAGGAGGGGGGGTGGTGGTGTTGGCAGTAAGCGAAGGTCCGAAGGTCGGACATCTGGCCGGGCTGCCGACTGACGGGGCCACGGGCGAGGCGCTGCTGCTGCTGCTGCTGTATTCCATGGGCTGCACTACGTCGGGACGGGTGAGGCGGGGCCGGACGCGGCGCTCCGACCCGACAGTCCCCTCGACCCGAGTGGTAGCGGTCAAATACGGGACAAGGGCGGTCCCGTACGGGACAAACCAATTTAGCCCAATATACGGGATGTCCCGGCTAATATGGGACAGTTGGTAACCCCACCCATAGTGTCCCTGTCGAACATACCAATGCCGAGTCAGACAGATCTCTACTGCCTGTTCGTGATCCATATCCCTCTATTTCCTGCATATCCTTGTGCCTATCTAAAATCCTTGTAAAGCCATTCTCATATCCGCCTCCACTACCATTCCTGGATTCATGCTCCAAGCATCCACCACTTTCCGTATGAAAAGACTTGCCCCGCACATCTCCTTTAAACTTTCCCCATCGCCCATAGAAACATAGAAACATAGAAACATAGAAAAATAGGTGCAGGAGTAGGCCATTCGGCCCTTCGAGCCTGCACCGCCATTCAATATGATCATGGTTGATCATTCAACTTAGTATCCCGTACCTGCCTTCTCTCCATACCCCCTGATCCCTTTATCCACAAAAGCCACATCAAACTCCCTCTTGAATATAGCCAATGAACTGGCCTCAAGCACCTTCTGTGGCAGAGAATTCCAGAGATTCACCACTCTCTGTGTAAAGAATGTTTTCCTCATCTCAGTCCTAAAGGAATTCCCCCTTATCCTTAGACTGTGACCCCTTGTTCTGGACTCCCCCAACATCGGGAACAATCTTCCTGCATCCAGCTTGTCCAACCCCTTAAGAATTTTGTACGTTTCTGCAAGATCCCCCCTCAATCTTCTACATTCCAGTGAGTACAAGCCGAGTCTATCCAATCTTTCTTCATATGAAAGTCCCGACATTCCAGGAATCAGTCCGGTGAACCTTCTCTGAACCCCCTCTATGGCAAGAATGTCTTTCCTCAGATTTGGAGACTAAAACTGTACGCAATACTCCAGGTGTGGCCTCACCAAAACCCTGTACAACTGCAGTAGAACCTCCCTGCTCCTATACTCAAATCCTTTCGCTATGAATGCTAACATACCATTTGCTTTCTTCACTGCCTGCTGCACCTGCATACCTACTTTCAATGACTGGTGTACCATGACACCCAGGTCTCGTTGCATCTCCCCTTTTCCTTATCTGCCACCATTCAGATAATAGTCTACCCTCATGTTTTTGCCACCAAAGTGGATAACCTCACATTTATCCACATTATACTGCATCTGCCATGCATCTGCCCATTCACTCAGCCTATCCAAATCACCCTGCAGCCTCCTAGCATCCTCCTCACACCTAACTATACCCCCCAGCTTGGTGTCATCTGCAAATTTGGAGATGTTGCATTCAATTCCCTTGTCCAAATCATTAATGTATATTGTAAATAGCTGGGGTCCCAGCACTGAGCCTTGCGGTACCCCACTAGTCACTGCCTGCCATTCTGAATAGGACTCGTTTACTCCTACCCTTTGCTTCCTGTTTGCCAGCCAGTTCTCTATCCACATCAATACTGAACCCCCAATAACGTGTGCTTTAAGTTTATATACTAATCTCTTATGTGGGACCTTGTCGAAAGCCTTCTGAAAGTCCAGATATAACACATCCACTGGTTCTCCCTTATCCACTCTACTAGTTACATCCTCGAAAAATTCTATAAGATTTGTCAGACATGATTTACCTTTTACTTGGGTTGGACAGGCTAGATGCAGGAAGATTGATCCCGATGTTGGGGAAGTCCAGGACAAGGGGTCACTGTTTAAGGATAAGGGGGAAGTCTTTTAGGACCGAGATGAGAAAATCATTTTTCACACAGAGAGTGGTGAATCTGTGGAATTCTCTGCCTTCTTAGTTGAGGCCAGTTCGTTGGCTTTTTTTAAGAGGGAGCTAGATGTGGCCCTTGTGGCTAATGGGATCAGGGGGTATGGAGAGAAGGCAGGTACGGGATACTGAGTTGGATGATCAGCCATGATCACATTGAATGGCGGTGCAGGCTCGAAGGGCCGAATGGCCTACTCCTGCACCTAATTTCTATGTTTTTATGTTTTGTACCTTTCACCTCACGGGGGGGGGGGGGGGGGGGGGGGAATTGCTGTTGCAACACACAGGGCAAGTGCAATAGGAATTATTTTAAAAGGCAGGGGGAGCGCTGGAACCTTACGTTCGGGAACATCTTGAGTTGGAGGACCACGCCTCCCGTGGGAGCTACGGGAAGGGATGGGTGCGTTGGGGGAGTAGACCCAACGGGTCGGTACTTGCTCTAGTCTCCTTCAACCTTTGCCCATTTCACCTTAAAGTGACACCATCAAATCTTTGACATTTCCATCCTGCCTAAAAGCTACTGTCTGTCTATCCTATCTACACCTTTCATAATTGTATATAATTAGTAAGTAAGTAAGTAAGTAAATTTTATTTATATAGCACGTTTAAATCAACTCGGGTTGAAACCAAAGTGCTTTACATGGAAGAAATATAACCATATAACCATATAACAATTACAGCACGGAAACAGGCCTTTTCGGCCCTTCCAGTCCGTGCCGACCATTTATTATACCCTAGTCCCATCTACCTGCACTCAGACCATACCCCTCCATTCCCTTCCCGTCCATATACCTATCCACGTTACTTTTAAATGTTAAAATCGATCCTGCCTCCACCACTTCTGCTGGAAGATCATTCCACACAGCCACCACTCTCTGAGTAAAGAAGTTCCCCCTCATGTTACCCCTAAACTTCTGTCCCTTAATTCTCATGTCATGCCCTCTTGTTTGAATCTTCCCTACCCTCAATGCCCTCAATGGGAAAAGCTCTGTCTATCCCTTTCATCATTTTAAAGACCTCATTCAAGTCCCCCCTTAACTTTCTGCGCTCCAAAGAATAAAGACCTAAAGAAATAATTAGGTTTCCGTACATCCATAGGGAAAAAGAAAGAAAAAATGACACAACACATTATATAATTCAACATGAACTTCCTCCCCCACAGCAGAATCAAAATTTTCCACTGTGGGGTAAGGCATCAGAAAGTTCTGTCCCCTTCCTCTGTGATCACCCGAGGTCGGGGCCTATTTGTGGCCTCCGCAGCCAGCCCGATGTTTTCATGCTCTCTTGTCGGGAAGATGGAACTCCGGCCTCGGGTGAACACTCCTCAGCGGCTTGGAATGTCTGGAACGGCCGCTCCCTCCCGGGAGACCACGGCTTCCGATGTGCACAGGCCGCGCTGGTTGGTGCTCCGACTCTGGCGATCCGGGATCCCAGGCTCCGCGGCGTTACCTCTAGTAGGCCTCCTCGCAGAGCCTCTCTCTCTCAGGATGTTGCCGGGACTAGAGGGTGTGAGCTATAGGGAGAGGTTGAGTAGGCTGGGTCTCCATTCCATGGAGCGCAGGAGGATGAGGGGAGATCTTATAGAGGTGTGTAAAATCATGAGAGGAATAGATCGGATAGAGTCTCTTGCCCAGAGTAGGGGAAATCAAGGACTAAACATAGAATATATAGAACATGGATTCAAGGTGAAGGGGAAAAGATTTATTAGGAATCTGAGGGGCAACCTTTTCGCACAAAGGGTAGTAGTGGGTGTATGGAACAAGCTGCCACAGGAGGTGGTTGAGGCTGGGCCTATACCATTGTTTCAAAAACAGTTGGACAGATACGTGGTACAGTTTGGTGAGTCCAGAACCAGGGGCCACAGTCTTAGAATAAAGGGGAGGCCATTTAAGACTGAGGTGAGAAAAAACTTTTTCACCCAGAGAGTTGTGAATTTATGGAATTCCCTGCCACAGAGGGCAGTGGAGGCCAAATCACTGGATGGATTTAAGAGAGAGTTAGATAGAGCTCTGGGTGCTAGTGGAATCAAGGGATATGGGGAGAAGGCAGGCACGGGTTATTGATAGGGGGCGATCAGCCATGATCACAATGAATGGCGGTGCTGGCTCGAAGGGCCGAATGGCCTACTCCTGCACCTATTTTCTATGTTTCTATGTTTCTATGTATAGGACAGGTTTGGAGGGTTATGGACCAAGCGCAGGCAAGTGAGACTAGGTTAGCTGGGACATTAGTTGGTGTGGGCGAGTTGGGCCGAAGGGCCTGTTTCCATACTGTATCACTCTGAGACTCTATGACTCAGAGTCTCTCTTCATCTCTCTCTCTCTTTTCTTTTTTTTTTCTTTTTCAAAACTTTATTCAACACAATCATATGATACAACTCATCAAAACATAATCAAAATAACACTATATCAAAAAAATTCATTGTAGTACAACAGTACATTCATTGTTTACAATACTCTCATCCCCACGCGGTGACCAGCGTTGACGGAAGGCCTCCAGAGTCCCCATGGACACCGCGTGTTCCCTCTCCAGGGACACAACGTGCACGGATGTAGGCCCGAAAGAGGGGCAGGCACTCTCTCTCTCTTTTTTTTTTTTTTTTTTCATTTCAAAAACTTTATTCAACACAAATCAAAAATACAACACATCAAAACACAATCAAAAATCACACTATAATGAACAGATCATTGTAGTACAGCAGTACATTCATTTATAATCGCCTCAACCCCACGCGGCGACCAGCGCTGACGGAAGGCCTCCAGAGTCCCCGTGAACACCGCGTGTTCCCTCTCCAGGGACACACGTGCACGGACGTAGGCCCGAAAGAGGGGCAGGCACTCTCTCTCTCTCTCTCTCTCTCTCTCTCTTTTTTTTTTTTTTCATTTCAAAAACTTTATTCAACACAAATCATAAAATACAACACATCAAAACACAATCAAAAATCACACTATAATGAACAGATCATTGTAGTACAGCAGTACATTCATTTATAATCGCCTCAACCCCACGCGGCGACCAGCGCTGACGGAAGGCCTCCAGAGTCCCCGTGAACACCGCGTGTTCCCTCTCCAGGGACACACGTGCACGGACGTAGGCCCGAAAGAGGGGCAGGCAGCCGACTCTCGCCAGACCGTCGACCGCCCGCTGCCTGGACCCACGAATGGCCATCTTGGCCAGGCCAAGGAGCAAACCGACAGGTAAGTCCCCCCCCCACACTCGGCTCTCCCCACTCCCCGCCTTGTGTCCAAACACCAGGATTGTGGGGCTAAAATGCAGCCAGAACTTGAGGAACAGCCCCTTCAGATATTGGTACAGGGGCAGTAACCTCACACACTCCATATACACATGGAATACGGTCTCCTCCTCTCCGCAGAAAATACATGCGGCAGACGAGCCCGTGAACCGACTCAAAAGTTTATTACAAACCACCGCTCCATGCAGCACTCTCCACCCCAGGTCCCCAATATAAAGGGGTACAACTCCCTTATAGAAGGACCCCCACTGGGGCCCCCCGCCGCCTTCGGATGGTAACACCGTCCTCCATGGTGAGTCAGGACGGGAGACGAAGGCACGGTGGTTCAGAATGTGCAGGAGCATCCTGTACAGTGCGCGTCTCCTTGCATCACAAAATGGCATGCTGGTCATCTCAGAAAGGCAGCTCAGATTATGCGGAGCCGGAGGCCGAGAAATATCCCGAAGCCTAGGCCCGATGAGCAGATCTGACGGAGCAGGGGTAAGCTCTATCTGAACCACTCTAGGCTCGCGCCTCTCCTCGACAACCACCATGACAGGATGAGGACCAGCCACACCCGCAGCCACAACATCCCCCTCTCCTCGTGGAACAACACTCTGGCTGAACACCACCAAATTCCTCACTCTTAACACATCCCTATAGAAAACAGGCAAGCCCCTTAGAGCGGGTCGACTGACACCCGCCACCGGGAGCCGCGAGACCCCCCTTAGGCAACGACCCTGACGAAAAAAATACGTGGCCAGAGCGTGCCATCTGGGAGGGTTCTCTACATACATGTATCTCCGCAGAGTCCTGAGACGGAGAGCCGCCACCTGGGTGCGCACGCACACCAAGGACTGGCCGCCCTCCTCTAACGGAAGACTCAGGACCGCCGCGGAAATCCAATGCTTCCTATTTCCCCAAAAGAAATCCACCAGCTTCTTCTGTATAGCAGTTACAAATATAGAGGGCGGGACAAGAGTAGCCAGCCGGTACCATAACATAGAGGCCACCAGCTGGTTTATGACCAGCACCCTCCCCCGAAAGGAGAGAACTCCAAGCAGGCCTGACCAGCGCCCCAGCCGAGCAACCACCTTCGTCTCCAACTCTTGCCAGTTTGCCGGCCAAACATCCTCAGTGGGACTCAGGTACACCCCCAGATAGAGGAGGTGCGTGGTACTCCACGCATACAATGCCATCTCCTCCGGCAGGGAGTCTACCCGCCACTGACCCACCAAAAGTCCAGAGCACTTACTCCAGTTAATCCTAGCAGAAGATGCAGCCGAGAATATCTCCTGGCAGTCACGCATCCTCCGCAGGTCACCAGGATCAGTGAACATAAGAAGTACGTCATCGGCATACGCCGATAGAATCACCTCAACCCGCGGGCCAGGTAGGGCCAGGCCTGTCAACCTCCTCCGAAGAAGACACAGGAACGGCTCCACACAGACCGAATACAACTGGCCCGACATAGGGCACCCCTGGCGGACCCCCCTCCCAAAATGAAAAGGAGATAGCACCGCGCCATTAACCTTTACAAGACACTCCGCCGCAGCGTACAAAAGCCGGACCCGGGCCACGAAGTGTGGTCCAAACCCAAACGCTTGCAACGTCCCAAATAGGTATTCATGCTCTACCCTATCAAAAGCCTTCTCCTGATCAAGAGACAGAAAAGCAGCTGACTCACCAGTACCCTGGACTAAATGAATCAGGTCCCTAACCAGGTGGATGTTATCCTGGATGGACCGGCCAGGGACTGTATAAGATTGATCAGGATGAATCACTTGATGCAGCACGGAGCCCAGGCGATTTGCCATTGCCCGTGCAAAAATTTTATATTCTGTGCAAAGGAGAGAGACTGGACGCCAGTTCTTCAACAAACGGAGTTCGCCCTTCTTAGGCAGCAAGACAACAACCGTCCTACGCCACGAGAGAGGCATCACTCCAGTCGCCAGGCTCTCCCCCAAAACCAACATATAGTCACCCCCTAGGACGTCCCAGAATGCTCTAACAAACTCCACCGTCAACCCATCCAGCCCGGGGGACTTACCCCTCCTGAGCTGATGCAAGGCGCAAGTCAACTCCTCCAAAGATAAGGGGCCATCAAGAAGATCAGCCTCCCCCCTATCTACGGCCGGTAGACCCTCCCACAGATCTTGCTGAGCCTCCACACTGAATCCTTCCGCAGAGAACAGGGTCCCATAAAAGGACCTAACCAAGGCATTAATCCTCTCTGGATCAGTGACAGAGGAGCCGTCATCTGCAAGCAACTCCACGAGCTGTTTTCGAGCTCCCCGCCCCTTCTCCAAAGAGAAAAAGAAAGGCGACGCTCGGTCCAGCTCGTGCAGCATCTGGACCCGAGACCTCACATAAGCGCCTCGAGATCGCTCAAGCAGCAGACTCCTCAAAACCTCCTTCTTCCTCTGAAACTCTCCCCATTCGCTGGAGTCTTCACCAAACTGACCCAGGCGAGACTCAGCGTCCTGTATCTCCCTCTCCAGCTTCGCGACCGCTGAGTCCCGCCTCCCAGTCGACCCCCATGTATATTCCTTACAAAAGAGACGGATGTGAGCTTTACCCACATCCCACCACTGCCTAAGGGAAGAGAAGCACCTCTGCCTCTCTCTCCACTTCACCCAAAACCGAGTGAATGACTCCCGGAAACACCGATCCTCCAGCAGCCTGTTGTTAAAGTGCCAGTACGCGGACCCAGCCCGAGCGCACGCTGGATTGAAATCCACACGCACCAGACAATGGTCCGAGCACGGCACCAGCCGCATTGAGGCCGCTGAGACACGGGAAACAAACGCTCGGGAAATATAAAACCGATCAATGCGGGAACCACCGCCCTCAGACCTCCGCGAAAAAGCAGTGGAATCAGGGTGAAGGTCCCTCCAAACATCAACCAACTCAAAGGAGTCAATCAAGCCTCTCAGCTTCTTCGCTACAGCAGGCGCACACTGAGTACCAGAACGGTCCCGCACCTCAAGTGTGCAATTAAAGTCCCCACCAAGGAAGACACACTCTCCCCTATCAATAGTGCCCAACAGAGCATTCACCTCCCGAAGCAGGCCGGCCTGCATCGTGCCGGAGCTAGGGGCATACACGTTAATGAAATGCAACGGCATGCCATCCAGGCTCACGGCCAGATGGAGCAAACGTCCTGGCACCACTTCCTGCACTTTTAAAATGCTTGGCAGAAAATTTGGGGCCAACAAAAAAGCCACCCCACTCGAATTTGAGCTGAGATGGCTCATATAAACCCTCCCTTCCCACTCCAGTTGCCAGGTAGGTTCATCACTAGCAACGGTATGTGTCTCTTGCAGATAACAAACTGCAAATCTCCCCTCCCTTAGGGCTGATAAGAGCTGAAATCTTCGAAAACTCGCTCTACTCCCATTTAAATTTAATGTAGCTACTGTGAATGTGTAGACACATTAGATTGTGACCCTCACACTCCCTGTAGTCACAGGAGGTCCTTTTCTGAGGACCTTCAACAAACCCCAAAACTGCCCCAAATCCGAGTCAGAAAGACCACTATCCTTGTTACTAAGGATAGCCTCGAGACTCTCCCGCACATCTAGCCAATCCTCCCATCTCCTTGTAATGGCCCACCATAATGTTTTGGGAGCACGACTTATTTTTAAGAACTCTCGCACCTCAACAATAAGCTTCGCCTCAGACACGGCCTTGGAGTCTGGGCTCTCAGCCAACCCGCTCGCACCTGAATCAACAACCTCAGAAAGACCAGAACTGTCTGACACAACACTCTCTGAGCCCCCCCCACTGGCCGCATCGCTATCCTCCTCCACAGCCATGACACGACCACCCGGATCAATGCTGGGGGTGGGTCCCAACACCCCTACCTGAGACTCGCAGCCCTCTGAATGGCTGGGCTCCTGCACGCTACCATCACCCTCCTCCTCTGGGCCTGGGGAAGCAACAACAAGAGGCATCCCCAGGGCCTGTGGAACACTGGCACCCTCGGAGTCTGAAAGAGGATCACGTCCCATAACAGCCCTGACCTCCACATCATCCAGAGTGCCCTCTCCACAGGCATCACCCAGAGAATCACCACCTGCCATTAACCTCACCCCAGACAACTCATCCGGTGAGGCATCCCGCCCCCCAGCACCTCCACTGGCACTGATATGGAGCACAGACTTGAACGACAACACCCCCGAAACTCCCCCCTCAGCCTGACTCTGCCCATCCCCCGTCACAGAGGGCACACTACCAGAGGAGCCAACCACGTCATCTACCGTGCTAGCACCCTCAGTAGGCCTCTGAAACGAGGGGACCTCATCCGACCCAGAGGGTACACACCCAAGGGAGCTAACCACAGCATCCGCCGAGATAACTCCCTCAGAGGGCCCCTGAGATGAAGGGACCGACTCCCGCCCAGTGGACACAACTCCACCGGAATCAACTTCAGCACCCAGTCCGGTGACACCCGCTGTAGATCCATGAAGAGAAGGCCCAACCACCGACCCAGAAGACACCGGGTCAAGACCACTTTCAGCCACCTCAGTGGTGGAAAGCTCGGAGAAAGACATCCCCTTCGCTCTGGACCCACGCCCTTCCTCCTCTTCACCAGGCAAATGCCTCCTTTTAGTCCCACTCGCATGCGGAGGTGCGGTAACCTCCATAAGGGAAGGGTCATCCGCCTCCACATTACCCCCAACCACTTTGCCACCCACACGTTTAGACTTCTTTCCCCCCTTCCGAGCCACCACAACTCCCCCCTGGGCCCCAGCGGGTGCAGTCTGCACCACACTGGAGCCAAACTCACCCGATTGCACTTTCTTCGCTCGGGCAGCCCTATCCCTCTCCTTCTTCTTATTATGCTTCCCCTGCTTCTCCCAAAACCCCCCCTCAACACTCCCCTCCTCCTGCGCCCCACCTCCATCCACCGCCACAGGCGCAAGACGTAGGGGACGTGGGGGGCTTGGGCTCTCACTGCCCAGGGTCCCCAAAGCGGAACCTCTGGACCCAGAAGGCTTAGCACTGCCGCCCCGGGTCACCAAGGCAGAACTGGCAACCTCAGCCGGGTCAGCAGTACCACCCCGCGCCGCTGAGGTTTGACCAGCCACCCCAGATGGGCCAGCAGCGCTTTCCTGGGCCACTGCACTAGAACCTCTAGCAGTGCCCCCGCGAAAAAGACACTCCCTACGGAGATGTCCAAATTCGCCGCACGCATGACACCGTGCCTTTCCCCAACTCCAACGCACGGTTCTGGGTACCCCCTTATGCACCACCTCAAAACTCCCCTCGGCACCATCCCCCTCACCCACCTTCATGAACACCCTCCTCTTGAAACTGAAGACCCCTTTTTCCTCCGGGTCCCCCCCAGGATGCAAGAGCCTAAAGCACTTAGACCGCACCTCCCCGAACTTGGACAGGTGTGGAATAAGCACTGCATCCGAAAAATAAGTGGGGCAGCTCCGCAGGAGAACCGGTCTCACCCTGGATACCCACGGATCCACCTGTACGTGGACCCCCCCCACTGAGATCCCCTCCTCCAACGCTCGGGCCACACACTCCCGGGTCTTAAGTATCATCTCCACCTTTCCCCTTTCGAGCTCAGAAGAGACAATAGCCCCCCTCCCGAGAAGTTCATTCATGGCCTTCGTAATTACCCCCCTAGACATCATAGGCCCAGTTTGAACAGAAATACCAAAACTGTCCCCATCCAAGTCAACATGAGGCTCAAGCTCAGATGGCCTCGCACCCGCCACTGATGCCGTCGCTGCGTAGGTCCGGACCTTCGGCCGCGCCCCTTCCATCGCCATCCTCACAGAGGCACAAACCAGCTCCAAGCCCCTCAGCAGCACAGCTCCAAGTTAAGTCCCAGAGACAGTCACAGTCAAAGACAGGCAGCAGAAAACAGAAACCTCCAGCTGAAGCAGGAAAGTCCCCAGGTTCGTCCACAGCCAAGAGCAGCTTACGGGAAACTCGATCCCAGTCGCGCTGGACGCAAAAGTACCTTCTTCACATTAAGCCAGGCAGCCGCACTGACAAAATGACTTTAGGGCAGAGAAGCGGAGCCAAAAACGACAAAGACACCGCACAACTTCAGCCCACTGAGATCACAGGCACTCTTGGCAATCCGCCAACGCCAACCGCACCCTCGACAATGTGGAGAAACTCAGGAATCTTCACACAGATGGAGGCTCCCCAGACCAGAGAAAAGCTTCAACAGCCCAACAATAAGTTGAACTATGAAGCCCCCCTGGGTCTGTGCCCTCTCCAACGGCAAAATCCTGGAAAGGCTGCTCCAATCCTTCTCAACTGCAGAGCTGAGAAGAAAACACGACCTCTCTCTCTCTCTCTCTCTCTCTTTTTTTTTTTTTTCATTTCAAAAACTTTATTCAACACAAATCATAAAATACAACACATCAAAACACAATCAAAAATCACACTATAACGAACAGATCATTGTAGTACAACAGTACATTCATTATTTATAATAGCCTCAACCCCACGCGGTGACCAACGATGACGGAAGGCCTCCAGAGTCCCCGTGAACACCGCGTGTTCCCTCTCCAGGGACACAACGTGCACGGATGTAGGCCCGAAAGAGGGGCAGGCACTCTCTCTCTCTCTCTCTTTCTCTCTCTCTCTCTCTCTCTCTCTCTCTCTCTCTCACTCTCCCTCAGAGTGAAGATGGGTCTTGACCTCAAATGTCACCTAATGCCTTCGCTCCAGAGATGCTGCCTGTCCCGACTGAGTTACTCAAGTATAAACCACAGCAGCATCCATTAGTAGGAGAGGTCAAAGCCTCAGAATTTCAAGGACATTCCTTCAGGAAGGGGATGAGGAGGAATTTCTTTATTCAGAGGGTAGTGAATCTGTGGAATTATTTGCCGCAGAAGGCTGCGGAGGCCTCGTCAAGAGTGTTTTGTTGTCAAATGTCCCAGGTAGAACAATGACATTCTTACTTGCCGCAGCACAGCAGAATATGTAAACATGATAAACAATATAACAAAACTCAAAAAAACAAACTATAACAGTGCAATGTTAATATTAATAATGGTCTATTGTAGTTCAGAGCTTATGAGGTTGTAGGAAGGATGTCAACAAAATAGAGAGGGTACAGAGGAGATTTACTAGAATGTTGCCTGGGTTTCAACAGCTGAGTTACAGAGATAGGTTGAATAAGTTAGGTCTTTATTCTCTGGAGTGCAGAAGGTTAAGGGGGGACTTGATAGAGGTCTTTAAAATCATGAGAGGAATAGACAGAGTTGATGTGGACAAGCTTTTCCCTTTGAGAATAGGGAAGATTCAAACAAGAGGACATGACTTTAGAATTAAGGGACAGAGGTTTAGGGGTAACATGAGGGGGAACTTCTTTACTCAGAGAGTGGTAGCGGTGTGGAATGAGCTTCGAGTGGAAGTGGTGGCGGCAGGTTCGTTGGTATCATTTAAAAATAAATTGGATAGGCATATGGATGAGAAGGGTATGGAGGGTTATGGTATGAGTGGAGGCAGGTGGGACTAAGGGAAAAAAGTTGTTCGGCACAGACTTAAAGGGCCGAGATGGCTTGTTTCCATGCTGTAATTGTTATATGGTTATATGTTATATGGTAGTGTTTAATAGCCTGATGGCTGTAGGGAAGAAGCTGTCCCTGAACCTGGACGTTACAGTTTTCAGGCTCCTTTGCCATCTTCCCGATGGCAGTGGTGAGATGAGTGTGTGGCCAGGATGGTGTGGGTCCTTGATGATGCCGGCTGCCTTTTTGAGGCAGCGACTGGGATAGATCCCTTCGATGGTGGGGAGGTCAGAGCCGGTGATGGACTGGGCAGTGGTCACAGCGTTCGGTGGATATTTTTAAGGCAGAGATAGAGAGATTCTTGATTAGTACAGAAGTCATATGAAGAAAAACTGGATAGACTCGGCTTGTACGCGCTATAATTTAGAAGATTAGAAACATAGAAAATAGGTGCAGGAGTAGGCCATTCGGCCCTTCGAGCCTGCACCGCCATTCAATGTGATCATGGCTGATCATCCAACTCAGTATCCCGTACCTGCCTTCTCTCCATACCCCCTGATCCCTTTAGCCACAAGTGCCACATCTAACGCCCTCTTAAATATAGCCAATGAACTGGCCTCAACTACCTTCTGTGGCAGAGAATTCCAGAGACTCACCACTCTCTGTGTAAAGAATGTTTTCCTCATTTCGGTCCTAAAGGAATTCCCCCTTATCCTTAGACTGTGACCCCTTGTTCTGGACTCCCCCAACATCGGGAACAATCTTCCAGCATCTAGCTTGTCCAACCCCTTAAGAATTTTGTAGGTTTCTATAAGATCCCCCCTCAATCTTCTAAATTCCATCGAGTACAAACCGAGTCTATCCAATCTTTCCTCATATGAAAGTCCTGACATCCCAGGAATCAGTCTGGTGAATCTTCTCTGTACCCCCTCTATGGCAAGGATGTCTTTCCTCAGATTTGGAGACCAAAACTGTACGCAGTACTCCAGGTGTGGCCTCACCAAAACCCTGTACAACTGCAGTAGAACCTCCCTGCTCCTATACTCAAATCCTTTCGCTATGAATGCTAACATACCATTTGCTTTCTTCACTGCCTGCTGCACCTGCATGCCTACTTTCAATGACTGGTGTACCATGACACCCAGGCCTCGTTGCATCTCCCCCTTACCTAATCTGCCACCATTCAGATAATAGTCTACCCTCATGTTTTTGCCACCAAAGTGGATAACCTCACATTTATCCACATTATACTGCATCTGCCATGCATCTGCCCATTCACTCAGCCTATCCAAATCACCCTGCAGCCTCCAAGCATCCTCCTCACACCTAACTATACCCCCCAGCTTGGTATCATCTGCAAATTTGGAGATGTTGCATTGAATTCCCTCGTCCAAATCATTAATATATATTGTAAATAGCTGGGGTCCCAGCACTGAGCCTTGCGGCACCCCACTAGTCACTGCCTGCCATTCTGAAAAGGACCCGTTTACTCCTACCCTTTGCCTCCTGTCTGCTAGCCAGTTCTCTATCCACATCAATACTGAACCCCCAATACCGTGTGCTTTAAGTTTGTATGCTAATCTCTTATGCGGGACCTTGTCGAAAGCCTTCTGAAAGTCTAGATATAACACATCCACTGGTTCTGCCTTATCCACTCTACTAGTTACATCCTCGAAAAATTCTATCAGATTTGTCAGACATGATTTACCTTTCGTAAATCCATGCTGACTTTGTCCAATGATTTCACCACTTTCCAAATGCGCTGCTATCCCATCTTTAATAACTGACTCTAGCAGTTTCCCCACTACCGATGTTAGACTAACTGGTCTGTAATTCCCCGCTTTCTCTCTCCCTCCTTTTTTAAAAAGTGGGGTTACATTAGCTACCCTCCAATCCTCAGGAACTACTCCAGAATCTAAGGAATTTTGAAAAATTATCACTAATGCATCCACTATTTCTGTGGCTACCTCCTTGAGTACTCTGGGATGCAGACTATCTGGCCCTGGGGATTTATCGGCCTTCAATCCGTTCAATTTACCCAACACCACCTCCTGGCTAACCTGGATTTCACTCAGTTCCTCCATCTTATTTGACCCCCGTTCCACTGCTATTTCCGGCAGATTATTTATGTCTTCCTTAGTGAAGACAGAACCAAAGTAGTTATTCAATTGGTCTGCCATGTCCTTGTTCCCCATGATCAATTCACCTGTTTCTGACTGCAAGGGACCAACATTTGTTTTAACTAGTCTCTTTCTCTTTACATATCTAT
The DNA here is from genome assembly GCA_963514005.1 of Raja brachyura. The sequence continues at coordinate 5,553,035 of OY740786.1, forward strand.
AAAAACTTTTGCAGTCAGTTTTTATGTTCCCTCCCAGTTTCCTTTCATAATCTATTTTCCCTTTCCTAATTAAGCCCTTTGTCCTCCTCTGCTGGATTCTGAATTTCTTCCAGTCCTCCGGTAGGCTGCTTTTTCTGGCAAATTTGTATGCCTCATCTTTTGTTTTTATACTATCCCTGATTTCCCTTGTTATCCATGGATGCACCACCTTCCCCGATTTATTCTTTTGCCAAACTGGTATGAACAACTTTTGTACTTCATCCATGCAGTCTTTAAATACCTTCCATTGCACATCCACTGTCAACCCTTTAAGAATCACCTGCCAGTCTATCTTGGCCAATTCAAATCTCATACCTTCAAAGTTACCTTTGTTCAAGTTCAGAACCCTTGTTTCTGACTTAATTTTGTCACTCTCCATCCTAATGAAGAACTCAACCATATTATGGTCACTCTTGCCCAAGGGGCCACGCACAACAAGACTGCTAACTAACCCTTCCTCATTACTCAATACCCAGTCTAGAATAGCCTGCTCTCTCGTTGGTTCCTCCACATGTTGGTTGAGAAAACTATCCCGCATACATTCCAGGAAATCCTCTTCCTCAGCACCCCTGCCAATTTGATTCACCCAATCTACATGCAGATTGAAGTCACCCATTATAACCGTGTTACCCTTGTTGCACGCATTTCTAATTTCCTGTTTGATGCCATCCCCAACTCCAATACTACTGTTAGGTGGCCTGTACACAGTTCCCACTAGCGTTTTCTGCCCCAGAGTTTCGCAGCTCTACCCATATCGATTCCACATCCTCCACGCTAATGTCCTTCCTTTCTATTGCATTAATCTCCTCTCTCACCAGCAACGCTACCCCACCTCCTTTTCCTTTTCGTCTATCCCTCCTGAATATTGAATATCCCTGGATGTTCAGCTCCCAGCCTTGGTCATCCTGGAGCCAAGTCTCCGTGATTCCAACTATAGCATAGTCATTAATCGCTATCTGCACCTTCAACTCATCCACCTTATTACGAATGCTCCTCGCATTGAGACACAAAGCCTTCAGGCTTGTTTTTACAACACGTTGAGGGGGGATCTTATAGAAACTTACAAAATTCTTAAGGGGTTGGACAGGCTAGATGCAGGAAGATTGTTCCCGATGTTGGGGAGGTCCAGGACAAGGGATCACAGTTTAAGGATAAGGGGGAAGTATTTTAGGACTGAGATAAAAAAAACATTTTTCACACAGAGAGTGGTGAATCTGTGGAATTCTCTGCCACAGAAGGTAGTTGAGGCCAGTTCATTGGCTATATTTAAGAGGGAGTTAGATGTGGCTCTTGTGGCTAAAGGGATCAGAGGGTATGGAGAGAAGGCAGGTACGGAATACTGAGTTGGATGATCAGCCATGATCATATTGAATGGCGGTGCAGGCTCGAAGGGCCGAATGGCCTACTCCTGCACCTAATTTCTATGTTTCTATGTTTCTATGCCAGGGGTTATGGGGAGAAGGCGGGAGAATGGGGTTAGGAGGGAGAGATAGATCAGCCATGATTGATTGGCGGAGTAGACTTGATGGGCCGAATGGCCTAATTGTGTTCCTGTCACTTGTGAATGTGAAGTTATCTGCAGTTCCTTCCCACACATTTTGTCTGCCTGCTCCACTGTGAAATCTCCACAAGGTAGGCCTGCTTTGACGAAGTTCTCCTCCTCTCTCTGATGGGAGCTCTCAAGATTAATGCAATAAAAATGCTCTCAACCTTAATGCAATAAAATGTATATCGTGCACTCTGAATAGCTCGGGGGAATTTATGGTTGAGATGTGCTTGAAGCCTGCTTGTTGATTTATTCCTACAAGGGAACAAACAGTTTTATTACAATGTGAAGGGAAAAATATGGATGTGCATTGGTGCCCCTCATCGGTTCTGTGTTGTGAGCACGTGTGTGTGAGAGTGTGTGAGAGAGATTGTGTGTGTGTGTGTGTGTGTGTGTGTGTGTGTGTGTGTGTGTGTGTGTGTGTGTTATGTGTGTGTGTGTGAGAGAGATTGTGTGTGTGTGTGTGTGTGTGAGCCTGTGTGTGTGTGAGATTGTGTGTGTGTGTGTGTGTGTGTGTGCGTGCGAGATATTGTGCGTGTGTGAGATAGATTGTGTGTGTATGTACGTGATTGTATGTGTGTGCATGAGTGTGAGATTGTGTGTGAGGGGGAGAGATGGTGTGTGTGTGTGTGCGATTGTGTGTGTGTCTGAGAGACTGTGTGTGTGTGTGTGTGTGTAAGATTGTGTGTGTGTGTGTGTGATAGATTGTGTGTGTGTGTGTCTGACAGATTGTGTGTGTGTGTGTGATAGATTGTGTGTGTGTGTGTCTGACAGATTGTGTGTGTGTGTGACTGTGTGTTTGTGAGATTGTGTGTGTGAGACTGTATGTGTGTGAGATTGTGTGTGTGTGATAGATTGTGTGTGTGTGCGTCTGACAGATTGTGTGTGTGTGTGAGATTGTGTGTGTGTGTGTGTGTGTGAGACTGTGTGTGTGTGTGTGAGATTGTGTGTTTGTGTGAGAGATTGTGCGTGAGAAAGATTGTGTTTGAGAGAGAGAGATAGTATGTGAGATTATTTAGTGTGTGTGTGTGTGTGTGTGGTTGTGTGTGCGTATAGGTGTCTGTGTGTGATTGTAAGTGCGTGTAGGTGTGTGTGAGTGTGTGTGATTGTAAGTGCGAATATATGTGTGTGTGTAATTGTGTGCATGTGTATGTTTGTGATTGGGTGTCTATGTGATTTTGCATGTGATCACGCACACGTGTGTGTGTAAATGTGTGTGTGATTGCGTGTGTGTATGTTTATGTGTGCATGCACATGTGTGTGTAGGTGAATGTGTGAATGCATTGGTGCCTGTGCTTATGAATGTGTGCGTAAACTGTGTGTGTGTGTGTGTGTATGTGTGTACATTGTGTAAGTATGTTGTATGTGTGTGTGTGCGCGTATGATTGTATATTTGAGCCGTAGATGGATACAGCTTGGAAAGAGGCCCTTCGGCCCATCGAGTCCGTGCTAAACATTATCCACTTATTTACACTAATTTACATTTCCATCTCATTGTATTAGACAATAGACCATAGACAATAGACAATAGACAATAGGTGCAGGAGTAGGCCATTCGGCCCTTCGAGCCAGCACCGTCATTCAATGTGATCATGGCTGATCATACACAATCATAGAAACATAGAAAAACATAGAAAAATAGGTGCAGGAGTAGGCCATTCGGCCCTTCGAGCCTGCACTGCCATTCAATGTGATCATGTGATCAATCAGTACCCCGTTTATGCCTTCTCCCATATCCCCGCTATTTTTAAGAGTCCTATCTAGCTCTCTCTTGAAACCATCCAGGGATCCTGCCTCCACCGCCCTCTGAGGCAGAGAATTCCACAGACTCACAACTCTCTGTGAGAAAAAGTGTTTCCTCGTCTCCATTCTAAATGGCTTATTCCTTATTCTTAAACTGTGGCCCCTGGTTCTGGACTCCCCCACCATCGGGAACATGTTTCCTGCCTTTAGCATGTCCAAACCCTTAACAATCTTATATGTTTCAATGAGATCCCCTCTCATCCTACTAAACTCCAGAGTGTACAAGCCCAGCTGCTCCATTCTCTCAGCATATGACAGTCCCGCCATGCCGGGAATTAACCTTGTAAACTTACGCTGCACTCCCTCAATAGCAAGAATGTCCTGTCTCAAATTAAGGGACCAAAACTGCACACAATACTCCAGGTGTGGTCTCACTAGGGCTCTGTACAACTGCAGAAGGACCTCTTTGCTCCTATATTCGATTACTCTTGTAATTAAGGCCAACATACCATTCGCTTTCTTCACTGCCTGCTGCACCTGCATGCTTACTTTCATAGACTGATGTACAAGGACCCCCCAGATCCCGCTGTACTTCCCCTTTTCCCAACTTGACGCCATTTAGATAGTAATCTGCCTTCCTGTTTTTTGCCACCAAAGTGGATAACCTCACATTTATTCTCCCCACATTCCCATCAACTCCCACCAACTGGACAGGGACATGGTCGAAAAGGTTCAGAGTGATATGGGCCAAACGCGAGTACAATGTCAGCAGTTTAGGGGGAACGCTCTGCGATTTTTCTGCTTGAGTTCCATTCATCTTCAGTTCCTGCTGCCTAATTTATTTCATATCTGCCACTTTGAGTGCATGAAACCATTTAATTAAAACAATCCTTGCAAATAGTTGAACAAACTTTATTTTTATTGAGCTCTTTAAGTTATTTTCTAGCACGTAGGGACATCTGTAACAGTAAATTTTCATGGAGACGTTTTACGGGCGTTTTCTAACGAAACAAGAACGTGTTAAATAATTGAACAAGACTCAACTTGTATTCATTAGCTTTTGTTTTCCGACAGTGTTTTTCCCTCCTGTTCTGGCTCGCTTCCCTCGATAACAACTTTAACCTCTCACTAATAGTTTACAAGTTCATAAGTTATAGACAATAGACAGATGGACAATAGACAATAGGTGCAGGAGTAGGCCATTTGGCCCTTCGAGCCAGCACCGCCATTCAATGTGATCATGGCTGATCATCCCCAATCAGTTCCTGCCTTCTCCCCATATCCCCTGACTCCGCTATTTTTAAGAGCCCTATCTAGCTCTCTCTTGAAAGCATCCAGAGAACCGGCCTCCACCGCCCTCTGAGGCAGAGAATTCCACAGACTCACCGCTCTCTGTGAGAAAAAGTGTTTCCTCGTCTCCGTTCTGAATGGCTTACCCCTTATTCTTAAACTGTGGCCCCTGGTTCTGGACTCCCCCAACATCAGGAACATGTTTCCTGCCTCTAGCGTGTCCAAGCCCTTAACAATCGGAGCAAAAATAGGAGCAGAATTAGGACATTTGGCGCATGAGGGCGGGCACGGTGGCGGAAGCGGTCGAGTTACTGCCTTACAGCGCCTGTAGCGCCGGAGACCCGTGTTCGATCGCAACTACAGATATTTGTCTGTACAGAGTTTGTACGTTCTCCCCGTGACCTGCGTGAGTTTTCTCCGAGATCTTCGGTTTCCTCCCACACTCCAATGACGTGCAGGTTTGTCAGTTAATTGGCTTGGTGTAAATGTAAATATTCTCCCTAGTGGGTGTGGGACAGTGTTATTGTGCGAGGATCGCTGGTCGGCGCGGACCCGGTGGGCCGAAGGGCCTGTTTCCGCTCTGTCTCTCTAAACTAAACTTAAAAAGTCTACTCTGCCATTCAATCATGGCTGATCTATCCTTCCCTCTTAACCCCATTCTCCTGCCTTCTCCCCATAAACCTCAGGCAACCCAGTGTGTAGGAAGGCACTGCAGACGCTGGTTTAAACCGAAGATTTGAGTATAGGAGCAGGGAGGTTCTACTTCAGTTGTATAGGGTCTTGGTGAGACCACACCTGGAGTATTGCGTACAGTTCTGGCCTCCAAATCTGAGGAAGGACATTATTGCCATAGAGGGAGTGCAGAGAAGGTTCACCAGACTGATTCCTGGGATGTCAGGACTGTCTTATGAACATAGACTCGGTTTATACTCTCTAGAATTTAGGAGATTGAGAGGGGATCTTATAGAAACTTACAAAATTCCTAAGGGGTTGGACAGGCTAGATGCAGGAAGATTGTTCCCGATGTTGGGGAGGTCCAGGACAAGGGGTCACAGCTTAAGGATAAGGGGGAAATCCTTTAGGACCGAGATGAGAAGGACTTTTTTCACACAGAGAGTGGTGGGTCTCTGGAACTCTCTGCCACAGAGGGTAGTTGAGGCCAGTTCATTGGCTATATTTAAGAGGGAGTTAGATGTGGCCCTTGTGGCTAAGGGGATCAGAGGGTATGGAGAGAAGTCAGGTACGGGATACTGAGTTGGATGATCAGCCATGATCATATTGAATGGCGGTGCAGGCTCGAAGGGACGAATGGCCAACTCCTGCACCTAATTTCTATGTTTCTATGTTTCTAAGATAGACACAAAATGCTGGAGTAACTCAACAGGACAGGCAGCATCTCTGGAGAAAAGGAATGGGTGACGTTTCGAGTCAAGACCATTTTTTCTTCAGATATTACCCTGATCTAGTGTTGAATCTACACCAGAGGTGCTTACTTTTAGTTTAATTAGTTTAGTTTAGTTTAAACAACTATGAACTATGTCCTATCTTTGTTTGCACTGAATTGTTATAGAGTCACAGTTCGTCCCCCCGGATCCACGCTGACTATCGATCCCCCTGAGATACAGCGCGGAAACCGGCCCTTCGGCCCATCGAGTCCGTGCCGACTAGCGATCGGCCCATAGACTACCACGATCCAACGTTCTGGGGACAATTTACAATTTACAGAAGCCAATGAACCTGCAAGCCCGTACGTCTTTGGAGTGTGGGAGGAAACCGAAGATCTCGGAGAAAACCCAGGCGGGTCACGGGGAGAACGTACAAACCCCGTACAGACAGCACCCGTAGTCAGGATCGAACCCCAGGCCCCCGGCGCTGGAAGGCAGCAACTCTACCGCTGCGCCACCGTGCCAAGTCTGAAGATTTCCTGGATCATTCTCTGCGTTGCCTCTCTGCTCCTTACCGCATCTCTTTCTCAAATAAAAATTGTAACTTGAGCAGTTCTTGTCTCAGCTTCTACGCTGTAGCCTCTTGTCCACTCAGTCCTCGTGTCTCAGCCTTTAAGCCAAGTCTTCAGGACAATAGACAATAGACAATAGGTGCAGGAGTAGGCCATTCGGCCCTTCGAGCCAGCACCGCCATTCAATGTGATCATGGCTGATCATCCCCAATCAGTACCCCGTTCCTGCCTTCTCCCCATATCCCCTGACTCAGCTAGTTTTAAGAACCCTATCTAGCTCTCTCTTGAAAGCATCCCGAGAACCTGCCTCCACCGTCCTCTGCGGCAGAGAATTCCACAGACTTCCACATTGCCAATAACTTCAACTTTCCAAGGGGCCTTTAGGTAGCGAGACTGAATCATGGAAGATTTATCTTGCCAAAGGTGGCTGTTTGGCCCATCATGTCTGTGCTAGTAGATGGGATGGTCTCAATGGCGATCCACAGTCTGAGAAAAGATTCTTCAGCCAAATGCCAGGAAGCTCATGACAAGGAATCATTCCAGGAGATTTATTCTGTATTTAGTGCTGATGCAGCAAGTGATACATTATTAACCTCCAGCCTGGTACAATGGGACTCCCAATCAAAGTCCAACCAAATTTGTTTATTTTATACACACACTGCAAAATATTAATTGCTACGATGTGACTCCTGACATGTGCCAATCATGACAGAACATAGATCAGTTCACGCAGGACTGTGCCCACGGGGGCAGCACGGTGGCGCAGCGGTAGAGTTGCTGCCTTACAGCGCCAGAGACCCCGGGGGCTGTATGTTCGCACGTTCTCCCCGTGATCTGCGTAGGGTTTTTTTTCCCGGCCGGTCCAGTTTCCTCCCAAACTCCAAAGGCATCCAGGTTTGTAGGTTAATTGGCTTTGGTAAAATTGTAAATTGTTCCCAGGGGAGATCGCTGGTCAGCAGGGACTTGGTAGGCCGAAGGGCCTGTATCCATGCTGCACCTCTGAAGTCTAAATACGAACAGGCCCACAATATTCATGCCGAACACAATGCCATTTCTCATCGGCCTGCACATAATCCATATCCCTCCCTCCCTTTAATAGCTTGAACCTATCTATAAGTATGATAAATGCCACCATCGTATCTGCCTCCACCACCATCCTCTAGGATTTGATTTTTCCATACTCGGAAAAAGATTCTGACTGTCTTCCCTATCTATACCTCACATAACTTTAAACACTTCTATCAGGTCTTGCCTGAACATCAGGCATTCATGAGAAAATGGGATAAGCCATTAAGAATAAGGGGGTAAGCCATTTAGAACGGAGACGAGGAAACACTTTTTCTCACAGAGAGTTGTGAGTCTGTGGAATTATCTGCCACAGAGGGCGGTGGAGGCCGGTTCTCTGGATACTTTCAAGAGAGAGTTAGATAGGGCTCTTAAAGGTAGCGGAGTCCGGGGATATGGGGAGCGGGACCGGCAGCATCTCTGGAGAGAAGCAATGGGTGACGTTTCGGGTCAAGACCCTTCTTTCAGACTGACGAAGAGTCTGGACACGAAATGTCACCCATTCCTTCGCTAGAGATGCTGCCGGTCCTGCTGAGTTGCTCCAGCATTTTGTGTCCGTCTTCAAATGACGTCACGAGCTCCAGACGGCTGTGCTGCTGAATGAAGTCGCGCGCGACCTTCGCAGGACCGTCGCGGCTCAACGCGACCACGAGGTCGCGTAATTTGCGTGCCAAGGACACGTAAGTGGGACAGGCCCTTAAGCATGCAGGTACAGCAGACGGTGAAGAAAGCCAATGGCATGTTGGCCTTCATTACGAGAGGATTTGAGTTTAGGAGCAAGGAGGTCCTACTGCAGTTGTACCGGGCCCTGGTGAGACCACACCCAGAGTATTGTGCGCAAATTATTGCTATTGAGGGAGTGCAGCGTAGGTTCACCAGGTTGATTCCCGGGATGGGGTTCGGAGGGAGAGATAGATCAGACATGATTGAATGGTGGAGTAGACGTGATGGCTTAACTCTGCTCGTATTACCTATGACCGAAGAACTTCTACCATCCGGCAGACGTTACAAGGCCTTCTACGCCCACACCTACAGACTTAGAGGCCTGTCCCACCAGCATGCAACTCTATGCGATTAACGCGACCTAACGTGGTCGCTTGAGCCGTCGCGGGGTCGGTCCCACTTCGATCGCCGGAGCCGTGCGGAATTGTGCGGAGTTCATCCCGAGTTCATCCCGACACCACGCGGGGCTCCGAAAAACTGACTATGTCCAAAAATTCCGCGCGGCAACGGCTGTCGGCTCGCAGTCGCCTCGACGCATTACACACCGCCCCGACATCGTGCCTCCGTGAACCTATTTGTAGGTGCCTCCGTGACCCTCTATGTGTGTGGCTCCGTGGCCCTGTGTGTGTGTGTGTGTGTGCCTCTGTGCCCCTCTCTGTGTGCCCCTCTCTGTCCTGGCGAACTTACCTTAGACTTCGCTCCAAGTTCGCCTCACTTTGCGCCGCGTTGCGCCACTCACCCGACCTCCGCGCGCCCCCTCGCTGCCGGTTTGGTCGCGCTTGCCGCATGCAGGCGCATGCTGGTGGGAACGGCCCTGTACAGGGATCACCCGACCTCCGCGCGGCCCCCGCTTCCAGTTTGATCGCGTTCATCGCATAGAGTTGCATGCTTGTGGGACAGGCCCTTTAGGAACAGCTTCATCCCCAGAGCTATAGCGGCTCTGAACCGGCCCTACTGAGTGCCCCCCACCTCCATGACCTGTCTACCCCGTATAGTCACGTCGCACATCGACCCGGCACAGACCTATTTGCACTTTATACGGCTTTAACTGTTTTTTTAAATCTTGTTTCTCTGGGTGTCCAAATGTTTAGCTGATTAAGTTATTACATCAGATGGAAGCTGCGTACCAAATCTCGCTGTACCTCTGTCCAATGACAATAAAAGATATTATCATTATTATTATTATTATTAAGAAACTACAGGAATTTATCCAACTGCAGATACTGGTTTAAACCGAAGATAGACACAAAATGCTGGAGAACCTTCTTCAGACTGAGAGTTTCACTGAGGAAAGATTCAAGAGATTCACGAGAGTTTATTGTCATGTGTCCCTGATAGGACAATGAAATTCTTGCTTTGCTTCAGCACAACAGAACATCGTAGGCCTTGACTACAGAACTATGACTACAGATATAGATAGTGACATGGAGAGATATGGAACAAACGAAAGTAACAATGATCAAGGAGAGGAGCCCACAATGGTCCATTGTTGGCTGTGGGGTAAGTGACAACCAGTGATACAGACAGTGAAACACAATGGGACGACAGTGAAACTAGTACAACGACGAGGGTGGGGGCGGGATGGAGAGAGGGGGGATGCAAGGGTTACTTGAAGTTAGAGAAGTCAATGTTCATAACACTGGGGTGTAAACTACCCAAGCGAAATATGAGGTGCTGCTCCTCCAATTTGCGCTGGGCCCCGCTCTGACAATGGAGGAGGCCCAGGATAGAAAGGTGAGTGTGGGAATGGGAGGGGGAGTTAAAGTGTTTGGCAGCCGGGAGATCAGGCCAATTGATGTTGGCAATATAAACTAGCAAATGTTTCACACTCTTTATGATTGCACTAATTTTCCAAGTCCTGGAAAATGGGACCAACCAGTTTACGAGGATTTATAGACCATAGGTGCAGGAGTAAGCCATTCGGCCCTTCGAGCCAGCACCACCATTCAATGTGATCATGGCTGATCATCCCCAATCAGTACCCCGTTGCTGCCTTCTCCTCATATCCCTGACTCCGCCATCTTTAAGAGCCCTATCTAGCTCTCTCTTGAAAGCATCCAGGGAACCTGCCTCCACCGCCCTCTGAGGCAGGGAATTCCACAGACTCACCACTCTCTGTGAGAAAAAGTGTTTCCTCGTCTCCGTTCAAAATGGCTTATTCCTAATTCTTAAACTGTGTGTGGACTCTCCTAACATCGGGAACATGATTTACTAGAGGGTCTGAGCTACAGGGAGAGGTTGAGCAGGCTGGGCCTCTAGTCCTTTGAGCGCAGGAGGATGAGGTGTGCTCCTTTCGAGGCGTATAAACCCACGAGAGGAATAGATGGGGTTGGCGCACAGAGTCTCTTGCCCAGAGTAGGTGAATCGAGGACCAGAGGACAAAGGTTTAAGGTGAGGGGGAAAAGATTTAATAGGAATCCGAGGGTTAACTTTCTCCACACAGAGGATGGTGGGTGTACGGAACAAGCTGCCAGAGGAGGTAGTTGAGGCTGGGGCTATCCCAATGTTTAGGAATCAGTTAGACAGGTAGATGGATGGGACAGGTTTGGAGGGATATGGACAGAACGCTGGCAGGTGGGACTAGTGTGGCTGGGACATGTTGTCCGGTGTGGGCAAGTTGGGCTGTTTCCATGCTGTATCACTCGCTGACTCAATGACTCTATGTTGATCAATATTTTATTGTGGAAAATTAATTTGGTATTTAAAAAAGATATTTACATTTGGAAAGCTCGGAGGAGCCTCATAAGCAGGGACCCCACGTGCATTAAAGATTCACTTGTACATGACGGATTTACTGATGACCCATCTGCACATACAGTGAATTACTAAACATCTAGCGCACTCTCTCTATTAAAGCCTGCAATTAATATCAAACTGAAGTTTCCACTTGGTTTACCAACTCACTGCTCCTCATGAGAATTCACACAGAGCCTCCTCAACCTGCATAGAATGCGTTCACTATCTGCAAGAAAGGTTGACTGCTATTTATTCGCTTTTGATTATAGAAACATAGACAATAGGTGCAGGAGGAGGCCATTTGGCCCTTCGAGACAGCACCGCCATTCATTATGATCATGGCTGATCGTCCCCTATCAATAACCCGTGCCTGCCTTCTCCCCATATCCCTTGATTCCACTAGCACCCAGAGCTCTACCTAACTCTCTCTTAAATCCATCCAGTGATTTGGCCTCCACTGCCCTCTGTGGCAGGGAATTCCATAAATTCACAACTCTCTGGGTGAAAATGTTCATTCTCACCTCAGTCTTCAATGGCCTCCCCTTTATTCTAAGACTGTGGCCCCTGGTTCCGGACTGGCCCAACATTGGGAACATTTTTCCTGCATCTAACTGGTCTAGTCCAGTGGACTCCAGTGAATACAAGCTAGCATGTAGCTCATAGCTAGCGGCCCAGCTATCCAGTAGCTATCGGTCTAGCTATCCCGTATGCAGCTCAGTTTAGCTAGCTATCTAGCCATCCAATTCCTCGTATGACAGTCCCGCCATCCCAGGGGTGAAAACCTCTCTGTGTGAAAAAGTATTTTCTCACCTCAGTCTTAAATGGCCTCCCCTTTATTCTAAGACTGTGGCCCCTGGTTCTGGACTCGCCCCACATTGGGAACATTTTTCCTGCAACTAGCTTGTCCAGTCCTTTTATAATTTTATATGTTTCTATAAGATTCCCCCCCCCTCATCCTTCTAAACTCCAGTAAATACAAGCCTGGTCTTTTCAGTCTTTCCTCATTTGACAGTCCTGCCATCCCGATTAGAACGGATGTCAAGGGTTATGGGGAGAAGGCAGGAGAATGGGGGTTAGGAGGGAGAGATAGATCAGCTATGATTGAACGAGGGATTGGAGTAGACTTGATGGTCAATGCTCCATGTTCGAATGCTCCATGTTCAATGTCCTATGTTCTGCTATATTTTTAAGGTATAAATGGATTCTTGATTAGTATGGGTTTCATGGGTTACGGGAGGAAGGCAGGAGATTTGGGGTTAGGAGGGAGAGATAGATCAGCCGTGATTGAATGGCGGAGTAGACTTACGAACTTGCTTTGCAGCAAGATCTCAGAAAGCTCGGTGATGAATTAGCTTTTTGCTTTTAGACATTTAGACTTCAGACTTTGGGAGATACAGCACGGAATCAGGCCCTTCAGCCCACCGAGTCCGCGCCGACCAGTGATCCCCACACACTGGCACTAACCTATACGCAGTAGGGACAATTTACAATTTCTACCGAAACCAAATAACCTGCAGACCAGGTGGACAAAAATGCTGGAGAAACTCAGCGGGTGAGGCAGTATCTATGGAGCTCCACAGATGTTGCCTCACCAGTTGAGTTTCTCCAGCATTTTTGTCTACCTTTCGATTTTCCAGCAACTGCAGTTCCTTCTGAAACAACCTACAGACCTGTACGTCTTTGGAGTGTGGGAGGAAACCGGAGCTCCCGGAGAAAACCCACTTTGTCCACGGGGTGAGCGTACAAACTGAGCGCAGAGAGCACCTGGATTGCATTGGATCGAACCCTGGTCTCTGGCGCTGTATGGCAGCAATTCTACCGCTGGACGGCTCAGACTCACTGGAAGGCCTGTTTCCACTCTTTTTCTCTAAAGTCTGAAGTTAAAGCCTAAAAACTACAATTGTATAAACTAAAAGTGGAGTAAAACAGGAGAATCTATCCTCCTTAGTGATTGTCCATGTTCATAAGGGATAGGAGCAGAATTAGGCCATTCGGCCCATCAAGCCTACTCCACCATTCAATCGTGGCTGGTCTATCTCTCCCTCCTAACACCATTCTCGTGCCTTCTCCCCATAAAGCCCTGGCACCCGCACTAATCAAGAATCGATCTATCTCCGTCTTAAATCTATCCATTGACTTGGCCTCCACGGCCTTCTGTGGCTAAGAATTCCATAGATTCACCACCCTCTGACTAAAGACATTCCTTCTCATCTTCTTCCTCAAGGAACGTCCTTTAATTCTGAAGCAGTGGCCACTGGTCCCAGACTCCCCCACGAGTGGAAACATCCTCGCCATTCAAGGGTACACAAACGGCTGGAGAAACTCAGCGGGCGCAGCAGCATCTAAGGAGCGAAGGAGATAGGCGACGTCTCGGGTCGAGACCCTTCTTCAGACTCTCAATTCAACCCGTTTGCAATGCAAGCTGACCCCCCCCCCCGTGAGAGCTTTATCAGAATTGGTGCAGTCACGTCTCCGTTAGGTTTCCAATGGACTGTACGCAGTTTGACAGGAAGATTGAGGAGAACCACATTGATGGCTAAGCTCAGGCAAGAGGCGACGTTGCACCAGGGACCCGCATCTGGCTGCGTCATGGAAGCGTGGAGATGTTTAGTTTAGTTTAGTGACAATGTGGACAAGCATCTGCATAGTTTAGTTTAGCCAGATTTGCTGCGCGGAAACAGGCCCTTCGGCCCACCAAGTCCGCGCTGCCCAGCGATTTCTGCACGCTAACATAGAAACATAGAAAAATAGGTGCAGGAGTAGGCCATTCGGCCCTTCGTGCCTGCACCGCCATTCAATGTGATCATCGCTGATCATCCAACTCAGTATCCCGTACCTGCCTTCTCTCCATACCCCCTGATCCCTTTAGCCACAAGTGCCACATCTAACGCCCTCTTAAATATAGCCAATGAACTGGCCTCAACTACCTTCTGTGGCAGAGAATTCCAGAGACTCACCACTCTCTGTGCAAAGAATGTTTTCCTCTTCTCGGTCCTAAAGGAATTCCCCCTTATCCTTAGACTGTGACCCCTTGTTCTGGACTCCCCCAACATCGGGAACAATCTTCCAGCATCTAGCTTGTCCAACCCCCTAAGAATTTTGTAAGTTTCTATAAGATCCCCCCTCAATCTTCTAAATTCCAGCGAGTACAAGCCGAGTCTATCCAACCTTTCCTCATATGAAAGTCCTGACATCCCAGGGATCAGTCAGGTGAATCTTCTCTGTACCCCCTCTATGGCAAGGATGTCTTTCCTCAGATTTGGAGACCAAAACTGTACGCAATACTCCAGGCGTGGCCTCACCAAAACTACCCTGCAAACTACCCTGCGCCCTGCACACAAAACTAACACTACCCTGCACACACTAGGGACTATTTACGATCTTTACCAGCACGGTGGTGCAGCGGTAGAGTTGCTGCCTTACAGCGCCGGAGACCCGGGTTCGATCCCGACTATGTACGGAGTTTATACGTTCTCCCCGTGACCGCGTGGGTTTTCACTGAGAAGTTTGGTTTCCTCCCACACGCTCAAAAGTCGTACACGTTTGTAGGTTAATTGGCTTGGTGTAAGTGTAAATTGCCCCCAGTGTGTGTAGAGGATAGTGTTACCGTGCGGGGATCATTGGTCGGCGCGGACTCGGTGGGCCGAAAGGCCTGTTTCCGCGCTGTTTGTCTAAACTAAACTAAATTAAATCCTGTGCTATTTTAAGTTCAGAAACAGTATCTCATATTCTGCTTTGGCAGCTTATGACGCAAAGGTATGAAAACTGAAATGTCCAATTTTAGGTAAGCTTTAGACTTTAGAGATCCAGAGGGGAAACATAGAAACATAGAAACATAGAAATTAGGTGCAGGAGTAGGCCATTCGGCCCTTCGAGCCTGCACCGCCATTCAATATGATCATGGCTGATCATCCAACTCAGTATCCCGTACCTGCCTTCTCTCCATACCCTCTGATCCACTCAGCCACATGGGCCACATCTAACTCCCTCTTAAATATAGCCAATGAACTGGCCTCAACTACCCTCTGTGGCAGAGAGTTCCAGAGACCCACCACTCTCTGTGTGAAAAAAGTCCTTCTCATCTCGGTCCTAAAGGATTTCCCCCTTATCCTTAAGCTGTGACCCCTTGTCCTGGACCTCCCCAACATCGGGAACAATCTTCCTGCATCTAGCCTGTCCAACCCCTTAAGAATTTTGTAAGTTTCTAGAAGATCAAAGATCGAAACAGGCTCTTCAGCCCACCAGGTCCACATCGACCAGCGATCACCCCGAACACTGGCATTTCCTACACACTAGGGATGATTTATAATTTTACCAAGCCAATTAACCTACAAACCTGTACGTCTTTGAAGTGCGGGCGGAAACCGGAGAACCTGGAGAAAACCCACGTGGTTACAGGGAAAATGTACAACTCCTTGTAGACAGCGGGCGGTAGTCAGGATTGAACCCAGGTCTTTGCCGCTGTGAGGCAGCGACTCTACCGCTGTGCCGCCGTGCCACCTGGGATTATTGACCAAAATTTGGAGAATTCAATGTTCAGACTGTTGGGTTGTGAGCTATCCAATCGGAATATGAAGAGTTGTTTTTTTTGCATTCTTCGAACCACTGGGCTACCGGTGTTGTTCAATTGAGTTTATTGTCAAGTGTACCGATGTACAGTGGAAAGCTTTTTGTTGCGTGCTAACCAGTTAGCAGCAAGACAACACATGATTACAATCTAAATGGCTTACCCCTTATTCTTAAACTGTGGCCCCTGGTTCTGGACTCCCCCAACATCGGGAACATGTTTCCTGCCTCTAGCGTGTCCAAGCCCTTAACGACTTTGCTGGCTTAACCTTGCCTGGGGTTGGGTGCCCTCTTGGAAAACTCTTGTTTCCCTCTCTCCTGACTCTCAGCCTGAAGAAGGGTCTCGACCTGAAACGTCGCCCATTCCTTCTCTCCAGAGATGCTGCCTGTCCCGCTGAGTTACTCCAGCGTTTTGTGTCTGTCTTCTGTGAAAAATAATTAAACAGATAAACAAAATCGTGGACAATGCTTTCGGAGCGGCTGAAAGCGCTTGCGTTAGTTTTGCGAATTGATGGATATCAGCGTGTGATTACAAGTCAGTAATCTAACCACACTGCTGAGATAGTTTCCATTATTGTCGAGAGCAAAGTGGCTTGTAAAGTATCATTTGAACCCGCCCATATTCAATTACATTCTTGCAATCTCTGCCTGCTGTCTCAGAACGGAGACGAGGAAACACTTTTTCACACACTACGCCATCGTGCCCACCCTCATGGGCCAAATGTCCTAATTCTGCTCCTAGACTGCTCCGATTGTTAAGAGCTTGGACACACTAGATGCAGGAAACATGTTCCCGATGTTGGGGGAGTCCAGAACCAGGGGCCACAGTTTAAGAATAAGGAGTAAGCCATTTAGAACGGAGACGATGAAACACTTTTTCTCACAGAGAGTTGTGAGTCTGTGGAATTCTCTGCCTCAGAGGGCGGTGGGGGCCGGTTCTCTGGATGCTTTCAAGAGAGAGCTAGATAGGGCTCTTAAAGATTAGGGGAGTCAGGGGATATGGGGAGAAGGGAGGAACGGGGCACTGATTGGGGATGATCAGCCAGGGGATGATCAGCTTGCTCGAAGGGCCGAATGGCCCCCTCCTGCACCTATTGTCTATTGACGCCTTGGTTCAATTCCAGTAGGCAGGTACTGCAGATGCTGGTTTACACCGAAGATAGAGACAAAATGCTGGAGTAACTCAGCGGGACGGGCAGCATCTCTGGTGAAAAGGAATGGGTGACGTTTTCTCATTTTCGCAACTAACCCGTCCATGTCTCTCGTTTCCCTCTCCCCTAACCCTCAGTCTGAAGAGGGGTCTCGACCCCAACTGTCTCTAACACATTTTGTCCAGGGATGCTGCCTGTCCCACCGAGTTACTCCAGCATTTTGTGTCTAGTTTTTGCGTTTAGAGATACAGCACGGAATCAGGCCATTCGGCCCACCGAGGCAGCACCGACCAGCGATCCCCGCACGCTAACACTATCTTGCACACACTGGGGACAATTTACACCATAAATACTTGGTATTTATACCAAGCCAGTTAACATTCAAATCTATTACATCTTGCGGGGAGGGGGGGGGGGGGGGGGAGAACCGAAGTTCTCGGAGAAAACCCACGCGGTTACAAGGCGAACGTACAAACTCCGTACAGACAGCACCCGTAGTCGGGAATCGAACCTGGGTCTCCGGAGCTGTAAGCGCTGCAAGGCTGCGCCACCGTGCTGTACTGTCTTTAACCATATAACCATATAACAATTACAGCACGGAAACAGGCCTTCTCGGCCCTTCCAGTCCGTGCCGACCATTTATTTTCCCCTAGTTCCATCTACCTGCACTCAGACCATACCCCTCCATTCCCTTCCCGTCCATATACCTATCCACTTTACTTTTAAATGTTAAAATCGATCCTGCCACCACCACTTCTGCTGGAAGATCATTCCACACAGCCACCACTCTCTGAGTAAAGAAGTTCCCCCTCATGTTACCCCTAAACTTCTGCCCCTTAATTCTCATGTCATGCCCTCTTGTTTGAATCTTCCCTACCCTCAATGGGAAAAGCTTATCCACGTCAACTCTGTCTATCCCTTTCATCATTTTAAGGACCTCAATCAAGTCCCCCCTTAACCTTCTGCGCTCCAAAGAATAAAGACTTAACTTGTTCAACCTGAACTAGTCCTGAACTACTATCCACCTCATTGGTGACCCTCGGACTATCTGCGATCGTACTTTACCTTGCATTAAACGTCATTCCCTTATCGTGTATCGTGTATCTGTATCAATTTTATTTTGTCTGTGTCCGTGCTGGGAGAGCAGTTGTAGTCAGACAGCCTGGCCCTTCCCTGCTCCTACCTCAGCAACGTCTGCCAATGACTTCCACGTTCTTGACATTCACTGGGGAAGTTCAATGTTTGTGAATTTATTATTGAATGTTTACCGGAATTAACGTAAAGATAAAAAACTCAATCAACTGCCCCGTTCAAATGAAGGAACACTTTTTTTTTGTGATAGGAGCAGGATTGGGCCATTCGGCCCATCAAGTCTCCTCCGCAATTCAACCATGGCTGATCTGTCTCTCCCTACTAACCCCATTCTCTTACCTTTACCCCATAATCTCTGACACCCCAGATGTACCTTTCTCTGCATTACAAATATCCATTGGATTGGATCTTGACAAAGAATTCCACAGATTTCTTCAGATTCCACCCTTTGGCTAAAGAAATAACTCATCATCTCCTCCGATAAGGAACGTCCTTTAATTCTGAGGTGACCTCTGGTCCTGGACTCTCCCACTGGTGGAAACATCCTCTCCACATCCTCTCTATCCAGGCCTCAAACGAGGCCTCAACTGACTTCTCAACTGAGGAATTCCAATATTGGTGGCCAGTGGGGAGGGGGGCATTAAGGGCACAAGGTCAGTAAAACCAAACTCTCTGTTTAGTAGACATGTGTTCAGTGTTATTCACAGCTCAGAATGCGAGACGTGACCCTCTCACTTCCCCCATCTTGCAGAGTCTGAGTGAGGCACAGCACTTCCAGGTTTTATAGTCTCTCCCCCCTCCCACCAGCAGGGGCAGCAGAGAGAATGTCAACATTTTAAAAACGTTAATAACTGTTTTATTTTTCATTGATGGGAAAAGTCCTCGTGTCTTCCGCAGCGGAGTGGAACTCTGAGTAAAATGGCCAAAAATCTCAGCCGTAAGTGGCAGCGATTTTTCTAAAATCATGAAACAGAAAAACAGGAAGTGGTCACGATCTTACTTTTAGTAATATTGATGTTGAAAACTCTTCAGTTTAGTTCAGTTTAGTTTTGTTCATTGCCATGTGTACCGAGGTACAGTGAAAAGCTTTTGTAGCGTGCTAACCGGTCAGTGGAAAGACAACACAGGATTGCAATCAAGCCATTCACAATTTGCAGATACACATAAATAGGGGAATAATGTTTAGTAAAGCCAGTAAAGTCCGTTCAAGGGTCAAGTCGAAGGTTAGAGTTCAAAGGGTGTAGTGAAGATTTGCAAGGATGTTGCCAGGACTTGAGGGCCTGAGCTATAGCGACCAGTTGAGCAGACTGGGACGTTATTAAGGATTTGAGTATAGGAGCAGGGAGGTTCTTCTTCAGTTGTATCAGGTCTTGGTGAGACCACACCTGGAGTATTGCGTACAGTTCTGGCCTCCAAATCTGAGGAAGGACATTATTGCCATGGAAGGAGTGCAGAGAAGGTTCACCAGACTGATTCCTGGGATATCAGGACTATCCTATGAAGAAAGACTGGATAGACTTGGCTTGTACTCACTGGAATTTAGAAGATTGAGGGGGGATCTTATAGAAAATTACAAAATTCTTAAGGGGTTGGACAGGCTAGATGCTGGAAGATCGTTCCCGATGTTGGGGAGGTCCAGGACAAGGGGTCACAGCTTAAGGATAAGGGGGAAATCCTTTAGGACCGAGATGAGAAGGAATTTTTTCACACAGAGAGTGGTGGGTCTCTGGAACTCTCTGCCACAGAGGGTAGTTGACGCCAGTTCATTGGCTATATTTAAGAGGGCGTTAGATGTGGCACTTGTGGCTAAAGGGATCAGGGGGTATGGAGAGAAGGCAGGTACGGGATACTGAGTTGGATGATCAGCCATGATCATATTGAATGGCGGTGCTGGCTCGAAGGGCCAAATGGCCTACTCCTGCACCTAATTTCTATGTTTCTATGTTTCTATGTTTCTATGTTATTCCTTGGAGTGCAGGTGGATGAGGCATGACCGTCCGAAATCCAGAGAAAATAAATTGGAGAGCAATCAGTGTTTCCGGCCCGCGAGATGATTTGGGGGGAAAAAAATATTTGCGACCATCCGCGCCTGCGCAGTTGGGGGGGAAGCCGGTGACGCAGTAGCGACGCAAAATGACGCCACCTCTCCGCGCGCGTGCAGTGGGCCCATGCGGGATCAGATCACCACCCTTTTCACTGCATCACCTCGACGCCTCGTGTCTACCCTGGGTTAGTGGGACCGTGGAATATTGCGTTGCGGGGAGGGGGAGTCGGTTTGTTTTTTATCGGGGGGGTGTCAAACTACCTGCGAAGGGTCCAATCCGGCCTGCGGGATGATTTGGGAAAAAAAGGACTGCCGGGCGACTTCTCCAGGCTCGGGGATACGGTGTCCGGCTGTCCGGTGCATCGCCCCCATCCACGGCGTCCGAGCCTCGCCGATGGTCGGCCTGGCGTCCAGGGAGCGGGTCCACTGCCGGCGGTCCGGGGCAGACCGTTCTCTCGTTGCCGGGCGGGAGCGGGAACGATTGAATCTGAACCCAGTCTTGGCAGCGGCCAGGTCGGTGGATATTTTTAAGGCAGAAGTAGATAGATTCTTGATTTGTACGGGTGTCAGAGGTTTTGGGGGAGAAGGCAAGAATCGGGGTTGGGAGGTTCAGAGAGATAGATCAGCCTTGATTGAATAGCGGAGTAGACTAGATGGGCCGAAAGGGCTAAATCTGCTCCTATCACTTATGACCTAATGACCTGATGACACAAAACATCACCCATTCCTTCTCTGCAGACATGCTGACCGTCCTGCTGAGTTACTCCGGCATATCGTGCCTCTCTCCTGTAACAGGAGACTACAAGGTAGTCGCCAACAAGGTGACTTGGATGGGCTGGGTGAGTGGGCAAATGTTTGGCAGATGCAGTATAATGTGGATAAATGTGAGGTTATCCACTTTGGTGGCAAAAATAGGAAAACAGACTATTATCTAAATGGAGGCCGATTAGGAAAAGGGGAGATGCAGCGCGACCTGGGTGTCATGGTACACCAGTCATTGAAAGTAGGCATGCAGGTGCAGCAGGCAATGAAGAAAGCGAATGGTATGTTAGCTTTCATAGCAAAAGGATTTGAGTATAGGAGCAGGGAAGTTCTCCTTCAGTTGTATAGGGTCTTGGTGAGACCACACCTGGAATATTGCGTACAGTTCTGGTCTCCAAATCTGAGGGAGGACATTATTGCCATAGAGGGAGTGCAGAGAAGGTTCACCAGACTGATTCCTGGGATGTCAGGACTGTCTTATGAACAAAGACTGCATAGACTCGGTTTATACTCTCTAGAATTTAGGAGATGAGAGGCGATCTTACGGAAACTTACAAAGTTCTTAAGGGGTTGGACAGGCTAGATGCAGGAAGATTGTTCCCGATGTTGGGGAGGTCCAGGACAAGGGGTCACAGCTTAAGGATAAGGGGGAAATCCTTTAGGACCGAGATGAGAAGGACTTTTTTCACACAGAGAGTGGTGGGTCTCTGGAACTCTCTGCCACAGAGGGTAGTTGAGGCCAGTTCATTGGCTATATTTAAGAGGGAGTTAGATGTGGCCCTTGTGGCTAAGGGGATCAGAGGGTATGGAGAGAAGGCAGGTACGGGATACTGAGTTGGATGATCAGCCATGATCATATTGAATGGCGGTGCGGGCTCGAAGGGCCGAATGGCCTACTCCTGCACCTAATTTCTATGTTTCTATGTTTCTATGTAACATCGTGCTGAAAAAGAAGGAACGAGAAACAATAATGGGCCTGTCCCACTTAGGCAGTTTCTTTTCGCAACTGCCGGCCGTTGTCATAGTCGTAGCAGGTCGTCGAAAAACCAGAGACTGGACTTCCCCTGACAACAGTGTCGACACCAACCTACAACCTAGTCGCATCAAGCTAGAACAAGCTACCGACAACCGGCGACCCATTAGGACGTCCACCTGCGACCACACCTACGACAACCTCCGTCCACCCGCGACAAACTACGACAAGGTATGATTCAGTTGCTGGTACTTGTTGCCGGTTGACGTGGGTAGTCGCCAAGGAAATTCACCAAAGTCAGCACCGGCGACAACTTACGTCATCCTGGCGACAACCTACGAGAAGCCGACTGTCGCCGAAAAAGTTTTGATCGTTTCAAAATCCAGCGGCGACCA
This sequence comes from Raja brachyura, assembly GCA_963514005.1. Next base: position 5,575,117 of record OY740786.1, read on the forward strand.
GAAAAACGCTACGATTCTTTGGGCGACTGAGGAGGCCATAAGGCGACACCCCGACGACCATGTGGCGACAGCCTAGTCGCCTAAAAAATTGCCTGAGTGGGACAGCCACATAAAGAAAGAAAGGGGGAGAGGGAAAGGGAGCAAACGCCAGCCAAAAAAACGAGAGAAAGAGAGAGAGGAATGGAGAGAGACTGAATTAAAAGTGGGTAAATAAACGGGGAATCAACCAGCCAGCCACAGGGTGGCGATGGCGCAGTGGTAGAGTTTGGAGACACAGCACGGAGACAGGCCCTTCGGCCCACCAGGTCCAGTCTGGCCACACTAACACTACCCTACACACACGCGCACACACACACTAGGGACAATTTTGCATTGATGCCAATCCAAATTAACCTACAAAACTGCACGTCTTTGGAATGTGGGAGGAAATCGAAGATCTCGGAGAAAATCCCACGCAGGTCACGGGGAGAATGTGCATTTCTCCGTAGTCGGAGTGTGGCGCAGTGCAGAGTCGGAATGGGAATTCAAGCAGGGCCTGCCTACAAGTGCATGGAATCTAGTTAACAGTGTCAGCCCTGGGGCAGCGTATCCATGCAGAGATGTATAAGGGAGGCAGTGTGAGCTACAAGGAGAACTGGGAGACGGGCTAATGTATTATTGATGGCCTTGCTCATGTTGGTTTCAAAGGGAAAATCAGACCTTTTCTCCGAGATCTTCGGTTTCCTCCCACACTCCAAAGATGTGCAGGTTTGTAGGTTCGTTGACGGTGTAAATGTAAAAATTGACCCTGGTGTGTGTCGGGCAGTGTTAGTGTGCGGGGATCGCTGGAGGGTGCGGACTCGGTGGGCCGAAGGGCTTGTTTCCCGCGCTGGGTTTCTAACCAGAAAAATCAAACCTACAAAACTCGCACGTCTTTCGGATGAGGGAAGAAACCGGAGCACAAGGATTCACATGGGCAGAGAACATGCAAACTCTGCACAGACAGCACCTGAGGTCAGGATTGAACCCGAGTCTCTGGAACTGTGAGGTAGCTGCACCACCGTGCTGCTCTGTAATCATCCAAGCCTTTAGTCAGCTACCCTAAGTATCTTCTATTTACCCTTGCGCTTGTGCTCGCTGGAATTTAGGAGATTGAGGGGGGATCTTATAGAGACTTACAAAATTCTTACAAAATACTTTGGTTCTGTCTTCACTAACGAAGACATAAATAATCTGCCGGAAATAGCAGTGGAATGGGCGTCAAATAAGATGGAGGAACTGAGTGAAATCCAGGTTAGCCGGGAGGTGGTGTTGGGTGAATTGAACGGATTGAAGGCCGATAAATCCCCAGGGCCAGATAGTCTGCATCCCAGAGTACTCAAGGAGATAGCCACAGAAATAGTGGATGCATTAGTGATAATTTTTCAAAATTCCTTAGATTCTGGAGTAGTTCCTGAGGATTGGAGGGTAGCTAATGTAACCCCACTTTTTAAAAAAGGAGGGAGAGAGAAAGCGGGGAATTACAGACCAGTTAGTCTAACATCGGTAGTGGGGAAACTGCTAGAGTCAGTTATTAAAGATGGGATAGCAGCATATTTGGAAAGTGGTGAAATCATTGGACAAAGTCAGCATGGATTTACGAAAGGTAAATCATGTCTGACAAATCTGATAGAATTTTTCGAGGATGTAACTAGTAGAGTGGATAAGGGAGAACCAGTGGATGTGTTATATCTAGACTTTCAGAAGGCTTTCGACAAGGTCCCGCATAAGAGATTAGTATACAAACTTAAAGCACACGGTATTGGGGGTTCAGTATTGATGTGGATAGAGAACTGGCTAGCAGACAGGAGGCAAAGGGTAGGAGTAAACGGGTCCTTTTCAGAATGGCAGGCAGTGACTAGTGGGGTGCCGCAAGGCTCAGTGCTGGGACCCCAGCTATTTACAATATATATTAATGATTTGGACGAGGGAATTCAATGCAACATCTCCAAATTTGCAGATGACACCAAGCTGGGGGGTATAGTTAAGTGTGAGGAGGATGCTTGGATGCTGCAGGGTGATTTGGATAGGCTGAGTGAATGGGCAGATGCATGGCAGATGCAGTATAATGTGGATAAATGTGAGGTTATCCACTTTGGTGGCAAAAACATGAGGGTAGACTATTATCTGAATGGTGGCAGATTAGGAAAGGGGGAGATGCAACGAGACCTGGGTGTCATGGTACACCAGTCATTGAAAGTAGGCATGCAGGTGCAGCAGGCAGTGAAGAAGGCAAATGGTATGTTAGCATAGCGAAAGGATTTGTGTATAGGAGCAGGGAGGTTCTACTGCAGTTGTACAGGGTTTTGGTGAGGCCACACCTGGCGTATTGTGTACAGTTTTGGTCTCCAAATCTGAGGAAAGACATCCTTGCCATAGAGGGGGTACAGAGAAGATTCACCAGACTGATTCCTGGGATGTCAGGACTTTCATATGAGGAAAGATTGGATAGACTCGGCTTGTACACGCTGGAATTTAGAAGATTGAGGGGGGATCTTATAGAAACTTACAAAATTCTTAAGGGGTTGGACAAGCTAGATGCTGGAAGATTGTTCCTGATGTTGGGAGAGTCCAGAACAAGGGGTCACAGTCTAAGGATAAGGGGGAATTCCTTTAGGACAGAAATGAGGAAAACATTCTTTACACAGAGAGTGGTGAGTCTCTGGAATTCTCTGCCACAGAAGGTAGTTGAGGCCAGTTCATTGGCTATATTTAAGAGGGTGTTAGATGTGGCACTTGTGGCTAAAGGGATCAGGGGGTATGGAGAGAAGGCAGGTACGGGATACTGAGTTGGATGATCAGCCATGATCACATTGAATGGCGGTGCAGGCTCGAAGGGCCGAATGGCCTACTCCTGCACCTAATTTCTATGTTTCTATGTTTTCTATGTTTCTATGTTTAAGGGTTGGACAGGCTAGATGCAGGAAGATTGTTCCCGATGTTGGGGAACTCCAGAACAAGTGGGTACACAAAAGGCTGGAGAAACTCAGCGGGTGCAGCAGCATCTAAGGAGCGAAGGAGATAGGCGTCGTTTCGGGGCGAGACCCTTCTTCAGAACAAGGGGTCACAGTTTAAGGATAAGGGGGAAATCTTTTAGGACCGAGATGAGAAGATCATTGTTCACACAGAGAGTGGTCAGTGTGGAATTCTCTGCCACAGAAGGTAGTTGAGGCCAGTTCATTGGCTATATTTAAGAGGGAGTTAGATGTGGCCCTTGTGGCTAAAAGGATCAGGGGGTATGGAGAGAAGGCAGGTACTGGATACTGCGTTGGATGATCAGCCATGATCATATTGAATGGCGGTGCAGGCTTGAAGGGCCGAATGGCCTACTCATGCACCTATTTTCTATGATTCTATGATAACGTTGAACTAGTGTGAATGGGCGATGAATGGTCGGTATGGACTCGGTGGGCTGAAGGGCCTGTTTCCATGCTGTATCTTTCAACTAAAACAAAACTAAATTTAACTTTAAGGTAGACAAAAATGCTGGAGAAACTCAGCGGGTGAGGCAGCATCTATGGAGCGAAGGAATAGGTGTCGTTTCGGGTCGAGACCCTTCTTCAATTAAAATATGGGTTTGGAAAGCTGGTGTCTGTAATGCTCACCACCAAAGTATAGGATCATTTTAAAAGTGCGTTGGATAGTTCTAGTGTACGTGCAGGTTTGCAGGCTAATTGTCTGGGTGTCATTGCAAAGTGTCCCTAGTGTGTAGGATAGTGTTAGCATGCGGGGATCGAAGGTCGACCAGGGGCCCTGATTGCACGCTGTATCTCCAAACCAAACCAAATGAAACTAAAGGGCCTGTCCCACTTACGCGACTTTTTCGGGGACTGCCGGCACCCGTCATAGGTCGGCGAAAATATTCAACATGTTGAACATTCAGCGACGACCAGAAAGACGCCACAACTCTTTGGGTGACTGAGGAGACTACTCACGACCATTGGCGACATGACGTGGGGTGAAGCCTGTATGGTCGCGAGTAGTCGCCCAAAGAGTCGTACCTTGTTCTGGTGGCCGCTGGATTTTCAACGTTGAAAATGTTCAGCGACCGGCAACGACCTACGACGGGTGCCGGCAGTCGCCGAAAAAGTCGATCGACCCGAAACTTCGCCCCATAGATGCTGCCTCACCCGCTGAGTTTCTCCAGCATTTTTGTCTCCAAACTAAACTAAAAATCAGGAGGTGAATCAGTTGCCACAGGATACTCAAGCTCAGGACTAATTATCTGTCTGATTCAATTGAATTTCTAGTCAGCGATGGTTCCTCCAGAATATTAATGGTGGGCTTCCAGGAAATGGCACCAGCGTTGAATTTCAAGTATAGTTGGTTTGACTTTTCTCCTGTTGCAGACGGTTCTTGTCTGGCATTTCATTGTCACGTGTGTAACCTGCTCCAGGAATTTATTATTGCACGAAAGACACTATGAAAGTCCAAGTCACTGATCGGCCTTTAGTGGACGTTACTTTGCAAATGTATTTAGAGATACGGGGCAGAAACAGGCCATTCGGCCCACCGAGTCCGTGCTGATCCCCGCATATTAACACTACCCTACACACACTAGGGACAATTTAACCTTCAGAGACACAGCATGGAAACAGGCCTTGGGGTGGGAGATAACAATCTTCACGTGGTCCGCCCTGTTTCGACGAATGCAATCAATCCGGCGCGCACAATCAAATACGATCAAATAGAACAAGTTGTACGACAACATTAGGCTGTGCACGCCATACGCAAGAAGAAGAAACAGGCCCTTCGGCTCACCGGGTCCGCGCCGACTAGCGATCCCCGCACATTAACCCCTTCCTACACCCATTAGGGACAATTTTTACATTTACCAAGCCGATTAACCTACAAACCTGTACGTGTGGGAGGAAAACGAAGATCTCTGAGAAAACCCACGCAGGTCACGGGGAGAACGTACAAACTCCGTACGGACAGCGCCCATAGTCAGGATCGAACCCCGGGTCTCCGACGCTGTGAGGCAGCAAATCTACCGCCGCTCACCACCGTGCCGCCCTGTGGGCGGTCAGAGGCCAGAGATGAATAGGACCAAAATGTTCTCAGTTTATGGGCCTTTCCCACTTAGGCGACTTGCCAGGGACCAGGTTTCACACAGAGAGTGGTGGGTCTCTGGAACTCTCTGCCACAGAGGGTAGTTGAGGCCAGTTCATTGGCTATATTTAAGAGGGAGTTAGATGTGGCCCTTGTGGCTAAGGGGATCAGAGGGTATGGAGAGAAGGCAAGTACGGGATACTGAGTTGGATGATCAGCCATGATCATATTGAATGGCGGTGCAGGCTCGAAGGGCCGAATGGCCTACTCCTGCACCTAATTTCTATGTTTTCTATGTCTATGTTAGTGGAATTGGCCCTACCACGCCTTGTGACAGTCTATGACAGCAAAAATTGTCACCACTGTCGCTGAAAAATTTTCAACATGTTTTGAAACTTGAAAATTTTGAGGGACTAGTATAGATGCAGTGTTTCCGCTTTGAAGGAAATTACCCGAAATTCCGGTTGTCTTCGGGTAATATTAGGGAAATTGAATATTTTCGGGAAGTTTCCGTATCCGGCGAGCGAAGGGGTGGAAAGGTAACACACACAGCACTGCCGGTTTGACGCTCATAGGTTTAAACAGAGCTCTGTCAGTTTAATGCGTGGGAATTTAAACAAAGAGCTGTCGGCTGCAGCGCTATGGGTTCTAAATATAGCGCTACCGGCTGCAGCGCTATGGGTCACAGGCTGTTTGGGAAAATTCTCGTATAACAATGAGTCTTTGGAATTCTCTTTCTCAGTGGAAGTTGAGCCTTTGATTAATTTTCAGGCAGTGATAGAATTCTGGATAAGCCTAGTGGTGAAAGGTTACCAGTGGGCAGTGGGATTGCAGCTACGTTGGGATTGGCCTTGATTTTACAGAACAGTGGGTGGGCTCAAGGGGCCGAGAGGGAGAGAGGGAGGGGTGGAGAGGGGGAGAGAGAGCAAAATAGGAACGCAGAGAGAAAGGGAGGGAGAGAAAGTGGGAGGGAGGGAGAGAGATGGATGGAGGGAGGTAAAGGGGGAGCTAGAGGGAGGGGGGGAGGAGGGAGAGAGAAAGGAGAGAGGGAACGAGGGAGGGAGAGGGAGGAAGGATGAAGAGAGGGAGGGAGGGAAAGGGGGAGGGAGGAAGGGGTGGAGGGATGGAGAGGAGGGAGAGGAGGAAGAGAGGGAGGGAGAGAGGGAGAGAGGGAGGGTGTGAGGAGGGAGGGAGGGAGGGAGGAAGAGAGAGAGAGCAGAGACTGAGACACATGAGAGCAGATTGAAAAATCGAAGACAATGAAAGGCGTTGGAGGCAACAAAAGCTGCCTTGCCTAACACTGTACAAGTGAGTAAAGGGCCTGTCCCACCAGCATGCAACTCCATGCAATGAGCGCGACGTAACGTGGTCGCTTGAGCAGTCCGGCATCGCGGGGCCGGTCCCACTTCGATCGCCGGAGCCGTGAATTGTGCGGAGTTCGTCCCGACATCGCGCGGGGCTCCGAAAAACTGACTATGTTCAAAAATTCAACACGGCAACGGCTTGTCGGCTCGCAGTCGCCTCGATGCATTACACACCGTCTCGACGTCGTGCCCCCGTGACACTCTCTGTAGGTGCCTCCGTGACCCTCTATGTGTGTGGCTCCGTGACCCTCTCGGTGTGTGTGCGCCTCTGTGCCCCTCTTTGTGTGATCCTCTGTGTCCTGGCGAACTTACCTTTAAGACTTCGCTCCAAGTTCGCCTCACTTTGCGCCGCGTTGCGCCACTCACCCGACCTCTGTGCGGCCCCCGCTGCCGGTTTGGTTGAGCTTGCCGCATGCACGCGCATGCTGGTGGGAACGGCCCTGTACAGGGGATCACCTGACATCCGCGCGGCCCCCGCTGCCGGTTTGGTCGCGCTCACCGCATGGAATCGCATGCTGGTGGGACAGGCCCTTAACAGAAGCAGGCAGATATGGTGTAGTTACATAGATCTGTTTTGCCTTGTTCTTTGTGTTGTTAATGTGTGCCCGTGAAAAAAAAAAAACCTGTGGAATTCTCTGCCTCAGAGGGCGGTGGAGGCCATTTCTCTGGATACTTTCAAGAGAGAACTAGATAGGGCTCTTAAAAATAGTGGAGTCAGGGGATATGGGGAGAAGCCAGGAACGGGGCCGAATGGCCTCCTCCTGCACCTATTGTCTATTGTCTATTATCTATAAATATCACGCAGGAAGCATTTTTGAAAAATTTCAGGAAATACTATTCTGGGGGAGTCCAGAACAAGGGGTCACAGTCTAAGGTTAAGCGGGAATTCCTTTAGGACCGAGATGATGAAAACATTCTTTACACAGAGAGTGGTGAGTCTCTGGAATTCTCTGCCACAGAAGGTAGTTGAGGCCAGTTCATTGGCTATATTTAAGAGGGCGTTAGATGTGGCCCTTGTGGCTAAAGGGATCAGGGGGTATGGAGAGAAGGCAGGTACGGGATACTGAGTTGGATGATCAGCCATGATCACATTGAATGGCGGTGCAGGCTCAAAGGGCCGAATGGCCTACTCCTGCACCTATTTTTTAATGTTTTTCTATGTTTCTAAATTCCAGGAAATTTGGGATTCCATTTCAGGAAATTTTCCTTTGAGGTGTGGAAGCACTGTGTAGATGGGGCACTTTTGTTGCGATGGGCCGGTTTGGCTGAGGGACCTGCTCTGTACGACCTGTGCTGTGTGACTCGATGACTTTCCGCTGACTGGTTAGCACGCGACAAAAGCTTTCCAACTGTACCTCGGGTAGACGCGGTTCGATCCTGACCACGGGTGCTGCCTGTGCGGAGCTTGTACGTTCTCCCCATGACCTGTGTAACTTTTCTCCGGGTTCTCCGGTTTCCTTCCACACCGCAAAGGCGTACAGGTTTGTAGGCTAACTGGCCTGGAAAAATTGTAAATTGTGTCTGCTGTGTGTAGGATTGTGTTAGCGTGCGGCGATCGCTGGCCGGCACAGACTCGCTCAGTTCAGTTTAGTTTATTGTCATGTGTACCGAGGTACAGTGAAAAGATTTTGTTGCGTGCTAACCAGTCAGCAGAAAGACAACACATGATTACAATCGAGCCGTTTGCAGTGTATCAATACATGAAATGGGAATAACGTTTAGAAACATAGAAAATAGCTGCAGGAGGAGGCCATTCGGCCCTTCGAGCCAGCACCGCCATTGTTAAGTAAATGCAAAGTAAAGCCAGCAAAGTCTGATCAAGGATAGCCCGAGGGTAGACAAAAATGCTGGAGAAGCTCAGCGGGTGAGGCAGCATCTGTGGAGAGAAGGAATAGGCGACGTTTCGGGTCTTCAGACTTAAACAAGGATAGCCCGAGGGTCAATAAAAAGGTAGATAATAGTTCATCACTGCTCTCTGGTTGTGGTAGGATGATTCAGTTGCCTGATAGCAGCTGGGGTGAAACTGTCCCTGAATTTGGAGGTGTGCGTTTTCACACTTCTATGCCTTTTGCCCGATGGGAGAGGGGAGAAGAGGGAGCGGCCAGGGTGCGACTGGTCCTTGATGATGCTGCTGGCCTTGCCGAGGCAGCGTGAGGTATAGATGGACAGATGGACCTGTTTCCACACTGTATTTCTGAACAAAACTAATTTTTAAAAATGCTTTTCACTGTACCTCGGTACACTCAAACACAAACTCTATGACTATCTTAGAAATACAAGGTGTCAACCGCTCTACATCGGTGAGACCAAGCGCAGGCTCGGCGATCGCTTCGCCCAACACCTCCGCTCAGATCGCATTAACCAACCTGATCTCCCGGTGGCTCAGCACTTCAACTCCCCCTCCCATTCCGAATCCGACCTTTCTGTCCTGGGCCTCCTCCATGGCCAGAGTGAGTCCCACCGCAAATTGGAGGAGCAGCACCTCATATTCCGCTTGGGTAGTTTACACCCCAGCGGTGTGAACATTGACTTCTCCAATTTCAGGTAGTCCCTGCTTTCTCCCTCCCTTCCCCTCCCATTCCCAGCTCTCCCACAGCCCACTGTCTCCGCCTCTTCCTTTCTTCTTCCCGCCCCCTTCCCCCGCACCCCACTCATCAGTCTGAAGAAGGGTCTCGACCCGAAACGTCACCTATTTCCTTCGCTCCATAGATGCTGCCTCACCCGCTGAGTTTCTCCAGCATTTTTTGTCCATCTTAGAAACACAGTTCGTTTGAAGTTGTTAGAATCAAATTTCAGCACAAATCAGGATATCAGACAATTAACGTGTAGATCAGAGGACAAATGTCTTTTAAGAGGCTGTTACTGGGGTGGGAGATTGCAACCTTCACGTGGTCCGCCCTCTTTCGACTAATGCAATCAACTCGACGTGCACAAACGGAAGATCAAATAGAACAAGTTGTCCGACAACTTTAGGCCGTGCACGCCACACAAAAGTAGAAGAAGAAGAAGAAGAAGAGGAGGCTGTCACTGATCAGGTGGAGTTCCCCCCCCCGCCACGGGTACCATGTAATCCCATGCTACCTGCTCCATGGTCGGATAGTCGCAGACTAAACCGTCTCCCCCATCTGGTTTGCCAGGTGAGGAGGGGGGCTGTGGACCCCCAGCAGGACCAAAAACAAGGCCTGTCAAAGGGCGGATGAGCACCTAGCGAGCCAACGGCCATCCGCACTCCAGTAGAAGTTGCGATCACTGTCGAACACGGCATTGTAAGGTTGATGTTTTCAACAATGATGATGATGTGTCACTGATTCAACAGTGTAGCACAAAGCAAAGAATCTGCATAATTGACAGCTGAAATGTGTAGGACGGAACTGCAGATGCTGGTTTACACCGAAGATAGACACAAAATACTGGAGCTACTCAGTGTGACAGGCAGCATCTCTGGAGAGAAGGAATGGGTGACGTTTCGGGTCGAGATGTGGACATTGTTAAGGCAGAGATAGATAGATTCTTGATCAGTACGGGTGTCAGAGGTTAACCATATAACCATATAACAATTACAGCACGGAAACAGGTCTTCTCGGCCCTTCCAGTCCATGCCGACCATTTATTTTCCCCTAGTCCCATCTACCTGCACTCAGACCATTCCCCCTCCATGTCCCAAATCTCTCTGTAGACTTTGAAAATCTACTTCATTATCCACAGCACCACCTATCTTCGTATCATCTGCATACTTACTTATCCAATTTTCCACCCCATCATCTTGATCATTGATGTACATGACAAACACAGTGAACCCAACATAGGTTATACGGAGAAGGCCGGGGAATGGGATTGGGAAGGAGAGATAGATCAGCCACGATTGAATGGCGGTGTAGACTTGATGGGCCGAATGGCCTAATTCTGCTCCTGCCACTTATGGACATATGAGACTGTTCTTCGGACTTCAGGAGTGTCTCGACCCAAAACGTCACCCATTCCTTCTCTCCAGAGATGCCACTGAGTTACTCCAGCATTTTGTGTCTATTCTACAGCGCAGTTTAAATTCTTCCAAATCATGAAGGGGCCAACTAATGTATAATTTAAAACATCAGGTTGAAGGTTAAATTAGTTATTGAACTGCCTGAAGGCTGATATCATCTATTTTAGCTGCAGAGTCGACAGGCTGAATGGATACTGCATAAATCATCATATCACATCTTGTCTGCCTCACTACTTCACCGTTGAGCTGGCTGCGTTTTGTTTTTCCCCGAACCTAGTAAAGATAGCAAAGAAAATTTAATAAGCTGAATAAATTGACGGGACGTGCACAGCTCCCTGTGCTCCAAGCTCAGCCCTGGAACAGCCACATCGAAGCAACGCACCAACCCCTCGACTTGCTCAGAATTCTTAAAGCCCCTGTCCCACGCTACGAGTTCATTCCAAGAGCTCTCTCTCCCGAGTTTGCCCTGATTCGAACTCGGAGATTTACGGTAATGGCCGCTCATCGGTACTCGGGGCTCTCGTGGACATTTTTCACGTGTTGAAAAATCTTCACGAGTCTTCCCGTGCTGACCCGCCAATAGCGAGTCTTCCCGAGTGCCTGCCGTTAGCGTTACGAGCCGCTAAGAGACGTCCCCGAGCTCCGACGTACCCGCTACGTTCATTCTCCGTGCTTACCACGAGTTTGATTTTTTTAGAACTCGGGGGAGCTCTTGGAATGAACTCGTACCGTGGGACAGGGCTATTAAGGGCCTGCCCCACATGGCGATTTTTTTTGGGCGACTGCCGGCGCCATATCAGTGTTGCCAAAAGATTTTGAACATTTCAAAATCCATCGGCGACAAAAAAAAAATGTCGCAGATTTTTCGGTGAGCTGATACGTCAGTCAATGATGCTGGCAGTCGCCGACAAGAATCGCCAAGTGGGACAGGCCCTTTAGGAAGCTTGACATGTCCCCCAACAACCCTCGGCAACATGGATGTGGAGAGGATGTTTTCCACCGATGGGAGAGTCTAGGACCAGGGGCCACCGCCTCAGAATTACATGACGTACCTTCAGAAAGGAGATGAGGAGGAATTCTTCATTTTTAAGGGAACGGGGGCTCCGCTCTTCCATTATAGATGAGGCCCTCCGCTCTTCATCCCCCTCCCCCCCCCGTCGAAAAACAGAGTTCCCCTTAGTCCTCACCTTCCACCCCATCAGCCATCGCATAGAGCATCATTTTCGCCACCTCCAACGGGATCCCACTACTCGCCACGTCTTCCTATCTCCACCTCTTTCTGCTTTCCGCAGAGACCGTTCCCTCCGCAACTCCCTGGTCAACTCGTCCCTTCCCACCCAAACCACCCCCTCCCCAGGTACTTTCCCCTGCATCCTCAGGAGATATAACACCTGTCCCTTTACCCGCCCCCTCGACTCTGTCCAAGGACCCCAACAGTCTTTTCAGGTGAGGCAGAGGTTCACCTGCACCTCCTCCAACCTCATCTACTGTATCGGCTGTTCCAGATGTGGACCCCTGTATACTGGCCAGACCAAGCGCAGGCTCTGCGATCGTTCCACTGAACAGTTCGCCTGAACCTACCTGATCTCCCGGTTGCTCAGCAATTCAACTCCCCCTTCCCATTCCCACACTGACCTTCCTGTCCTAGGCCTCCTCCATTGTCAGAGTGAGGCCCAGCGCAAATTGGAGGAACAGCACCTCATATTTCGCTTGGGTATCATACATCCCAGCGGTGTGAACATTGACTTCTCTAACTTCAAGCAACCCTTGCTTTCCCACTCTCTGCATCCCTCCCCCTTCCCAGTTCTCCGACCAGTCTGACTGTCTCCGACTGCGTTTTATCTCTGTCAACTTCTCCCAACTAACAATGACCTGTGCTACATTTTCCTTGATCTCCATTCCTTGTGTCCTGTTTTCACACCGTACACTTCCTTATCTGCACACTTCCTTATCCCTGTACATAGAAACATAGAAAAATAGGTGCAGGAGTAGGCCATTCGGCCCTTCGAGCCTGCACCGCCATTCAATGTGATCATGGCTGATCATCCAACTCAGTATCCCGTACCTGCCTTCTCTCCATACCCCCTGATCCCTTTAGCCACAAGTGCCACATCTAACGCCCTCTTAAATATAGCCAATGAACTGGCCTCAACTACCTTCTGTGGCAGAGAATTCCAGAGACTCACCACTCTCTGTGTAAAGAATGTTTTCCTCATCTCGGTCCTAAAGGAATTCCCCCTTATCCTTAGACTGTGACCCCTTGTTCTGGACTCCCCCAACATCGGGAACAATCTTCCAGCATCTAGCCTGTCCAACCCCTTAAGAATTTTGTAAGTTTCTATAAGGTCCCCCATCAATCTTCTAAATTCCAGCGAGTACAAGCCGAGTCTATCCAGTCTATCCTCATATGAAAGTCCTGACATCCCAGGAATCAGTCTGGTGAATCTTCTCTGTACCCCCTCTATGGCAAGAATGTGTTTCCTACCTCCCTCTGCCCTGACATCAGTCTGAAGAAGGGTCTCGACCCGAAATATCACCCATTCCTTCTCTCCAGAGATGCTGCCTTGTCCCGTTGAGTTATTCCAGCTTTTTGCGTCTATCTCTGGTTCAAACCAGCATCTGCAGTTCCTTCTTACACATAGCATGCGACAAAAAGCTTTTCACTGTACCTCGCTACACGTGACAATAAACTGAACTGAACAGAAACCTGTATGTCGCAGCCCTCTCGGAAACAACTGCCAACAACTGACAATTACGTAGTGGATTGCTGCCTTGAGAAAAAATCATAATCATAATTATACTCGTAATCATATTTTTTTGGCCAAGTATGTTTTGCAACATACGAGGAATTTTATTTTACCATACAGTCATACCAATAAAAAGCAACAGAACACACAACAAACATTTTAACATAAACATCCACCACAGTGACTCCTCCACATTCCTCACTGTGATGGAAGGCGAAATAAAAAATCAATCCCTTCTCTTCTTTGTTCTCCCGCGATCGGGGACCTCGAGCTCCCGTAACCAGCGGCGTTTTGGCTGGACGATCAAGCTCCTGCATCGGGCGGAAATCTCAGCTCCCCCCGCGTGGGGCGATCTGACCCAGGTCGAAACCCTCTGCGTCGTTTGGAGCTTCCCGACATCGGTCTCTACCCGAGACTGCGAGCTCGTCGATGGTGAAATTCGCAGTCCGCGGTTGGAGCGTCGATCCCAGGCAAGGGATCGGCTCCGATGGTAAGTCCACATCCCCGCGGGGGGGCTCAAAGTCAGTCCCGAGCGAGGCCTCCAGCGCCACGATGTTAGGCCGCAGAGCGTCCGGAGATACGATCCGGAAAACAATCGCATCTCCGGCGAGGTAAGAGATTTTTAAAAGTTCCTCCGCTCCCCCCCCCCACCCCCGACATAAAACAAACTAGAGAGGATGTGAAATGCTTTCCAAATTGATTGTGGCATGGGCCTCAGGGATAGATCGTAAATGATTATACGATGCAAATGATCCATGGCAAACTCAAAACACAACTGGAATTCTTAGTAGACCTTTCCGAAGTTCACCGGAGACACAAGAGACTGCAGATGGTGGGATCTTGAGGAAGATAAGCCAACATGATGGAAGAACGAGTGAAGGGTAGCACGGTGGCACAGGGGTAGCGTTGCTGCCTCACAGCGGCAGGGATCCGGGTTCGATCCTGACTACAGGTGCTGTCTGTACGGAGCTTGTACCTTCTCCCCGTGCCCTGCAAGGGTTTTTCCCCTGGGAGCTCCAGTTTCCCCACACTCCAGAGGCGAGCAGGTTTGTAGGGTAAGCGGCTTGGTAAACAACGTGTAAGTTTGTCCCAAGTGTGCGGGGATCGCTGATCGGCACGGACTCAGTGGGCCGAAGTGCCTGTATCTAGAGAGAGTGGAACGGGGTCTCAAGGTCGGCTGCGGGAGGTGCCCCTTCCCCCCCCCAGGGCACGAAGGCGGATGGTGGGCGAGGAGAGGAATGGCGGGTCGCTGGATGATACGGACGGAGGCGACTGCTGGAGGCCCTACAGCAGCCTGGGGCTCGCCTGGATCAGGCTCCGCTCCAGGAGACCGAGCACGTGGACTATGGCAAGGGCGTTAGCACCAGGCGACTGTTGCGTCCGGGCTCAGTGGACTGTAGTTCTGCACGATTTGCTAAACGGGTAATGGGCTGAGGCATGGCATTACTTTACTGAAATGCGTGGAAAAAAAAGTCTAAGAAATCTTAAAATCTGCAAGTCCGAAGGATGGTCTCGACCCGAAACGTCTCCTATTCCTTCGCTCCCTCGATGCTGCCTCAGCCGCTGAGTTTCTCCAGCATTTTTGTCTACTAAAGGGCCTGTTCAACTTGGGCGCCATTTGCCCGCCATTTACGCGACATCATTTACGCGTCACGAAGCGTCATGGTGCGCATTTGGCCCGCATGGTGCGTGGTGACGTAGACGGTGAAGCGTGGTCGCGTGCGGTGCCCCAGGATTTTTGAATTCACAAAATCTTCGCGAGCCACCTGCGTGACACGCAAATGAAGCCCAAGTGGAACAGGCCCTTTACTGATCAGTCGTACGTCAGGATGGTGTGTGTGACAAGGTCCAGTCTCACCCCTCCCCGGCCACTCCCTCTTCTGAACCTCTCCCATCGGGCTAGAGGTACAGAAGTGTGAAAACGCACAGCTCCAGATTCAGGGGCAGTTTCTTCCCAGCTGTTATCAGGCAACTGAACCATCCTATCGCCAAGTAGAGACTGCGGTGTCCTGATTCTCCAATTACCTTATTGGAGATAGATACAAAAAGCTGGAGTTAAGGGCCTGTCCCACTGTACCAGGTAATTCAAGAGTTCTCCCGGGTTTTCCCCTGATTCGAACTCGGTGAATGTCCTTATCGGGTCTGTAGGAGTTTGTGGATAGAAACATAGAAACATAGAAAAATAGGTGCAGGAGTAGGCCATTCGGCCCTTCGAGCCTGCACCGCCATTCAAGGTGATCATGGCTGATCACCCAACTCAGTATCCCGTACCTGCCTTCTCTCCATACCCCCTGATCCCTTTAGCCACAAGGGCCACATCTAACTCCCTCTTAAATATAGCCAATGAACTGGCCTCAACTACCTTCTGTGGCAGAGAATTCCAGAGACTCACCACTCTCTGTGTAAAGAATGTTTTCCTCATCTCGGTCCTAAAGGAATTCCCCCTTATCCTTAGACTGTGACCCCTTGTCCTGGACTCCCCCAACATCGGGAACAATCTTCCAGCATCTAGCCTGTCCAACCCCTTAAGAATATTGTAAGTTTCTATAAGATCCCCCCTCAATCTTCTAAATTCCAGCGAGCACAAGCCGAGTCTATCCAGTCTTTCCTCATATGGAAATCCTGGATGTCTTGTAGCGGCTTGTACGAGTAAAAAGTAACAATTAATTTCATCATGAGTATCTTTTTTACTCGTGGACATTTTTCACAGCGTTGAAAAAAACGTCACGAGTTTACCGGATTTCCCGAGTACCTACCGTTACTCGTACGAGCCGCTACGAGACATCCACGGACTCCTACGGACCCGCTACGGACATTCTCCGAGTTTGAATCAGGGGAAAACTCGGGAGAACTCTTGAATTACCTCGTACCAGTGGGACAGGCCCTTAACTCAGCAGGACTGGCAGCATTTCTGGAGAGAAGGAATGGGTCCAGACCGCTCTTCCCCTTTAAACTGCCTTCACCAGATTATATTTTGCACTGAATGTTATTCCCTTCACCCTGTATCTATGCACTGTAAATGAGTCAATTCTAATCGTGTATAGGCTTTCCGCTGACTGGATAGCACGCAACATTGAGTATAGGAGCAGGGAGGTTCTACTTCAGTTGTATAGGGTCTTGGTGAGACCACACCTGGAGTATTGCGTACAGTTCTGGTCTCCAAATCTGAGGAAGGACATTCTTGCCATAGAGGGAGTGCAGAGAAGGTTCACCAGACTGATTCCTGGGATGTCAGGACTGTCTTATGAACAAAGACTGCATAGACTCGGTTTATACTCTCTAGAATTTAGGAGATTGAGAGGGGATCTTATAGAAACTTACAAAATTCTTAAGGGGTTGGACAGGCTAGATGCTGGCAGATTGTTCCCGATGTTGGGGCGGTCCAGGACAAGAGGTCACAGCTTAAGGATAAGGGGGAAATCCTTTAGGCCCGAGATGAGAAGGACTTTTTTCACACGGAGAGTGATGGGTCTCTGGAACTCTCTGCCACAGAGGGTAGTTGAGGCTAGTTCATTGGCGATATTTAAGAGGGAGTTAGATGTGGCCCTTGTGGCTAAGGGGATCAGAGGGTATGGAGAGAAGGCAGGTACGGGATACTGAGTTGGATGATCAGCCATGATCATTTTGAATGGCGGTGCAGGCTCGAAGGGCCGAATGGCCTACTCCTGCACCTAATTTCTATGTTTCTATGTTTCTATGACAGGCAGCACCACTGGAGAGAAGGAATGGGTCGAGACCCCTCTTCACCTTTAAACTGCCTTCACCAGATTATATTTTGCACTGAATGTTATTCCCTTCACCCTGTATCTATGCACTGTAAATGAGTCAATTCTAATCGTGTATAGGGTTTCCGCTGACTGGATAGCACGCAACATTAAAAGCTTTTTGCCATACCTTGGAACACGTGACCATAATAAACTAATCTAAACTGATCTGAACTAAACTTTAAGTAATCTAAATTAAATGTCAGTAAATTAAACTAAACTGACCTAACTAAACTAAACAAATATGAATTGGGTTGTAGGTTAATTGCCCCTAGTGTGTATGGGGGTGATTAGAGAGTGGGATGACGTACAACTTGTGTGAACGGATGATCGATGGTCAGTGTTGGCCTGGTAGGCCGCAGGGCCTGTTTCCATGCTGCATCTTTGCCCTGGTGGGACAGTCTAGGACCAGAGGTCACAGACTCAGAATTGAACGGCGCTTTTTTTAGAAAGGAGGAACTTCTTTAGTCAGAGGGTGGTGAATCTGTGGCGCTCAACATCGACGTGGACTCCTGGGAGAGCCTTGCAGCTGACCGCACGAGGTGGAGAGGCACCCTGAACCAACATCTCAAAATAGGGGAAGAGAAACTGATGACCGCAGCGGCAGACAAGCGGACACGCAGAAATGAGCGCAGCAACTTCGACAAACCAGAGACCACGCACAAATGTGACCTTTACCACGGAGACTGTCGCTCCTGCGTTGGTCTCTTCAGCCACAAGTGATGCTGCTCGAGCCGAGGTTTGGAGCAAGCGGTCAACAACTAGGATGCATCACCCATGGTCAGTCATGACCACTCACAGAGACAGAACAAATCAAAACAGGACGTACATGGTAAATGGTAGGGAATTGAGGAATGCTGTGGAACAGAGGGATCTAGGAATAACTGTGCATAGTTCCCTGAAGGTGGAATCGCATGTAGATAGGGTGGCAAAGAAAGCTTTTGGTGTGCTGGCCTTTATAAATCAGAGCATTGAATATAGGAGTAGGGAAGTAATGTTAAAATTGTACAAGGCATTGGTGAGACCAATTCTGGAGTATGGTGTACAATTTTGGTCGCCTAATTATAGGAAGGATGTCACCAAAATAGAGAGAGTACAGAGGAGATTTACTAGAATGTTGCCTGGGTTCCAGCAACTAAGTTACAGAGAAAGGTTGAACAAGTTAGGTCTTTATTCTTTGGAGCTCAGAAGGTTAAGGGGGGACTTGAATGAGGTCTTTAAAATGATGAAAGGGATAGACAGAGTTGACGTGGATAAGCTTTTCCCATTGAGGGTAGGGAAGATTCAAACAAGAGGGCATGACATGAGAATTAAGGGACAGAAGTTTAGGGGTAACATGAGGGGGAACTTCTTTACTCAGAGAGTAGTGGCTGTGTGGAATGATCTTCCAGCAGAAGTGGTGGAGGCAGGATCGATTTTAACATTTAAAAGTAAAGTGGATAGGTATATGGACGGGAAGGGAATGGAGGGGTATGGTCTGAGTGCAGGTAGATGGGACTAGGGGAAAATAAATGGTCGGCACGGACTGGAAGGGCCGAGAAGGCCTGTTTCCGTGCTGTAAATTGTTATATGGTTATATGGTTATATAGTTGTGAGTCTGTGGAATTCTCTGCCTCAGAGGGCGGTGGAGGCAGGTTCTCTGGGTGCTTTCAAGACAGAGCTAGATAGGGCTCTTAAAAAAGCGGAGTCAGGGGATATGAGAGAAGGCAGGAACGGGGTACTGATTGGGGATGATCAGCCATGATCACATTGAATGGTGGTGCTGGCTCGAAGGGCTGAATAGCCTACTCCTGCACCTATTGTCTATTGACCGAGGGGGGCCTACTAGTTAATCTGTGGAACTCATTGCCACGACAATGGATAATGTTGAGGCAGAGACAGACAAATTCTTGATTGGAACGGGTGTCAAGGGTTATGGGGAGAATTGCAGGACAATGGGTTGGGAGGCAGAGATCAGCCATGATTGAATGGAGGGGTAGACTTGACGGGCCGAATGGCCTAGATGCTACTCCTTGAACTTTTGAACAATAAAAAGAGGGGGGGGGGGGGGGCGCGAAATTTTTTTTTTCCGCCATGGGGGGTGATAGAGAAAACAAATTTCATTCTCCTTCCAAGTCTAAAGAAGCCGCAACCTTGTTTCTCCAACTGCTCATAGATCATCAGCTGCCAGACATCAACAGGGTTATTAACACGATCTCACAAACTGTCCCTGTGTCGCGTTGTTAATGAATGACTAATGGCTTCCATGCTGAGGCAAATGATTGCAAGGTCACCATGTGTTAGGGAAGTAATTACCGTCCAACACGCTTCGCTGTTAGAGTCGCTGGTGCGTCCTGACGAAGATATTTGGGACGGGGATGGAGGGAATTTCACGTTCACAAGTTCTACGAGCAGAATTTGGCCCACCGGGTCTACTGCGCCATTCAATCATGTCTGATCTATCTCTCCCTCTCAACCCCATTCTCCTGCCTTCTCCCCATAAACCCGGACACCCGTGCTAATCAAGAATTTATCCATCTCAACCTTCGAAATATCCATTGACGAATATCCCCCACAGCCGTCTGTGCAATGCATTCCACAGATTCACCACCCTCTGACTAAAGAAATTCCACCTCATCTCCTTCCTAAAGGTACGTCCTTTTACTCTGAGGCTGTGGCCTCTTGTCCGAGACTCTCCCACTAAATGCCCAAGGTCTTCCAGGTCCATCTGCACGATGGAGAGGGAAGGAACTGTAGATGCTGGAGTAAAGTGCAAAGTGCTGGAGGAACTCAGCAGGACGGTCGGCATCTATGGAGGGAATGGACAGACAACTTTTGCTTCAGAGTCTGCCTGGCCAGCTGTGTTTCCCTCTGTACAACAGTGTCACGTTATTTTAATTCCCTGGAGCACAGGAAGCCGAAGGGGTGATCTTAAAGAGATGTACAAGGTCATGAGAGGAATAGATCGGGTGAATGCACAGCGTCTTTTGCCCAGAGTAGTGGAATAAGGAACCCGTGGACATAGGTTCATCAGTCACTGAAAGTAAGCATGCAGGTACAGCAGGCTGTGATGAAAGCGAATGGCATGTTGGCCTTCATAACAAGAGGAGTTGAGTATAGGAGCAAAGAGGTCCTTCTGCAGTTGTACAGGGCCCTAGTGAGACCACACCTTGAGTATTATGTGCAGTTTTGGTCTCCCAATTTGAGGAAGGACATTCTTGCTATTGATGGAGTGCAGCGTCGGTTCACGAGGTTAATTCCTGGGATGGCGGGACTGTCATATGTTGAAAGAATGGAGCGGCTGGGCTTGTACACCCTGGAGTTTAGAAGGATGAGAGAAACATAGAAACATGGAAAAATAGGTGCAGGAGTAGGCCATTCGGCCCTTCGAGCCTGCACCGCCATTCAATGTGATCATGGCTGATCATCCAACTCAGTATCCCGTACCTGCCTTCTCTCCATACCCCCTGATCCCTTTAGCCACATCTAACGCCTTCTTAAATATAGCACGCCCTCTTAAATATAGCAATCAGATCTTATTGAAACATACAAGATTATTAAGGGTTTGGACACGCTAGAGGCAGGAAACATGTTCCCAACTTCCATCTAACTTCCCAATGTTAGGGGAGTCCAGAACCAGGGACTTAAATTCTTATTTAAGAATAAGGGGTAAGCCATTTAGAACGGAGATGAGGAAAAACCTTTTCACAGAGTTGTGAAGCTGTGGAATTCTCTGCATCAGAAGGCGGTGGAGGCCAATTCTCTGGATGCTTTCAAGAGAGTGTTAGATAGAGCTCTTAAAGACTGTGGAGTAAGGGATATGGGGAGAAGGCAGGAACGCAGTACTAATTGTGGATGATCAGCCATGATCACATTGAATGGCAGTGCTGGCTCAAAGGGCCGAATGGCCTACTCCTGCACCTATTGTCTATTGTCTATTGTTAGACAATGTGTCCCCTGTACACATACAAGGAATTTGCCTTGGTGCTCCACTCGCAAGTAACAATATGACATACAGTAAACAATTAAGAATAAAACATAGAACATTAAAACATTAAGAATATTGTTTAAACATGTGAATGAAATAAAATACCAGATCAAAAGGAGGCTACAGACTGTTGGTTATTGAGTAGAGCTACTGCTCGTGGAAAAAAAGTTGTTTTATGTCCGGCTGTGGCAGCTTTGACAGTCCGGAGTCGCCTTCCAGAGGGAAGTGATTCAAAGAGTTTGTGGCCAGGGTGAGAGGGGTCAGAGATGATCTTGCCCGCTCGCTTCCTGGCCCTTGCGGTGTACAGTTCATCAATGGGAAGAAGGTTGCAGCCAATAACCTTCTCTGCTGAACAGACGATTCGCTGCAGCCTCCGGGTGTCGTGCTTGGCGGCTGAGCCAAACCAGACCATGATGGAGAAGGTGAGAACAGACTCTATGACGGCAGTACGGCAGCATAATACCTGAGTAAACCTGCAGAGATAAAACTCAGAGAAGTGAACATTGAAGATTTGAGGTAACACAATGTGGGTGAGTGCATTGGAATATGAGAATCTCATTTGCCAGACCAACCTCCCTCCCATTGACTCGATTTACGCTGTCTCGGCAAGGCAAGGCCGGCAGGACCAGTCGCACTCCCTCTTTTCCCCTCTCCCATCAGGCAAAAGCTATAGAAGTGTGAAAACGCACACCTCCAGATCCAGAGACAGTTTCTTCCCAGCTGTTATCAGGCAACTGAACCATCCTACCACAACCAGAGAGCAGCGCTGAACTACTATCTACCTCATTGGTGACCCTCGGACTGTCCTTGATCGGACTTTACCTTGCACAAAACGTTATTCCCTTATCACGTATCTGTACACTGTAAATGGCTCCATTGTAATCATGTATTGCCTTTCCGCTGACTGGTTAGCACGCAATAAACAATTTTCACTGAACCGCGGCACACGTGACAATAAACTAATGAACTGAAGACTGGTCGAATCGCGCAGCATTAATTAAATGCTTTCATTAAATGAGCATCAACAGATTCTTTAAACTCGAGTGTGTAGAAGGTAGTCACTTACTCCAATTTTCTCAGTCTAGTCCCAAGAGCGTAGAAGCTGTGAAAAACTGAAGGCACGGGACGATTAAATCTGAACAGGTATGTTTTAGTACGCATAGAAATTGGATGGATTACAGAAAGCGGGAGAGGATTTCTGAATAGGTAGACAAAAGCGCTGGAGAAACATCGGGTGAGGCAGCATCTATGGAGCGAAGGAAATAGGCAACGTTTCAGGTCGAAACCCTTCTTCATGTATGAAATGCTTTGATTCAAGAAGTGCATTTGTGATTGATAGAGTATTCCCACTTTTTTCTCAAGTGTCATTGCAAATGGCATCTTTGTGTCTTGTGTGGGTTTTCAATTGGACCAAGTTACGCAGCCTGCCCCCCTTAGAGATACAGCGCACAAGCAGGCCCTTCGGCCCACCGAGCCTGTGCTGACCAGCGATTCCCTCACTCTAACACTATCCTAAACACAGTCACGGTAGTGCAGCGGTAGAGTTGCTGCCTTACAGCAAAATGCAGCGCCAGAGACCCGGGTTCGATCCCGACTACGGGTGCTGTCTGTATGGAGTTTCTACGTTCTCCCCGCGATCTACGTGGGTTTTCTCCGACATCTTCGGTTTCCTCCCACACTCCAAAGACGTACAGGTTTGTAGGTTAATTGGCGATTAATTGGCTTGATAAAAATGTGAAAATTGCCCAGTATAAAATTGTCCAACCTCTCGTACTGAGGGATGCTCTTACTAGAGCTTTTCACCGTACTACATCCAAGATCCAGATCCACACACCAGGGACAACTTACATTTGCACCAAGTCAATTAACTACAAACCTGCACGTCTTTGGAGTGTGTTGGGAAACTGGAGATCCCAGGGAAAACACACTCAGGTCACGGGGAGAACGTACAGGCGGCACCCCTGGTCAGGATCGAACTTGGGCGCCTGGCGCTGTAAGGCAGCAACTCTACCGCTGCACCACCATGCTGCCCAGCTCTGTAAGATGTTACATTCAATCGGCTGTTTATAAAAAGGAATGTGCCGCCCTCCGTGGTGAGAGGGAGTCAAAAGTATAAACGCTGGGAGGTCATGTTGCAGTTGTATAAGACGTTGGTGAGGCCACATTTTGAGCACTGTGTTTAGTTCTGGGCACCATGTTTCAGGAAAGATGCTGTCAAGTTGGAAAAAGTGCAGAGAAGATTTACAAGGAAGTTGCCAGGACTTGAGGGTCCCGGCTGTAGGGAGAGGATGAGGACCTGGCTCCATTCCTTAGAGCGCAGGAGGATGAGGGGTGATCTTATAGAGGTGTACAAAAGCATGAGAGGAGTAGATCGGATAGACAGACAGAGTCTCTTGCCCAGTGTATGTGAATCGAGACCCAGAGGGCATAGGTTTAAGGTGAAGGGGGAAAGATGTTATTGGAATCTGAGGGGTAACTTTTTCACACAAAGGGTGGTGGGTGTACAGTTTAAGGATAAATGGGAAGTCTTTTAGGACCGAGATGAGAAAAACATTTTTCACACAGAGAGTGGCGAATCTATGGAATTCTCTGCCAGAGGAGGTAGTTGAGGCTGGGACTATCGCAGCGTTTAAGAGGCAATTAGACAGGTGCATGGATAAGACAGGTTTAGTGGGATATGAGCCAAACACAGGCAAGTGGGACTAGTGTAGCTGGGACATAGAAACATAGAAAATAGGTGCAGGAGTAGTCAATTGGCCCTTCGAGCCTGTACCGCCATTTAATATGATCACGGCTGATCATCCAACTCAGTATCCCGTACCTGCCTTCTCTCCATACCCCCTGATCCCTTTAGCCACAACGGCCACATCTAACTCCCTCTTAAATATAGCCAATGAACTGGCCTCAACTACCCTCTGTGGCAGACAATTCCACAGATTCACCACTCTCTGTGAAAAATGTTTTTCTCATCTTAGAAACATAGAAACATAGAAATTAGGTGCAGGAGTAGGCCATTCGGCCCTTCGAGCCTGCACCCCCATTCAATATGATCACGGCTGATCATCCAACTCAGTATCCTGTACCTGCCTTCTCTCCATACCCCCTGATACATTTAGCCACAAGGGCCACATCTAACTCCCTCTTAATTATAGCCAAAGAACTGGCCTCAACTACCTTCTGTGGCAGACAATTCCACAGATTCACCACTCTCTGTGTGAAAAATGTTTTTCTCATCTCGGTCCTAAAAGACTTCCCCTTTATCCTTAAACTGTGACCCCTTGTTCTGGACTTCCCCAACATCGGGAACAATCTTCCAGCATCTAGCTTGTCCAACCCCTTAAGAATTTTGTAACTCTCTATAAGATTCCCCCCTCAATCTTCTAAATTCTAGCGAGTACAAGCCAATGTACTCGACCCGAAACGTCGCCTATCTCCTTCACCCCTTAGATGCTGCTGCACCCGCTGAGTTTCTCCAGCTTTTTGTGTAACCCAATGTACATGCTGGCCGGTGTGGGCAAATTGGGCCGAAGGGCCTGTTTCCACACTGTATCACTCTATGATTCTAAGTCAAGAGTGCTTAAAATCTTACTTGCATAACAGTACCCTATAGTTAACTTACTAAGATAACAGCTCACCATGAAAAATACCATTGAGCTTCATCTAAAATGGATGATATAAATTCTCTTTCAGTTAAATGCCTTGGTTTGATAGCAATAGTGTTAACTAATTTGGCAATTATTACAGAAGACTTTGATTGAATTTAATTTTGTAATTATTTCTGAAATGAATGAATCCAATTCACATTTCATTAGCTTGGCATTATGCTTAATCCCCATTTTACATTGTTTCGCGGGTCACGTTGGCTCTGCTTCTGTGTAGCGGCCTCTTCAAGGTCACCCTATCCTTGCATTTTCCTGGGTTGCTCAAGAGATGGAATCTGGTTTAATATTCCTCTCCGGTCTTGGTGTGACACTGGGCTTCCGTGAGGGAGGAGATGGGAGGGAGAGTGGCGCAGCGGTAGAGTTGCTGCCTTACAGCGCCAGAGACCGGGGTTCGATGCCGACTACATGGAAACCGAAAATAGGTGCAGGAGGAGGCCATTCGGCCCTTCGAGCGAGCACCGTCATTCATTGTGATCATGGCTGATCAATAACCCGTGCCTGCCTTCTCCCCATATCCCTTGACTCCACTAACCCCTAGAGCTCTATCTAACTCTGAAATCCATCCAGTGATTTGGCCTCCACTGCCCTCTGTGGCAGGGAATTCCACAAATTCACAACTCTCTGGGTGAAAACGTTTTTTCTCACCTCAGTCTTAAATGGCTTCCCCTTTATCAATGGCGTTTTATTATTAATGTCTTATTATTATTAATGTTTAGTGTTTTTTCTGAGTCATTCGTAACTGTCACTGTATGTCATGTTGTTACTTGTGGGCGGAGCACCAAGGCAAATTCCTTGTATGTGAATACTTGGCCAATAAACTTACTTACTTAGTTATTCTAAGACTGTGGCTCCTGGTTCTGGACTCGCCCAACATTGGGAACATTTTTCCTACATCTACCTTGTCCAGTCCTTTTATAATTTTATATGTTTCCATAAGATTCCCCCTCATCCTTCTAAACTCCAGTGAATATAACCCTAGTCTTTTCAAACTTTCCTCATATGACAGTCCCGCCATCCCAGTGATCAATCTCGTGAACCTACGCTGCGCTGCCTCAATCACAAGGATGTCCTTCCTCAAATTAGGAGACCTAAACTGTACACAATACTCCAGATGTGGTCTCATCAGAGCCCTGTACAACTGCAGAAGGTGCTGTCTGTGCGGAGTTTGTACGTTCTCCCCGTGACCTGCGTGGGTTTTCCCCGAGAGCTTTGGTTTCCTCCCACACACCAAAGGCGTACAAGTTGGCTTGGTATAGTGTGAAAATTGTCCCTCGTGTGTTCGGGGTAATGTTAATGTGCGGGGATCGCTGGTCGCTGTGGACTCATTGGGCCGAAGGGCCTATCTCTAAACTAAAAGTAGACGGTACCATGCCTTATCATTTCATCCTTGGTTGTACAAACCTCTATTGACTTGTGTTCCAATATAGGGACGATATAGTGGCACAGCTGGTAGAGCTGTTGCCTCATATTGCAGGAGACCCAGGTTCGTCCTGACCTCCAGTGCTGTTGGTGTGGAGTTTGCATGAATCTCCAGATTCAGGGAGAATTTCTTTCCAGTTGTTATCAGGCAACTGAATCATCCTACCACAACCAGACCAGATAACCATATAACCATATAACAATTACAGCACGGAAACAGGCCTTCTCGGCCCTTCCAGTCCGTGCCGACCATTTATTTTCCCCTAGTCCCATCTACCTGCACTCAGACCATACCCCTCCATTCCCTCCCCGTCCATATACCTATCCACTTTACTTTTAAATGTTAAAATCGATCCTGCCTCCATCACTTCTGCTGGAAGATCATTCCACAGTCACCACTCTCTGAGTAAAGAAGTTCCCCCTCATGTTACTCCTAAACTTCTGTCCCTTAATTCTCATGTCATGCCCTCTTGTTTGAATCTTTCCTACCCTCAATGGGAAAAGCTTATCCACGTCAACTCTGTCTATCCCTTTCATCATTTTAAAGACCTCAATCAAGTCCCCCCTTAACCTTCTGCGCTCCAAAGAATAAAGACCTAACTTGTTCAACCTGAACTAGTCCTGAACTACTATCCACCTCATTGGTGACCCTCGGACTATCTGTGATCGTACTTTACCTTGCATTAAACGTCATTCCCTTATCATGTATCTGTACACTGTAAATGGTTCCATTGTAATCATGTATTGTCTTTCCGTTGACTGGTTAGCACGCAACAAAAAGCTTTTCACTGTACCTCGGTACACGGGACAATAAACTGAACTGAAACTGATCCTCTTCACGTCCAATTTGTCTTCCCCAGCCAGGGTTTAGTAAGCTTCAATTAGGCTCTCCGCCTTCTGAGATTTTCTCAATACAAATTTGGCTGAATCAATCACTCAACGGACAGTGGTTCCGCTATTCCAGGAATCGGTCTAGTGATTGAAGGCCAGGTTAATTACCCTGACGTAAACTGTACCGATGCCAGAGTGAGACATCAGACTGCTGGAGCGACTCACCGGGCCAGGCAGCATCTCTGGGGAAAATGGACGGGTGATGTTTCAGCGGTCGGGGCCTTCCTTCCTCACACTGATGAAGAGTTCCAATCTGAAACGTCACCCATCCTTTCCCTCCAGAGATGCTGCCTGACCCGCTGAGTCACTCCAGCACTTTGTGTCTATCTTTGGTTTCAACCAGCAACTGCAGTTCCCTGTTTCTGCCATTTGTACAACTGCCGTGGTGATTGATAGAATGACACAACAGGCCCTTCGGCCCACTGAGTCCCGTGCTGACCATCAATCGTTCGCTCACTCTAGTTCGATGTTATTTAAATAGAGCAGGACCCCTACAAGAAGATACTCGACCCGAAACGTCGCCTATCTCCTTCGCTCCTTAGATGCTGCTGCACCCGCTGTATTTCTCCAGCTTTTTGTGTAACCCCTACACCATTGCTTGGCCAGGCAACGTTGCCAGGACAACGGGCCTTTACGGCCAGTTGTACTTACAACAACTTGGATTTTGAAAATGGCGTCAAAACCGCCATTTGTGCGGCCCCGGTGGCGCAGCGTTACAGCGCCGGAGCACCACCGGAGAATCGGGTTCGATCCCGACTACGGGTGCTGTCTGTATGGAGTTTGTATGTTTTCCCCGAGACTGCATGGGTTTTCTCCGAGATTGAATAATTGAATATTGAATAATTCTTTTATTAGCCAAGTTCTTACACATACAAGGAAGTTGCCTTGGTGTTTTGCTCGCAAGGGTGACAATACGATATACGGTAGCCAATTAAAAATAAAACATTATAATTTAAACATGTGAAGAATAAAATATAATACCAGAGCACAAGGCGGCTACATTTTGGTTATTGAGTAGAGCAACTACTCGTGGGAAAAAGCTGTTTTTATGCCTGGCTGTGGCGGCTTTGACAGTCCGGAGTCGCCTTCCAGAGGGAAGTGATTCAAAGAGTTTGTGGCCAGGGTGAGAGGGGTCAGAGATGATCTTGCCCGCTCGCTTCCTGGCCCTTTCAGTGTACAGTTCATCAATGGAGGGAAGGTTGCAGCCAATAACCTTCTCTGCTGATCGGATGATTCGCTGCAGCCTCCGGGTGTCGTGCTTGGTGGCTGAGCCAAACCAGACCGTGATGAAGGAAATGGGCACAGATGGCAGCATGGTATGTGAGTAAACGTGCAGAGGTACAATTCAGAGAACTGAACAATGAAGATTTGAGGTAAAACATCAAGAAGGGTAGGACAGACGCTATGATGGCAGTATAAAACCTTAGACCCGTCCTCGTGGCCTACCAGCGGGCCTGGAACGGCGTTTCCTGAGGGGACCGGTTGGAACCTCAGCTTCGGTGGCGGCAGAGCGCTGGAGCGCCATCGCGGAGCGGGAGAACGCCTTGCCCAGTTCGCCGCACGGAAACTCCAGAATGCTGCGTCCGCCGATAAAAACATCACGGAACATCGTGGAGCGGCTGGCTGCGGGCGGCGGCGCTGTACTTTACATCGGGAGCCTGAGATCTCTCGCCGAGATCGCCAGTGGTGGAGCTCCGTCCAGCGCGGCCTGTCGGCTTCGGAAGCCGCGGTCTCCGGTAAGGAAGCGGCCGTTGCAGGTGTCCCATGCCGCTGTGAGGATTCTCCCGACGCCGGAGCGCCATCATCTGGCGGGAAGAGCCTGGAGCATCGGGTCTCCGTTAAGGCGACTGCGGAGGCCTCAATAGGCCCAAATATGGGTTGACATGGGGATGGGGACTGGAATTTGTGCCTTCCCTCACAGTGGGAACTATTGTGGGGGGATGTTTTTTATGTTGTAACCATATAACCATATAACCATATAACAATTACAGCACGGAAACAGGCCATCTCGGCCCTTCAAGTCCGTGTCGAACAACCTTTTTCCCTTAGTCCCACCTGCCTGCACTCATATCATAACCCTCCATACCCTTCTCATCCATATGCCTATCCAATTTATTTTTAAATGATACCAACGAACCTGCCGCCACCACTTCCACTGGAAGCTCATTCCACACCGCTACCACTCTTTGAGTAAAGAAGTTCCCCCTCATGTTACCTCTAGACTTCTGTCCCTTAATTCTAAAGTCATGTCCTCTTGTTTGAATCTTCCCTATTCTCAAAGGGAAAAGCTTGTCCACATCAACTCTGTCTATCCCTCTCATCATTTTAAAGACCTCTATCAAGTCCCCCCTTAACCTTCTGCGCTCCGGAGAATAAAGACCTAACTTATTCAACCTATCTCTGTAACTTAGCTGTTGAAACCCAGGCAACATTCTAGTAAATCTCCTCTGTACCCTCTCTATTTTGTTGACATTCCTCCTATAATTGGGCGACCAAAATTGTACACCATACTCCAGATTTGGTTTCACCAACGCCTTGTACAATTTTAACATTACATCCCAGCTTCTATACTCAATGCTCTGATTTATAAAGGCTAGCATACCAAAAGCTTTCTTTACCACCCTATCTATATGAGATTCCACCTTCAAGGAACTATGCACGGTTATTCCCAGATCCCTCTGTTCAACTGTATTCTTCAATTCCCTACCATTTACCATGTACGTCCTATTTTGATTTGTCCTGCCAAGGTGTAGCACCTCACATTTATCAGCATTAAACTCCATCTGCCATCTTTCAGCCCATTTTTCCAACTGGCCTAAATCACTCTGTAGACTTTGTAAATCCTCTTCATTATCCACAACACCCCCTATCTTGGTATCATCTGCATACTTACTAATCCAAAAATGTTGAATTCTTTTTTTTATGTGGCTGCCATGGCAATACGCATTCCACTACACCAATTGGTGCGTGTGACTAATAAAGAACCTTTGAAAATTGGACCATCATTGCCTGTGGCAGATTGTGCTTCCTCAGCTGCCGCAGGAAGTACATCCTCTGTTGGGCCTTTTTGACTGTGGAGTCGATGGTGGCCCCCCATTCCAGGTCTCTGAAGATGATCGCTCCAAGGAACTTAAATGACTCCACAGATGTGACTGGTGCAAAGTCTTTCCACTGACTGACTTTGTTGCACGCAACAAAAGCTTTTCACTGATAATAAACCAAACTAAACTAAACTTAAGGTAGACAAAAATGCTGGAGAAACTCAGCGGGTGAGGCAGCATCTATGGAGCGAAGGAAATAGGCGACGTTTCGGGTCGAGACCCTTCTTCAGACTGATGTGGGGGCGGGGGGGGGGAGGCAGTAAGAAGAAAGGAAGAGGCGGAGACAGTGGGCTGTGGGAGAGCTGGGAATGGGGAGGGGAATGAAGGGGAAAGCAGGGACTACCTGAAATTGGAGAAGTCAATGTTCATACCGCTGGGGTGTAAACTACCCAAGCGAAATATGCTAAACATAATGTCATCTCCGCTGTTGTGGTGCTGATCTAACGTTAACATTTATTATGCAGCAAAACCAGACTTAATTTTGCCATTGTGACCCTTGACCTTCAAACGAGAAACAGCCTTACTCCGAAGATTTAAGAATTTAAAAGAGATGCACGTCTCTGATTACCGAGCCTGTTTAACTGGCCAGAGTGTGCATTACAGCTGCATTTCTGCAATCAATGGTAATTAACTTATGAAGAGGACACACATTTCTTTCGCCCATTAAGCCATCGTGGAGCTCCTTTGCGATGCGTTTGAGGTTGGGTTGTGGCTCGAGTTCAGCCGAATGCATCAATCATGTTTTATTATTAATGTTTAATGTTTTATGTGTCATTCCTGACTGTCACTGCATGTCATGTCGTCACCCGCGGGCGGAGCACCAAGGCAAATTCATTGTATGTGAATAGTTGGCCAATAGACCCATTCATTCATTCATTCATTCATTCATGCATGCAAACGGCCGACTGTTGCAGTCCAAGCTCCCGTGCAGAGCGGTGCAAAATGGCCGAGCGATCTGTCGAAGTGACGTTGATTGAGGGGTCAAGTCATGAGGGAGGCACAAAATGCCGGAGTAACTCAGCGGGACTGGCAGCAGCTCTTGACATTGCAGGAATTGAAACATACAGAATAGTGAAAGGCCTGGATAGAGTGGATAGAAACATAGAAACATAGAAAAATAGGTGCAGGAGTAGGCCATTCGGCCCTTCAAGCCTGCACCGCCATTCAATATGATCATGGCTGATCATCCAACTCAGTATCCCGTACCTGCCTTCTCTCCATACCCTCTGATCCCCTTAGCCACAAGTGCCACATCTAACGCCCTCTTAAATATAGCCAATGAACTGGCCTCAACTACCCTCTGTGGCAGAGAGTTCCAGAGACCCACCACTCTCTGTGTGAAAAAATTCCTTCTCATCTCGGTCCTAAAGGATTTCCCCCTTATCCTTAAGCTGTGACCCCTTGTCCTGGACCTCCCCAACATCGGGAACAATCTTCCAGCATCTAGCTTGTCCAACCCCTTAAGAATTTTGTAAGTTTCTATAAGATCCCCCCTCAATCTTCTAAATTCCAGCGAGTACAAGCCGAGTCTATCCAGTCTTTCCTCATATGAAAGTCCTGACATCCTAGGAATCAGTCTGGTCTGGAGAGGATGTTTCCACTAGTGGGAGAGTCTAGGACTAGAGGTCACAGCCTCAAAATTAAAGGGCGTTCTTTCAGGAAGGAGATGAGGAGAAATTTATTTAGTCCGTGGGTGGTGAATCTGTGGAATTAATTGCCACCGAAGGCGGTGGAGGCCAAGTCAGTGGATATTTTTAAGGGAGGGAGAGATAGATAGATTCTTGATTAGTACAGGTCAGAGGTTATGGGGAGAAAGGAGGAGAATGGGGTTAGGAGGGAGAGATAGATCAGCCATGATTGAATGGCGGAGTAGACTTGATGGGCCGAATGGCCTAATTCTACTCCTATACCTTATGATCTTGTGACTGGGTGACGTTGCAGTATAATGTGGATAAATGTGAGGTTATCCACTTTGCTGGCAAAAATAGGAAAACCGACTACTATCTAAATGGAGGCCGATTAGGAAAAGGGGAGATGCAGCGCGACCTGGGTGTCATGGTACACCAGTCATTGAAAGTAGGCATGCAGGTACAGCAGGCAGTGAAGAAAGCCAATGGTATGTTAGCTTTCATAGCAATAGGATTTGAGTATAGGAGCAGGGAGGTTCTACTTCAGTTGTATAGGGTCTTGGTGAGGCCACACCTGGAGTATTGCGTACAGTTCTGGTCTCCAAATCGGAGGAAGGACATTATTGCCATAGAGGGAGTGCAGCGAAGGTTCACCAGACTGATTCCTGGGATGTCAGGACTGTCTTATGAACAAAGACTGCATAGACTCGGTTTATACTCTCTAG
The DNA here is from genome assembly GCA_963514005.1 of Raja brachyura. The sequence goes on from OY740786.1 coordinate 5,607,437, forward strand.
AATTTAGGAGATTGAGAGGGGATCTTATAGAAACTTACAAGATTCTTAAGGGGTTGGACAGGCTAGATGCAGGAAGATTGTTCCCAATGTTGGGGAGGTCCAGGACAAGGGGTCATAGCTTAAGGATAAGGGGGAAATCCTTTAGGACTGAGATGAGAAGGAATTTTTCACACACAGAGAGTGGTGGGTCTCTGGAACTCTCTGCCACAGAGGGTAGTTGAGGCCAGTTCATTGGCTATATTTAAGAGGGAGTTAGATGTGGCCCTTGTGGCTAAGGGGATCAGAGGGTATGGAGAGAAGGCAGGTACGGGATACTGAGTTGGATGATCAGCCATGATCACATTGAATGGCGGTGCAGGCTCGAAGGGCCGAATGGCCTACTCCTGCACCTAATTTCTATGTTTCTACGTTCCGGTCGAGACACTGTAAATGTAACATTGTATGCCTCGTTGTCACCTTCCCCGAGCGAACAACGATCTATTCTACCTTTTCCTTTTTGCTTCGTCCCCTCTGATGTCACGTTTTCACACCTAACCCTTCCATATCTCTCGTTTCCTTCCCCCCTGACTCTGAAGAAGGGTCTCGACCCAAAACGTCACGCATTCCTTTTCTCCAGAGATGCTTTCTGCCCAGCCGAGTTACTCCCAGCATTTTATGCCCGGCTTTGGTGTAGACCAGTCTCGGCAGTTCCTCTCCACCCATCTCTCATCAACCTGTGAATGATCCACATCCCTCCATTCACTGCGTATCCTTATGCCTATCCAATAGTCTTTTAAAAGCGGTCACGGTGGCGCAGCGGTAGAGTTGCCGCCTTACAGCGGATGCAGCGCCGGAGACCCGGGTTCCGTGTGGCGTGCACAGCCTAAAGTTGTTGGACAACTTGTTCTATTTGATCTTCCGTTTGTGCACGTCGAGTTGACTGCATTAGTCGAACCAGGGCGGACCACGCGAAGGTTGCAATCTTCCACCCCGATTGCATTTCGTTGTCTCTGTACTGTACACTGACAATGACAATTAAAATTGAATCTGAATCTGAATCCTGACTACAGGTGCCGTCTGTACGGAATTTGTACGTTCTCCCCGTGACCTGCGTGGGTTTACTCAGAGATCTTCGGTTTCCTCCCACACTCCAAAGACGTACAGGTTTGTAGGTTAATTGGCTTGGTAAATGTAAAAATTCTCCCTAGTGGGTGTAGGATAGTGTTCCTGCGCGGAGATCGCTGGTTGGCGCGGACCCGGTGGGCCGAAGGGCCTGTTTCCGCGCTGTATCTCTGAAGTAAACTAAAAGCCACTATTGTTTCTGCCTTCACCACCATCTCTGGCAGGATGTTCCAGGCACCCACCACCCTCTGGGTAAAGAAATGTTGCTCCACATATCTCCTTTAACCCCTTTATCTATCTACCTCTGATGTCCCTCGGACTATCCTTGATGGGGCTTTGCTGGCTTTACCTTGCAGTAAACGTTATTCCCTTACCATGTATCTATACACTGTAAATGGCTAGATTGCAATCGTATATAGTCTTTCCACTGGGTACTGGGCACTGGGTATAGAAACATACAAGATTCTTAAGGGGTTGGACAGGCTAGATGCAGGAAGATTGTTCCCGATGTTGGGGAGGTCCAGGACAAGGGGTCACAGCTTAAGGATAAGGGGGAAATCCTTTAGGACCGAGATGAGAAGGACTTTTTTCACACAGAGAGTGGTGGGTCTCTGGAACTCTCTGCCACAGAGGGTAGTTGAGGCCAGTTCATTGGATATATTTAAGAGGGAGTTAGATGTGGCCCTTGTGGCTAAGGGGATTAGATTGTATGGAGAGAAGGCAGGTACGGGATACTGAGTTGGATGATCAGCCATGATCATATTGAATGGCGGTGCAGGCTCGAAGGGCCTGCACCTAATTTCTATGTTTCTATGTTTCTATGTTTCTATGTACACAAAAGGCTGGAGAAACTCAGCGGGTGCAGCAGCATCTAAGGAGCGAATGAGATAGGCAACGTTTCGGGCTGAAACCCTTCTTCAGACTGATGGGAGGTGGGGGGGGGGGGGGGGGCGGGGGGAAGAAAGGAAAAAGGAGGAGGAGGAGCCCGAGGGCTGGGGGAGAAGTGGGAAGGGGAGGAGACAGCAAGGGTTAACAGAAGCGAGAAAATTCAATGTTCAAGCCCAGAGGATGCAGACTCCCCAAGCGGAATATGAGGTGCTGTTCCTCCAATTTGCGGTGTTGCTCACTCTGGCCGTGGAGGAGGCCCAGGACGCTATAGTGCATGCTATAGTCTTTCCACTGACTGGTTAGTATGCAACAAAAGCTTTCCATTGTACCTTGTAACTAAACTGAACTGAAGCATTGACACTTCCAGCCTGAGGAAAAGGTTTTGACTGTCTACCCTATCTCTGCCACTCATAACTTTATATATTTCTATCAGGTCTCCCCTTAATCTCTGGCGTTCCGGAGTTGGAAGCAGCCTGTACGTTTAGGTTTAGGTTTAGGTCTGAAGAAGGGTCTTGTCCCAAAACGTTACCCATTCCTTCGCTCCATAGATGCTGCCATACCCACTGAGTTTCTCCAGCATTTTTGTCTACCTTAGGTTTATTAATGTCACGTATACTGAAGCTTTGCAATAGACAATAGGCGCAGGAGTAGACCATTTGGCCCTTCGAGCCAGCACCGCCATTCATTGCATGCTATCTAAAGAGATAACACTACGCGTCAATACAATTTACGTGCCTGTCCCGCTTGCCGATGTTTTAGGCAACTGCCGGCGACTGTCATAGTCGTAGCAGGTCGCCGAAAAACCGGCGACAACCTACGTCATGCTGGCGACAACCTACGACAGCACCAACGTCAGGAGAAGTCAAGTTACGCTCATTGGCGTCAAATCCACTGTCGGCAAACATTTTTCAACATGTTGAAAATTTATCGGCGACCAGAAAGATGCTACGACTTTTTGCGCGACTGAGGAGACGACTCCCGGAGACCACCGGCAAGCCTGTAGTTGCCGAAAAAATCACCTAAGTGGGACAGGCCCAAAGATCATACTCAAGTATAATCGATAGAGCAAAGGAGAAGATGCAGAGTGTAGGATATAGTTCTCAGCATTGTGGCGCACCAGTTCCCGAGACAAAGTCCAATGTCCGCAATGGGGTAGAGGTGAATCGGACAGTACCCTAGCTTATGGAAGGACCGTTCAGAAGCCTGATAACGGAGGGGAAGAAGCTGTTCCTGTGTCTGCTGGTGCACGCTTTCAAGCTTCTGTACCTTCTGCCTGATGAGAGCAGTGAGAAGAAGGAATGACCGGGGTGGGAGAGGTCTTCGATTATGCTGATGCTTTATCGAGACGTGTAGATGGAGTGAACGGCAAAGATCAGTCTGAAGAAGGGTCCCAATCGGAAATGCCTCCTCTCCATGTTCTCCAGAGATGCTGCCTGACCCGTTGAGTTACTACAGTTCTTTGTGTCTTTTCTTTAGTAAACCAGCATCTGCAGTTCCTTGGGTCAATGGTAGGCAGACTGGTCTGTGCGAAGGACTGGGCTACATCTGCAACTGGTGGTTGAGCTGCCAGAGGAGTTCAGCACTGCTCTCCAGTTGTGGTAGGATGATTCAGTTGCCTGATAACAGCTGAGAAGAAACTGTCCCTGAATCTGGAGGTGTGCATTTTACCGTTACAACATTTAAAAGACATTTAGACAATAGACAATAGACAATAGGTGCAGGAGTAGGCCATTCGGCCCTTCGAGCCAGCACCGCCAATCAATGTGATCATGGCTGATCATCCCTGAAAGGGTGCAGAGAAGTGTGTAAGAAAGAACAGCAGATGCTGGTTTAAGTCAAAGGTCGACACAAAATGCTGGAGTTACTCAGCGGATGAGGCAGCATCTCTGGAGTGAAGGAATGGGTGACGTTTCGGGTCGAGACCCTTCAGTTCATGAGGACGTTGCCAGAACTCGAGGACCAGGATGTTAGGGGAGACTGGGCAAGCTAGGACTTTATTCCTTGGAGTGCAGAAGGATGAAGGATGATCTTACAAACAATAGACAATAGACAATAGGTGCAGGAGTAGGCCATTCGGCCCTTCGAACCAGCACCGCAATTCACTGTGATCATGGCTAATCATCCCCAATCAGTAGACCCGTTCCTGCCTTCTCCCCATATCCCCTATATTTAAGAGCACTATCTAGCACTCTCTTGAAAGTATCCAGAGAACCGGCCTCCACCGCCCTCTGAGGCAGAGAATTCCACAGACTCACAACTCTCTGAGATACATTTGGACAGGTACATGGATAGGAAATGTTGAGAGAGATAAATGAGGGGCAGGTGAGAGTAGTATAAATGGGGCATGTTGGGCTGAAGGGCCTGTTACCATGCTGTATAACTGTATATGTAGGAAGAAACTGCAGATGCCGGTTTGCACCGAAGATAGACACAAAATGCCGGAGTAACTCAGCGGGACGGGCAGCATCTCTAGAGAGAAGGAATGGGTGATATTTCGTGTCGAGACCTGCCTTTAGACTGAGAGTCAGGGGAGAGGAAAACAAGAGATTTGGAAGTCTAAGGTGTGAAAACGAGAGATCAAAGGGGACGAAGTTCAATGATAATGTAGAATAGGTGGCTCAGCACTTCAACCCCCCCTCCCATTCCGTATCCGACCTCTCGGTCCTGGGCCTCCTCCACGGCCAGAGTGAGCAACACCGCAAGTTGGAGGAACAGCACCTCATATTCCGCTTGGGGAGTCTGCATCCTCTGGGCTTAAACATTGAATTTTCTCAATTCTGTTAACCCAGGCTGCCTCCTCCCCTTCCCACTTCTCCCTCAGCCCTCGGGCCCTGGCATTCCTTCTCCCTCTATCTCTCCCCCACCCAAGTCGCACTAGCTTCTCATTTTCGCACTACAAACAGCTTACAATGGCCTGTTTCCTTTATCGTCTATACGTTTTTGCATATCTTTCATTCATTGTTCTTTATCTCTCCACATCACCGTCTATATCTCTCGTTTCCCTGATCACTGACCAGTCTGAAGAAGGGTCTTGACCCGAAACGTCGCCTATCTCCTTCGCTCCTTAGATGCTGCTGCACCCGCTGAGTTTCTCCAGCTTTTTGTGTAACCCTGGAATAGATAATTGTTCACTAGGGGAAGGTGATAACGAGGCATACAGACCCGAAATGTCACCCACTCCTTATCACCCAGTGATGCTGCCTGTCCCGCTGAGATACTGCAGCAAGTTATGTCTATCTTCTGTTTAAACCGGCATCTGCAGTTCCTTCCTCCTGCATTTTGTGTCTATCTTGTTGAAAAAGATTGGTCGGATTTAAATAGACAATAGACAATAGACAATAGACAACAGGTGCAGGAGTAGGCCATTTGGCCCTTCGAGCCAGCACCGCCATTCATTGTGAGCATGGCTGATCATCCACAATCAGTACCCCGTTCCTGCCTTCTCCCCATATCCCTTGACTCTGCTATCTTTAGGAGCTCTATCTAACTCTCTCTTGAAAGCATCCAGAGAATTGGCCTCCACTTCCATCTGAGACCGAGAATTCCGCAGATTCACAACTCTGTATGAAAACGTTTTTCCTCATCTGCGTTCTAAATGGCCTCCCCTTTTTCTTAAACTGTGGCTCCTGGTTCTGGACTCCCCCAACATCAGGAACATGTTTCCAGCCTCTAGCGTGTCCAAACCCTTAATCTTACTATATATTACTAAAAGTCTGATCTTGACTGCTTTTGGCCCACTGGGTTTTCCGAGGGAACGCCGCCACCTACGGCCGCCATTTTTGGCCACCTCGCTCAGAGCCCCCCTCTGCCTTCCGGGACCAGAGGATTTTTCCCATTGATGAAAAATTAGGGCGATATTAATGTTTAAAAAAAATCCCCCATTCTCTCTGTTCTCTCTGCTGCCCCTGCTGGCGGCAGGGGGGAGGGTGGAGGGACTATAAAACCCCGAAGTGTCGTGCTACACTCAGTCTCTGCCAGACCCAGGGAGCTAGAGGGTCACGGCTACCTGAGCTATGAATAACACTGAACGTATGTCTACTCCATGGTGCGTCCCCTTGATGGGGTAGCTGCCAAATTGTTTACCTTCTTTTTAAAACGTTTGTGTTCACAAAATGGATTTTGGTTGTCGGGTGGCTGCAGCCAAATTGTTTTTCCTTGGCTTGGCTTTTTAAATCATTGCAACAGTTAACTGCCAGCCCAAGAATCCATTTGTCCCACAATGTCTATACTAGCCCTCTGGAAACCAGTACCTTTGGCCCACAACACCCATACTAGCGCAACAGAAAGCCCCTCCCCCTCACTGGCGAGCAATATTGTAATTGGTGGAGAGGTGGAATATTGCGTTGGTGACCAGTCCTCCTGTGTAGTAATCTTATATGTTTCAATAAGATATCCTCTCATCCTTCTAAATTCCAGCTGCTCCATTCTCTCAGCATATGACAGTCCTGCCTTCCCGGGAACCTTGTGAACCTTCGCTGTACTCCCTCAATAGCAAGAATGACCTTCCATATATTTGTAGACCAATACTGCACACAATACTCAAGTTGTGGTCTCACTAGGGCCCTGTACAACTGCAGAAGGACCTCTTTGCTCCTATACTCAACTCCTCTTGTTATGGAGGCCAACATGCCATTAGCTTTCTTCACTGCCTGCTGTACCTGCACGCTTACATTCAGTGACTGATGTACAATGAATGGGACATCTTGATGTCCAATACAGAATGACTTCATGCCTGATACAGGATCGAAATGATGAACGTGACTGAGTTAACCTGGAAGGATCAAGATAAAAGGTAGACAAAAATTCTGGAGAAACTAAGCGGGTGAGGCAGCATCCATGGAGCGCAGGAATAGGTGACGTTTTGGGTCGAGACTCTTCTTCAGACTGATGTTGGGGGGAAAATGAAAGTAAGAGGCGGAGATAGTGGGCTGTGGGAGAGCTGGGAAGGGGAGGGGAAAGAGGGAGAAAACAAGGACTACCTGAAATTGGAGAAGTCAATGTTCATACCGCTGGGGTGTAAAGTACCCAAGCAAAATATGAGGTTCTGCTCTTCCAATTTGCGGTGGGACTCACTCTGGCCATGGAGGAGGCCCAGGACAGAAAGGTCGGATTCGGAATGGGAGGGGGAGTTGAAGTGCTGAGCCACCGGGAGATCAGGTTGGTTAATGCGATCTGAGCGGAGGTGTTGGGCAAAGGAATCGCCGAGCCTGCGCTTGGTCTCACCGATGTAGAGCAGCTGACACCTGGAACAGTCCGAAGAAGGGTCTCGACCCGAAAAGTCGCCTATTCCTTCGCTGCATAGATGCTGCCTCACCCGCTGAGTTTCTCCAGCATTTTTGTCTACCTTCGATTTTTCCGGCACCTGCAGTTCTTTCTTAAACGCAGGGTCAAGATAAATGCCGTGGCATTAGTCTGACCACCAATCAGTGTTTATTGATAGATGCACTGTGGTGCATCCTGCAGATGTGTGTGGTTTGGACATTATTACCACTATCTCCTTGCAAGGCACGATCACCATTTACAGCATCAATCCACAATGCTCAGCGCTGAGCCATCATCTTTTGTGATCATTGGTTCCTTCGCTGGTATTGCACATATTAATCATCATTACCCCCTGGATAGAGTTAGGCTGCAATAGCCGAATTGAACCCACTCAATATTGGACATGTCGATGTCCCATTGATTTCAATCCAACTCAGTCCTATACCCAGGGCCGTCTTAACGCATGGGCAGTTGCCCGGAGCCCCACGAGCATAGGGGCCGCATACTAATCCAAGTATTGTAGAATGTCCCCTACAATCAAAATGTGGACAGTGGAAATGTTGGAGACGTTGCAATTGGAGAGAATTAGGTTTATCCTAATGGATAAACACAAACTTTTTGAACAAATATGGTCTCCATTCACTGATTATATGAAGGGGTAGCTGGGCTCAGCATTGTAACTCAACAAGTACCCGGTGGTAAGATCAGATGAAAAGATTTAATCTGAGATTTGTATACTCGTCTCTATATATATATTATTAGAAATTGTTCCATTCATTGTTAAGATGTATACTTTAAAAAAAAATTTAAGTATAATAATTGTTTGTTAGTAATATGGGTTTTTAATTTAATTTAATTTTTAAAATTAAAAATTTTTTTTTTTTTCTTCTCACATATAATCAAAATTATAATCACACTCTTTAAATTAAACATCTATTTTTTATTTACTCTTTTTTCTTTTCACTATAAAAAAATTTTGAGGCTTATATATATTGCTTTGTAATATTCATATAACTTTGGAAATATGTAAAAGGCATATCTGAAAAAATTGTTATATTATTTGTAATCCGTATGGCCTCTAATAAAAATATATTAAAACAAAAAAAAAAACAAAAAAAAAAGTATTGTAGAATGTTATTATCGAACATGAAAACGGAGAAGAACATCGCAAGTGCATGACGGCATATTTGATTCGGCATAAAGAAAATGGAAGTGTAGGGGCCCCTGTGCACTGCTTTGCCCGGGGCCTATAATGCTGTTAAGATGGCCCTGCCTCTACCTCCCCCCCTTGATTCCATCCATGCACACCTACATTCCTTTCAGGTGAGGCAGAGGTTCACTTGCACCTCCTCCAACCTCATCGACTGTACCCGCTGGATCCAGGTGTGGACTCCTGTATATCGGCGAGACCAAGCGTGATCGTTTCGTTGAACACCTCCCCTCAGTCCGCCTAAACCTACCTGATCTTCCGGTTGCTAAAGACTTTAACTCCCATTCCCACTCTGACCTTCCCGTCCTGGGCCTCCTCCACTGTCAGAGTGAGGCCCAGCGTAAATTGGAGGAACAGCGCCTCATATTTCGCTTGGACAGCTTACACCCCAGCGGTATGAACATTGACTTCTCTAACTTCAAGTAACCCTTGCTTTCCCTCTCTCTCCATCCCTCCCTACTCCCTTGTTCTCCGACCAATCTGACTGTCTCCCTGATTAAAGTTTATCTCAGCACGCTTCATCTCCTTCTCCCAGCTAATAATGATCTAGTGTACATTTCTTTTGATTCTCATCCCCTTTGATGTCTCATTTTCACACCTTGCACTTCCTTACCTCTTTGTCTCCCTCTCCCCTGACTCGCAGTCTGAAGAAGGGTCTCGACCCGAAACTTCACCCATTCCTTTGATCCAGAGTTGCTGCCAGTCCCGCTGAGTTACTCCACGTTTTGTGTCTAGCCACTAGTGTCGGAAGGTCTTGATATTGATCCATCAGCCCAGAAATGTTTTGGTCCCGTGGGTGATGTGATGTCTTGCTCGTTTGCAAGCCTGGAGCAACAGTAATGGGGGTGAGGAGTTTCCATTTCACTTTACACACCGCGATTAGGCAGAGGGATCTCTTTTGAACCACTTTCAAAAGAGTCAACAGCAATTCTGACTGAATTAAGTCCGACAGGCCACCCAGCAACTCCAATTATCGAGCAGAGATGCGTGTACTTGTGCAGCCTTGAACAATGTCCTGGGAATTCAGCAAACACTATGCCCCGTTAAGCAGACTGTCGGGACCCTCATGGAAAAGAGACATCTCCCACCAGAGAGAATAAGGAAAAGAATAAACCATTAGGTGTTAGAAATCCCCTCAGGCTCTGAAAGAAATAGAAAACGAAAAAGTTCCCTTGAAAAGCAGATTATGAGAGAAATCAGAGTCCTTATAATGAAAATGATTTGTACATTATGCAACCCGTTTCCCCCAGATGACCATGGAACATGGAACATAAGGTCATAAGGGACATGTGATAGTGGAAGAATTAGGCCATTCGGCCCATCAAGTCTACTCCGCCATTCAATCGTGGCTGATCTATCTCTCCCTCCTAACCCCATTCTCCTGCCTTCTTCCTCATAACCCATGACTAATCAAGCATCTATCTATCTCTGCCTTAAAAATATAACATAGAACATTGAACATGGAACATAGAACCTGAAACGTAAATATAGAACATAGAAGGATGAGAGGGAGCCTTATTGAAACATATAAGATTCTTAAGGGTTTGGACACGCTAGAGGCAGGAAACATGTTCCCGATGTTGGGGGAGTCCAGAGCCAGGGGCCACAGTTTAAGAATAAGGGGTAAGCCATTTAGAACGGAGATGAGGAAAGTTGTGAGTCTGTGAAATTCTCTGCCTCAGAGGGCGGTGGAGGCCGGTTCTCTGGATGCTTCCAAGAGAGAGCTAGATAGGGATCTTAAAAATAGCAGAGTCAGGGGATATGGAGAGAAGGCAGGAACGGGGAACTTGTTGTGGATGATCAGCCACCGAATGACTTCGTCCTGCACCTATTTTCTATGTTTCTATGTTTCTGTTTCTAGAGAACTTAGAATGTCGAACATACTGTAGAACGTAGAACTAACATTAAACATAGAACATGCAACACTGAACATACAACATGGAACATAGGACATAGAAAATTGATCATGAAACATAGAACATGGAACATGGAATCTGGAATATTGAACATGGAACATATAACATGAAACATAGAACAGGGAACATAGAACATGAAACATAGAACAGGGAACATAGAACATGGAACATGGAACCTGGAACATAGAACATAGAACATAGAACATGGAATGCAGGACATAATATAAAACATGGAACATGGAACATGGAACATGGAACATGGAACACGGAACATGAAACATGGAACATAGGACATGAAACAGGGAACAGGGAACATGTAACATAAAACATGGAACGTGGAACATGGAACATTGAACATGGAACACGGAACAGAACATAATATAGAACATGGAACAGAACAGAACATGGAACACGGAACATGGAACATGAAACATGGAACATGGAACATGAAACATGGAACATGGAACGGAACGTTGAATGTGGAACATGCTCGACCGCACTCCCCAGTGGCCTGCAAATTCAACATGAAAGTCCGAAACGTCTATACTCAATATCCGGACTGATGGAGGCCAATGTATCAGAAGCCTTCTTGACCACCCTAGCTACCTGTGACTTCACCTTCTTGACCACCCGAGCTACCTGTGACTCCACCTTCACTGCTAGACCCCCCCCACCCCCCCCCCCCCCCGCTCGACAACACTCTCCAGAGCCCCATTCATTGAACCAAGATGTCTAACACATAATAAAACCCTTGGCTTGGCATTATGTTTTCTGAGCCACACCTCAAACTGCTTGAAATCATTCAATATTGAAGCAAACTTTTATCCTTAAGCTCTCGGTAAAATCCTTCCCCCACTGTATACAAAAGCCGATGCTCTCACTTTCAAATCATGTTTGATTTCCTAAATCTATAAAATTGAATAAGGCTAAAGAACTGAAGGAAAGCAATGCAGTCGACACTGTGCAGCGGGCATTCTCCACACGGTGAAGTGAAATGCAAGATTAACTGAGAGCAAATGCAGTTGTCTTTGTCAAATAATGTTAGTCCCGACTCAAAATGAGATTAGCGACTGAGCATCTCTGACTACAGCGAGGTTTGAAGCTAATCTCCAATGTCTTACAGGGACAGATAGAGTTTCAGCGCTTCCATTCCCTGAAGATTAATTGTAACTTTGATTTAGTCCTTCTTTACACTATTGCATTGCCAGAGTACCTGGGGGGGTTTTAATACTGTAAGCATGTCGCAGCGGTATAGTTGCTGCCTCACAGCGCCAGAGACCCGGATTCGATCCTGTCTTGAGAGTGGAGCTTGTACGTAAGGGGCTGGACGGGCTAGATGCAGGAAGGTTGTTCCCGATGTTGGGGGAGTTCAGAACAAGGGGTCACAGTCTTAGAATAAGTAAGTACTTTTATTAGCCAAGTATTCACATACAAGGAATTTGCCACAGTTTAAGGATCAGGGGGAAGTCTTTTAGGACCGAGATGAGAAAAACATTTTTCACACAGAGAGTGGTGAATCAGCCAACATGTCCCATCTACCCCAGTCCCACTTGCCCATAATCCCTCCAAACCTGTCCTATCCAACCTATTTACAGAGATTTACCGTATTTCCCGGCAATGAAGACGCACTTGCGTTGAAGACGCACCCCCATTTTGAGTTGCTAAATTGTGAAAAAAAAGGGCTGGCGGGATAGGATCAAGGGTTTGGTTTAGTCCAGGGGTCGGAAACCTGTGGAATTCTCTGCCACAGAAGGTCGTTGAGGCCAGTTCATTGGCTATATTTAAGAGGGAGTTAGATGTGGCCCTTGTGGCTAAAGGGATCAGGGGGTATGGAGAGAAGGCAGGTACGGGATAGTGAGTTGGATGATCAGCCATGATCATATTGAATGGCGGTGCAGGCTCGAAGGGCCGAATGGCCTACTCCTGCACCTATTTTCTATGTTTCTATGTTTCGATGTTGCTCCCCGTGACCTGCGTGAGTTTTCTCCGGGTGCTCTGGTATCCTCCCACACTCTAAAAGACGTGCAGGTTTATAGGTTGATTGGCTGTGGTTAAATGGTAAATTGTCCCTAGTGTTAGTGTGCGGGGATCACTGGTCGGCATGGGTTTGTTGGGCCGAATGGCCTGTTTCTGCGTTGTATCTCTAAATTAAGATGGCCCATTGGTTCACGGATAACTCGCAGGGACACCAACGTGTTATTAATGTTCTGTGCTCTGCGTTTGTGTCTTTGCATAGGTTTCTTCTGAGAAACTTCCAATATCGGGACTCATCACAGCTCGGATTGGCGAACGGCTCCATCCAAGACCGCAATAAATCACACAAGTTGTGGACGCAGCCCAGACCATCACACAAACTAACCTCCCTTCTATTGACTCCATTTACACCTCACGCTGCCTCGGCAAGGCCAGCAGCATCATCAAGGACGATTCGCACCCCGGCCACTCCCTCTTCTCCCCTCTCCCATCGGGCAAGAGGTACAGAAGCGTGAAAACGCACACCTCCAGATTCAGGGACAGTTTCTTCCCAGCTGTTGTAGACAATAGACAATAGACAATAGGTGCAGGAGTAGGTCATTCGGCCCTTCGAGCCAGCACCGCCGTTCAATGTGATCATGGCTGATCATCCCCAATCAGTAACCCGTTCCTGCTTTCGCTCCATATCCCCTGACTCCGCTATTTTTAAGAGCCCTATCTAGCTATCTCTTGAAAGCATCCAGAGAACCGGCCTCCACCGCCCTCTGAGGCAGAAAATTCCACAGACACCACTCTCTGTGAGAAAAAGTGTTTCCTCGTCTCCGTTCTAAATGGCTTACTCCTTATTCTTGAACAGTGGGCCCTGGTTCTGGATTCCCCCAACATTGGGAACATGTTCCCTGCCTCTAGCGTGTCCAAACCCTTAACGGTATTATATGTTTCAATGAGATTTCCTCTCGTCCTTCTGAACTCTAGAATGTACAAGCCCAGCTGCTCCATTCTCTCAGCATATGACAGTCCCGCCATCCCGGGAATTAACCTTGTAAACCTGTGCTGCACTCCCTCAATAGCAAGAATGTCCTTCCTCAAATTAGGGGACCAAAACTGCACACAATACTCCAGGGTTACACAAAAAGCTGGAGAAACTCAGCAGGTGCAGCAGCATCTAAGGAGCGAAGGAGATAGGCGACGTTTCGGGTCGAGACCCTTCTTCAGACTCCAGGTGTGGTCTCACTAGGGCTATGTGCAACTGCAGAAGGACCTCTTTGCTCCTATATTCGATTCCTCTTGTTATAAAGGCCAACGTGCCAATTTGCTTTCTTCACTGCCTGCTGTACCAGCATGCTTACTTTCATAGACTGATGCATAAGGACCCCCAGATCCCGTTGTACTTCCCCTTTTCCCAACTTGACGCCATTTAGATAGTAATCTGCCTTTCTGTTTTTGCTACCAAAGTGAATAACCACACATTTATCCGCATTAAACTTCATCTGCCATGCATCTGCCCACTCCCCCAATCTGTCCAAGTCACCCTGCATTCTCATAACATCCTCCTCACAGTTCACATTCTCATAGCATCCTGCTCACAGTTCAGGCAACTGTAGCATCCCACCACAACCAGAGAGCAGTGATGAACTAGTATCTACCTCAATGGTGACCCTCGGACTATCCTTGATCGGACTTTACTGGCTTAATCTTGCAGTAAACGTTATTCCCTTATCATGTGTCTCTACAATGTAAATGCAATCACGTATCGTCTTTCCACTGACTGGTTAGCACGCAACAAAGGTTTTTCATTGTACACTAAACTAAAGTGGGTGCTGGTCCTAGACTCTCCCACTAGTGGAAACATCCTCTCCACATCCAGTCTATCCAGGCCTATCGGTACGTTTCAATGAGGGCCCCCCTCATTGTGTGGGAGAAGTGTCGTGACACCCTGATGTTAGGGGAGTCAGTAGGATTAGATCGACCTGGGCGCTACAGCCAGTCCCGGGGCAGGTGACCTGGGCATTACAGCTGGTCCCGGTCGGAGACGCGAGGGATCTGGGAACTGCAGCCAGTCCCGGGGCACAGGGGCGATCCGGAAACTGCAGAAAACTAATTGGAAAACACGTGCCCCCTATGCAAAAAAAGATTTCATAGAAACATAGAAACATAGAAAATAGGTGCAGGAGTAGGCCATTCGGCCCTTCGAGCCTGCACCGCCATTCAATATGATCATGGCTGATCATCCAAGTCAGTATCCCGTACCTGCCTTCTCTCCAGACCCCCTGATCCCTTTAGCCACAAGGGCCACATCTAACTCCCTCTTAAATATAGCCAACAAACTGGCCTCAACGACCTTCTGTGGCAGAGAATTCCACAGGTTTCCGACCCCTGGGCTAAAGCAAACCCTTGATCCTATCCCGCCAGCCCTTTTTTTTCACAATTTAGCAACTCAAAATGGCGGTGTGTCTTCAACGCAGGTGCGTCTTCATTGCCGGGAAATACGGTAAATATCTGTCAGAGACAGGTTGGATAGGACAGGTTTGGAGGGGTTACGGGCAGGTGGGACTGGCGTAGATGGGACATGTTGGCTGGTGTGGGCAAGTTGGGCCGAAGGGCCTGTTTCCACGCTGTAAGACTCCATCACATTACGAGCGTGATTATCTTTTTCGTGGAGAGAAAAGCAAGTTGGAGACGACATGGGCAAAATAGTAGAGTCGTTTTTTCATTAGTTGCCGTCATTTGCTTAAGTCAGTTGGCATGTTTGTTTCTGGAGGGAGAATCACTTCAATTGCTCTACAGTTTTTTAATGCATTTAAATGATGCATTAAACCCGGCCTGTGGATCGTTTTACCAATGTAAGTATTTTTGTCAATACGCATATCCTCATGCACTGTTCCAATCCGTGCACTAGGTTTGTTTGAGACGGAACAGTTTTTTGATGAGGCGCGGTGGCGCAGCGGTAGAGTTACTGCCTCGCAGCGCCAGACTATCCTGACTGCGGGCGCTTGTCCGTACGTTCCCCACGCGACCTGCAGGGGTTTTCTCCGGTTCCCTCCCACACTCCAAAGACACACATGTTTGTAGGTTACACAAAAGGCTGGAGAAACTCAGCGGGTGCAGCAGCATCTAAGCAGCGAAGGAGATAGGCGACGTTTCGAGACCCTTCTTCAGACTGGTTAGGGATCAGGGAAACGAGAGATATAGACGGTGATGTGGAGAGATAAAGAACAATGAATGAAAGATATGCAAAAAAGTATCGATGATAAAGGAAGCAGGCCATTGTAAGCTGTTTGTAGTGTGAAAATGAGAAGCTAGTGCGACTTGGGTGGGGGAGAGATAGAGAGAGAGGGGGAATGCCAGGGCCCGAGGGCTGAGGGAGAGGTGGGAAGGGGAGGAGGCAGCAAGGGTTAACAGAATTGAGAAAATTCAATGTTCAAGCCCAGAGGATGCAGACTCCCCAAGCGGAATATGAGGTGCGGTTCCTCCAACTTGCGGTGTTGCTCACTCTGGCCGTGGAGGAGGCCCAGGACCGAGAGGTCGGATACGGAATGGGAGGGGGAGTTGAAGTGCTGAGCCACCGGGAGGTCGGGTTGGTTATTGCGGACCGAGCGGAGGTGTTCGGCGAAACGATCGCCAAGCCTCCGCTTGGTCTCACCGATATAGATCATCTTGCATTTGGAGCAACAGATGCAGTAGATGAGGTTGGAGGAGGTGCAGGTGAACCTCTGTCGGACCTGGAAGGACTGCTTGGGTCCCTGAAATGAAGGGGAGTCTGCATCCTCTGGGGGGTAGAGGAACAGCACTCGATTCTCCAGCATCTGCAGTTCCTTCTTTAACAGGTTTGTAGGTTAATGGGCTTTTGTAAATTGTAAATTGTCCCTGACGTGTGGAGGATATCGTTAGTGTGCGGGTATCGCTGGTCGACGTGAACCCGGTGGGCTGGAAGTCCTGTTTCCGTGCCGTATCTCTAAACTCAACTAAAGGTTAGGGCCTGGGATTGGGTGGATAATGTCAATAGTCAATAAACAGTAGGTGCAGGAGTAGGCCATTCGGCCCTTCAAGCCAGCACTGCCATTCAATGGGATAATGACTGATCATCCCCAATCAGTACCCCGTTCCTGCCTTCTCCCCATATCCCCTGACTCCGCTATCATTAAGAGCCCTATCCAGCTCTCTCTTGAAAGCATCCAGAGAACCGGCCTCCACCATCTTCTGAGGCAGAGAATTGCACAGACTCACAATTCTATGTGTGAAAAAGTGTTTCCTCACCTCCGTTCTAAATGGCTTTACCCTTATTCTTAAACTGTGGCCCCTGGTTCTGTACTCCTCCAACATCGGGAACATGTTTCCTGCCTCTAGCGTGTCGAAACCCTTAATAATCTTATATGTTTCAATAAGATTCCCTCTCATCCTTCTAAACTCCAGAGTGTACAAGCCCAGCCGCTCCATTCTCTCAGCATATGACAGCCCCGCCATCCCGGGAATTAACCCTGTAAACCTACGCTGCACTCCCTCAATAGCAAGGATGTCCTTCCGCAAATTTGGAGACCAAAACTGCACACAATACTCCAGTTGTGGTCTCACTGTGGCTCTGTACAGCTGCAGAAGGACCTCGGGGCTATCACACGGGGTGGGCAAACAGTGTTGCAGTCACTGAGAGTGCTGGAGTCACCACTGAGGCCCCAGGGGTCGCCCAGAGGAACGTTAGAGATTCCCGCAGTGGACCAGCGAGCGGTCCAAGTCTACAGGAGTGGACCTGAGGGCTAAAGACCCAAGGAGTGGACCTGAGGAGGATCAGATGCAGCAAAACTAAATGCCGTCCCACACCGCCACCCTGAAAAAAAAAGTTTGAAATTCTCAAACTAAATGCGTGGCTAAAGTCATGTGCAGCGGTAGAAACATAGAAACATAGGTGCAGGAGTAGGCCATTCGGCCCTTTGAGCCAGCATTGCCATTCTAATATGATCATCCAAAATCAGTATCCCCCCCCACCCCCCGTTCCTGCTTTCTCCTGCTTAGAGTTGCTGCCTTACAGCGCCAGAGACCCCAGGTTCGATCCCGGCCACGGGTGCTTGTCTGTACGGAGTTTGTACGTTCTCCCCGTGACCTGCGTGGGTTTTCTCCGAGATCTTCGGTTTCCTCCCACGCTCCGAAGACGTACAGGTTCGTTGGTTAATTGGCTTGGCGTAAGTATAAATTGTCCCCAGTGTGTGTAGGATAGTGTTAATGTGCTGGGATCGCTGGTCGGTGCGGACTCGGTGGCCTGTTTCTGCGCTGTATCTGTAAACTAAACTAAACTAAATTACTCTTTAGCAATTATGCTAGGAACAAAGAATTTCAACAGGACTTTGATAAATGTGTGGATTAGGTTAATTAGACTGTTGATTCTTGTATGTACTTCACTGAACAGTGGGATTCACCAAGCTTGCTCCTAGAATGAGATGGTACATAGAAACATAAAAACATAGAAAAATAGGTGCAGCAGTAGGCCATTCGGCCCTTCGAGCCTGCACCGCCATTCAATGTGATCATGGCTGATCATCCAACTCAGCATCCCGTATCTGCCTTCTCTCCATACCCCCTGATCCCTTTAGCCACAAGTGCCACATCTAACGCCCTCTTAAATATAGCCAATGAACTGGCCTCAACTACCTTCTGTGGCAGAGAATTCCAGAGACTCACCACTCTCTGTGTAAAGAATGTTTTCCTCATCTCGGTCCTAAAGAAATTCCCCCTTATCCTTAGACTGTGACCCCTTGTTCTGGACTCTACACAAAAGGCTGGAGAAACTCAGCGGGTGCAGCAGCATCGAAGGAGCGAAGGAGATAGGCGACGTTTCGGGTTGAGACCCTCCATCCCCCACCAGGATGGTCTCAAAGCCCTCCGGTTCTTCCTCGACAAGAGGAGCAACCCATACCCATCCACTGACACCCTCCTCCGCCTAGCGGAGTTGGTCCAAAAATTTGAAAAAAAAAATTAACAACCTCCTAGAATTAGATATTCAGTCTGAAGAAGGGTCTCGACCCGAAACGTCACCCATTCTTCCTGTCCAGAGATGCTGCCTGTCCTGCTGAGTTACTCCAGCATTTTGTGTCTATCTTCGGTGTAACCAGCATCTGCAATTCCTTGCTACACATTGGAGACTCAACAAGATGCTATTCCTACATCCTACAGTCTGAAGAAGGGTCTCGACCTGAAACGTCGCCTATCTCCTTCACTCCTTAGATGCTGCTGCACCCGCTGAGTTTCTCCAGCTTTTTGTGTAACCCTGCTATTCCTACATACTAGTTTATGGAAGGACTATTCAGACACCTGATAACAGATGAATAGAAGTGTGAAAACACACACCTCCAGAGTCAGGGACAGTTTCTTCCCAAGTGGCTGAGAAAAATCACAAATGGCTAAAAATGTCACAAATCGCTAAAAATAAAATTGGATTGGAATTTCTCCTTTCAGGGGAGGGGCCGGTTTCTCGGCACAGATGTGGTGGGCCACACACTAGCACTATCCTACACACACTAGGGAGAATTTATCATTCACAGAAGCAGATTAACATACAAACCTGTATGTCTTTGGGGTGTGGTAGGAAACCGGAGCACCCGGAGAAAACCC
This sequence comes from Raja brachyura, assembly GCA_963514005.1. The sequence goes on from OY740786.1 coordinate 5,626,388, forward strand.
ACGCAGGTCATGGGGAAAACGTGCAAACCCTGCACAGAACTCGTCAGTCGTTTCGCCTTTTTTATTAGTTTTAGTGTGTCTAAATTTATGTTTTAATGTTTCTCAGTATGTCTTATGTGGGGGGTGTGGCGGGGGGGGGGGGGGGGTTGGGAGTAGGGGGAAATTGTTTTTCAGGCACTTACCTGGACGGAAATGCGTCTTTTCTCCGCGTTGCCTCCTCGCCCCCCCTCGCGGCCTATCAACATGGTTGGCGCGGTCTTTCTGACTGGAGACATGCCCAGAGCTTCAGCAGCAGGCGCAGCGCAGAATTACCATCGCGGAGCCTGGGATCCTGTCGAGGATCGCCAGTGTCGGAGATCCGATCACGGGGCCTGCTGACTTTAACACCGTGGAGCCGTGGTCTGCGGAGCTTCTAGCCGCGGGCGCGGCGCCGACTTTAACGTGGCGGATGCCTGGGATCTTTTGCCGAGGATCGCCAGTGTTGGCGCTCGGCCCAGCTCGGCCTGTGGACTCCGGAAGCCGCCGTCTCCGGTAAGAGGCGGCCGATTCGGGAACTCCAAGAGTGTGTGTTCCGATCCGTTCCCGACGCCGGAATTTCAACCATCTCGGCGAGAGGGCCTGTACATCGCGCCGTCCGTAGCGGCGACTGCGGAGGATTCTTGGCCCTCGACCACGGGTGAACAAAGAGGCAGATGACTGCTATTATTGCCTTCCATCACAGTGGGAAACGTTGATTCCTCTGTGGTGGATGTTTGCGTTAAATTCTATTGCGTATTTTAAAAATATATATTTTTATTAGAAGCAAAGCATATTGTCCACAGTATAACAGTTCTTCAAATACAAATTTAACTTGTTTCAAAAATTATACAAATATTACAAAATAATTTATGTATGCTTCTGTTTTTTTTTGGAAAGTAAAGAAGTAAAAAAATAGATCTATAATCAATAGAGATAGTGATTAAATAATAATGGTTATGATTATATAAGGAAAATTTAAAAAAAAATTAAAATATATAAAAAAATTAAATTAATTTTTTTTTTTAATTAAAAAAATGTATAAAAATAAACAAATAAGAAAAACAATTATTATATAATAAAACAATAAAGTATACATCTTAACAATGAATGGAACAATTTCACATAACAATATCTATAGAGACGTGCATACAAATCCCAGAATACATCTTTTCATCTAATCCTACACATGGGTACTTATTGAGTTACAATGCTGAGCTCAGCTACCCCTTTAAATAATCAATGAATGGAGACCATATTCGATCAAAAAGTTCGTATTTGTCCATTAGGACAAACCTGATTCTCTCCAAATGCAACGTCTCCGACATTTCCACTGTCCACATTTTGATTGTGGACTTTAAAAGTAAAGTGGATAAGTATATGGACGGGAAGGGAATGAAGGGGTATGGTCTGACTGCAGGTAGATGGGACTAGGGGAAAATAAATGGTCGGCATGGACTGAAAGGGCCGAGAAGGCCTGTTTCCGTGCTGAAATTGTTATATGGTTATATGGTTATTGTGTGGGGATAATGTTCCCTTCCAGAATTTTAATATTAATTTTTTTCCAATTATCAAACAGTAATCAAGAAAATTTCTTTGACTTACTGTTAATATTAGGCTTGAATCAGGAACTCCTAATATTATTAGCTTTAGATCGGGGTCCAATTTAGTTTTAAGAACTTCGGAAATGATTCTAAAAATATCAGCCCAATAACTATTATGGTTTATGCATGTTACAAAACTATGCGTGAAGTTAGCTTCTAAATTCTGACATTTATCACAAATAGAAGAGATGTTGGGAAATTTCTATTTAGTTTCGTTTTTGAATAGTGTAATCTGTGTAATACTTTAAATTGTATCAAGGTATGTCTGGAATTTAACGAGTAACGGTGTATACGTTGTAAACTTTCTTCCCAAGCGTCTTCCATTATAGATAGACCTATTTCATTTTCCCATATCTGTCGGTATGATTCTGTAAAGACTGTTACAACCTGGCCTGAAAATGCACTCTCCAAACTCCAGGACTGCTTCACACAGACCAACTGGGACATATTCGAACACCAGGATCTGGAAACATTCACAGGAACGGTACTGGACTATATCAAGTTCTGCATCGGAAACGTGGACAAAAACATTCGGGTTTTCCCAAACCAGAAACCCTGGATGTCCAGCCAGGTCCGCACACTCCTCAGAACCCGCGATGATGTCTTCAGGTCAGGTGACAGAGCTCTGTACAGGGCTGCTCGAGCCGATCTGAAAAGGGGAATTAAAAAAGCCAAGGTGGACTATAAGAGGAGCATAGAGGCCCACCTGTACAGCAATAACACACGGGAGGTATGGCGGGGCATACGAGGCATCACAAACTACAGAGGCTGTGCCACAACAACAGAAGACCTGAGTGCGCCGCTGGCAGAGAAGCTAAATTGCTTCTTTTCCCGCTTTGAAACATCACAACAGCAGCACTCATGTGCTACAGCCCTGCTCCCACCCTTACCTGGCTCCTGCACTACTCCACTCACTGTAAGGGAGCACGATGTCAGACGGGTGCTCCTGGCAGTGAACCCCAAGAAGGCTGCCGGTCCAGATGGAGTACCTGGTAAGGTGCTCAAAGCGTGTGCCCACCAGCTCACCGTCATCTTCACCAAAATATTCAATCTCTCCCTGGACCAGGCAGTTATCCCATCCTGCCTAAAATCAGCCACAATCGCCCCAGTGCCGAAGAAGTCTCCCATCACCAGCCTAAACGATTACCGTCCCGTGGCCCTCACTCCGGTAATCATGAAGTGCTTCGAGAGATTGGTCCTCCAGCACATCAAGGACTATCTCCCTCCCGACTTCGACCACCACCAGTTCGCCTATCGCCCAAACAGGTCCCCAGAAGACGCCATCACTGTAGCTCTCCACTCTGTGCTGAGCCACCTGGAGCAGGGGCAGAGCTACGTTCGGATGCTCTTTGTGGATTACAGCTCAGCTTTCAACACTATCATTCCGGACATTCTCATTGACAAACTGGTCACTCTCGGCCTCCCTACTCTCACATGTGCCTGGATAAAGGACTTCCTCACCAACCGGCCCCAGACTGTGAGACTCGGCCCCCACCTCTCCTCCACTCGCATGTTGAGTACCGGCTCCCCGCAGGGCTGTGTGCTAAGCCCCCTCCTATACTGTCTCTAACACCCACGACTGTAGTCCGGCCCACAACAACAACCGAATCGTCAAGTTTGCTGACGACACTACAGTAGTCGGACTCATCTCAAGGGGAGATGAGGCAGCCTAGAGAGGAAGTCCTGAAGTTGACAGCCTGGTGCTCAGAAAACAACCTGGCTCTGAACACCAAGAAAACCAAAGAGCTCATTGTCGACTTCAGGAAGCACAGCACCGACTTAGCCCCCTTATACATCAACGGCGAGTGTGTGGAGAGGGTCCACACCTTCTGGTTTCTCGGTGTCCTCATCTCCGCTGACATCTCCTGGACAGACAACATCACAGCGGTCATCAAGAAGGCTCAGCAGCGGCTGCACTTCCTGAGGGTCGTCAGGAAGCACAACCTGGACTCCAACCTGCTGCTGACCTTCTACCGCTCGTCCATTGAGAGCCTGTTGACATACTGCATTACAGCATGGTACGGCAGCTGCACCATGGCAGACAGGGAGAGGCTTCAGAGGGTAGTTAGGGCAGCACAGAAGATCATCGGCTGCCCTCTCCCCTCTCTGATGGACATTTACACCTCCCGCTGCCTCAGCAAGGCGAAGAACATTATCAAGGACAGCTCCCATCCTGCATTTGGCCTGTTCAACCTGCTACCCTCAGGGAGGCGCTATAGGTGCATCAGCACAAGGACAAATAGACTCAAGAACAGTTTCTTTCCAAAAGCCATTATCTCCCTGAACTCACACATGCATTGACTTCACAGCCTAACCCCCGGACTTCCATCTATCCACCCACTGTTATTTGTACTGTAACTGTAACCCATACTGGATATAGGAATCCTATTATCCATTCTATTATCCATTGTCTTTTTATAGATATGTATACAGTGCTGCAGAAACTGTGCACCTTATCCCCCCCCCCCCCCTTTTTGTCGTGTTTTTGCACTGAGTAGGAGCAGTTTTTAATCTCACTGTACACGTGTATAGTGACAATAAAAGGCATTCTGATTCTGATTCTGATTCTGTTGTTGGGACTTCCCTATCCAAAAGAGTATTATAAAATTCTATTGCGTATTGTGTTCATTTTATTCGGATGGCTGTACGGTAACTGAAACCTCACGGTTCCAGGTGGTGCATGTGACAATAAATGTGAGCTTGAACTTGACGGCACACATCAGGAGCGGGGTCCCTCATCGGGGATCCCTGGAGGGGAGCTTCGACCGCCGGCCCTGCGGTCTGCGGTGCTTCTGGCTGTGGCGTGAACTGTAAATCTCCGACCGCCGGCCTGCGGCCTACACCAGCCTGAAGCCGCGGTCTCCGGTGGGGAGGCACCCATTCAGGACTTACCTGGACTTTTTAACTTGTCAGCACATCTGGACGCCCGCAGCGATGGCTGCGGAGGGATGAGGTCGCGACCACGGGGGAAAATGGAGGAGGACCGGCCAAATGTTGTGCCTTCCACCACAGTGATGAATGCTGTGGTAGATGTTTGTGTTACATTTTTATCGTGTTTTTGTGAGTTCTGTATCATCGTACCGCTGCTGGGAAATTAATTTCACTTGCACTTTATGTGCAATGTGACAAATAAAAACTGATTGATTGATTGATTGATTGATTGACATCGTCAGGATGGAACCCGGGTCTCTGGCCAGTTGAGGCAGCATCTCTACCGCTGCGTCACCCTGCTATGTGGATAAATGTGAGGTTATCCACTTTGGTGGCAAAAATAGGAAAGCAGACTATTATCTAAATGGTGGCCGATTAGGAAAAGGGAAGATGCAGCGCGACCTGGGTGTCATGGTACACCAGTCATTGAAAGTAGGCATGCAGGTACAGCAGGCAGTGAAGAAAGCCAATGGTATGTTAGCTTTCATAGCAAAAGGATTTGAGTATAGGAGCAGGGAGGTTCTACTTCAGTTGTATAGGGTCTTGGTGAGACCACACCTGGAGTATTGCGTACAGTTCTGGTCTCCAAATCTGAGGAAGGACATTATTGCCATAGAGGGAGTGCAGAGAAGGTTCACCAGACTGATTCCTGGGATGTCAGGACTGTCTTATGAACAAAGACTGCATAGACTCGGTTTATGCTCTCTAGAATTTAGGAGATTGAGAGAGGATCTTATAGAAACTTGCAAATTTCTTAAGGGGTTGGACAGGCTAGATGCAGGAAGATTGTTCCCGATGTTGGGGAGGTCCAGGACAAGGGGTCACAGCTTAAGGATAAGGGGGAAATCCTTTAGGACCGAGATGAGAAGGACTTTTTTCACACACAGAGTGGTGGGTCTCTGGAACTCTCTGCCACAGAGGGTAGTTGAGGCCAGTTCATTGGCTATATTTAAGAGGGAGTTAGATGTGGCCCTTGTGGCTAAGGGGATCAGAGGGTATGGAGAGAAGGCAGGTACGGGATACTGAGTTGGATGATCAGCCATGATCATATTGAATGGCGGTGCAGGCTCGAAGGGCTGAATGGCCTACTCCTGCACCTAATTTCTATGTTTCTATGTTTTGTATCTATGGAGTGAAGGAAATAGGCAACGTTTCGGGACGAAACCCTTCTTCATTCAGAGATAAGATTTAATCAGTGGGGACAGTCAGTCTGGTCGGAGACCTGGGGTGGGGGAGGGATGGAGTGAGAGGGAAAGCAAGGGTTACTTGAAGTTAGAGAAGTGTACTCGCTGGAATTTAGAAGTTTGAGGGGGGATCTTATAGAAACTTACAAAATTCTTAAGGGGTTGGATAGGCTAGATGCAGGAAGATTGTTCCCGATGTTGGGGGAGTCCAGAACAAGAGGTCACAGTCTAAGGATAAGGGGGAATCTAAGGACCGAGATGAGGAAAACATTCTTTACACAGAGAGTAGTGAGTCTCTGGAACTCTCTGCCACAGAGGGTAGTTGAGGCCAGTTCATTGGCTATATTTAAGAGGGAGTTAGATGTGGCCCTTGTGGCTAAGGGGATCAGAGGGTTGGATGACCAGCCATGATCATATTGAATGATGGTGCAGGCTCGAAGGGCCGAATGGCCTACTCCTGCACCTAATTTCTATGTTTCTATGTTTCTATAACCTCCATTCTATGTTTTTGTTAAAGAAGGAACTGCAGATGCTGGAGAATCGAGGGTACACAAAAAGCTGGAGAAACTCAGCGGGTGCAGCAGCATCTAAGGATCTTGAGTCTGAAGACCCGAAACGTCGCCTATCTCCTTCGCTCCTTAGATGCTGCTGCACCCGCTGAGTTTCTCCAGCTTTTTGTGTAACCCTCCATTCTATCTTTTCTCATTAACCCGAAAAGCAGATGTCAGTGAACCTAAAATGACCAAATTTTAATTAACCAAGCTCACCTTGGTTAATTAAAGAATGAGAGTTTCAGCAGAATAAAGCTCAGCGCAATCTAATAATTGAAAACCTTTTTTCTTGGATTAGTTTAATGGGACCTGCAGGCATAACGAAGAGATAAATCCCATCAACAAAATCCTACTGGACTCTGGACTAGAACAACAGTAACAGCCTGAATTTATGGTGGGTCTTAAATTTTACAGAACAGCAGAAAGAGCAAGGGAGGCACGGTGGCGCAGCGGTAGAGTCGCTGCCTTACAGTGCCAGAGGCCCGGGTTCCATCTTGATTACCGCTATGCCTGTACGGAGTACCGACCTGCGTGGGTTTTCTCCGGGAGCTCCAGTTTCCTCCCACACTCCAAAGACGTGCAGGTTTGTAGGTTCAATGGCTTTGTAAAATTGTAAGTTGCCCCTTTTGTGTGTAGAGATACAGCGCGGAAACAGGCCCCTTCGGCCCACCGAGTCCTCGCCGACCAGCGGTCGCCCGCACATTGTGTACAGTATTGCGGACAGTTTTGCGCCCAGTTTTGTGGACAGTATACAGTATTGCGTACTGATTTGGTCTAAATATTTGAGGAAGGACATCCTTGTGATTGAGGCAGTGCAGCGTAGGTTCACGAGATTGGGATGGCGGGACTGTCATATGAGGAAAGATTGAAAAGACTAGGCTTGTATTCATTGGAGTTTAGAAGGATGAGGGGGGATAGAAACATAGAAATATAGGTGCAGGAGTAGGCCATTCGGCCCTTCGAGCCTGCACCGCCATTCAATATGATCATGGCTGATCATCCAACTCAGTATCCTGTACCTGCCCTCTCTCCATACCCCCTGATTCCTTTAGTCACAAGAGCCACATCCCTCTCCCTCTTGAATATAGCCAATGAACTGGCCTCAACGTCTTTCTGTGGCAGAGAATTCCAGAGACTCACCACTCTCTGTGTAAAGAATGTTTTCCTCATCTCGGTCCTAAAGGAATTCCCCCTTATCCTTACACTGTGACCCCTTGTTCTGGACTCCCCCAACATCGGGAACAATCTTCCTGCGTCTAGCTTGTCCAACCCCTTAAGAATCTTGTAGAATCACTGGATGGATTTAAGAGAGAGTTAGATAGAGCCCTCGGGGCTAGTGGAATCAAGGGATATGGGGAGAAGGCAGGCACGGGTTATTGATTGGGGACGATCAGCCATGATCACAATGAATGGCGGTGCTGGCTCGAAGGGCCAAATGGCCTCCTCCTGCACCTATTTTCTATGTTTCTATGTTTCTCTAAACACTATCCTACACACACTAGGGACAATTCACAATTTTACCGAAACCAATTAACCTACAAACCTGTACGTCTTTGGAGTGTGTGTGGAAACCGGTGCCCCTGGAGAAAACCCACGCAGGTCATGGGGAGAACGTACAAACTCCGTACAGACAGCTCCCGTAGTCAGAATCGAACCCGGGTCTCTGGTGCTGTGAGGCAGCAACTCTACCGCTGCGCCACCGTGCCGCAACATGCCGATGGTGTTAGTGTGCGGGGATCGCTGGTTGGACGATAGACAATAGACCACAGGCGCAGGAGTAGGCCATTCGGCCCTTCGAGCCAGCACCGTCATTCAATGTGATCATGGCTGATCATCCCCAATCAGTACCCCGTTCCTGCCTTCTACCCATACCCCCTGAACGGACTCGGTGGGCCTGTTTCCGAGCTGTATCTGTAAATTTAAACTCAGTTTAAAAACCGAAGCCAGGCAGCAGCCATCAAACAAAGGAGGTGTGAAAGATAGTGGTTCCAAACTCTTTTTTTTATTCAGCACAGGTATTTCTCAGCTATCAGAATGCACAGTGGCTGATGTTCCAGTGGACAGGTCTACTCAATACCTCAATGCAGTAAAGAATGTAAACAAGGTCTAAGGCTATTATCTAGACAAAGTGATCCAGACAGGTCCTATATTTGACATATATAACAATGATCTTTTCGACTTTTCCCTTGACCTTCGTCACCTTTGGTGACTTGTTTTCATGTTTTCATATCTTCCATTTCTCTGGAAACATAGAAACATAGAAATTAGGTGCAGGAGTAGGCCATTCGGCCCTTCGAGCCTGCACCGCCATTCAATATGATCATGGCTGATCATCCAACTCAGTATCCCGTTCCTGCCTTCTCTCCATACCCCCTGATCCCCTTAGCCACAAGGGCCACATCTAACTCCTTCTTAAATATAGCCAATGAACTGGCCTCAACTACCCTCTGTGGCAGAGAGTTCCAGAGACCCACCACTCTCTGTGTGGAAAAAGTCCTTCTCATCTCGGTTCTAAAGGATTTCCCCCTCATCCTTAAGCTGTGACCCCTTGTCCTGGACCTCCCCAACATCGGGAACAATCTTCCTGCATCTAGCCTGTCCAACCCCTTAAGATGGCCGCAAAATGCTGGAGTAACTCAACGGGCCAGGCAGCATCTCTGGATGGAAGGAATGGGTGTGTGGTTTTGGTTCGAGACTTTTCTTCAGACTAAGTCATGGGAGAGGACTCACATCTCGTTTCTGTCATCCCAGGCATTCGGTTCGAAGATAGGTCTCGATCCGAAAGGTCACCCGTTCCTTCTAGGTCATAAGGCCACAAGTGATAGGAGCAAAATTAGGCCGTTCGGCCCATCAAGTCTACTCTGCCGTCCAATCGTGGCTGATCTATCTCTCCCTCCTTAACGCCAATTCTCCTGCCTTCTCGCCGTAGCCCCTGACACCTGTACTAATCAAGACTCTGGCTGTCTTATAACTATCCATGGCCTCCGCAGCGTCCTGTGGCAAAGAATTCCACAGTTTCTATCCAGAGATGCTGCTTGTCCCGCTGAGTTACTCCAGCATTTTCCGTGTAAACCAGCGTCTGCAGTTCCTTCCCACACATAAAAATAATGCTGGTCAGACAAGGAACATCATGTGTGGCTTAAATCCCGTACAGGATTGGCAGGAATCTGGGTTTTCCGATATGTAAATTAATGGATTAACAGCCGAAGGAATATTGGAATATTGATGTACGCATGTGGTCCAGCGATAGTTGCTGCCTGAAGGGGCTGTCCCACTTGGGCGACCGTATCCACGAGTTTAGAAGACCCAGAGCGAGTTGAAAAAAATGTCAAGGTCGTGTTGACTCGCCGAAGTAAAAGACCTGCTACGGCTACGTCTACGACCTACCTACGATCTACCTACTACCTACCTACGAGTAAAAAGTAGCAATTTTCTCCATGCCGACCCCTTTTTTTACTCGTTTACTCATTTTTTTTCAGGCTGGAGAAAATGGCGTGAGTACGTGGTGACCACTCACGAGCATGAGGAAGAGTGACCTACGACCTCCTACGACCTCGTGACGACCTCGCTGCGAGTACGAGTCAAGGGCAAACACGGCAGAGGTCGCCAAATTAGGTCGTGAAAGTGGGACAGGGGCTTTACAGCGCCAGAGACCCGGGTTCGATCCTGACTACGGGTGCTGTCTGTGGGGAGTTTGTACGTTCTCCCCGCGAGCTCTGTGTGTTTTCTCCGGGTACTCCGGTTTCCTCCCACACTCCAAAGAAGGTTTGTGGATTACTTGCCTTGGCAACAATTGTAAATTGTCCCCAGTGGGATAGTGTTAGTGTTCGGCCCACCGAGTCCGCGCCGACCAGCGATCACCCTGTACACCAGCACTAACCTACGCGCTGGGGACAGTTTACAATTTTGCCGAGGTAAATTAAACTGCAAATCCGCCGTCTTTGGAGTGCGGGAGGAAACCGGAGTATAGAAACATAGAAAAATAGGTGCAGGAGTACGCCATTCGGCCCTTCGAGCCTGCACCGCCATTCAATGTGATCATGGCTGATCATCCAACTCAGTATCCCGTACCTGCCTTCTCTCCATACCCCCTGATCCCTTTAGCCACAAGGGCCACATCTAACGCCCTCTTAAATATAGCCAATGAACCGGCCTCAACTACCTTCTGCGGCAGAGAATAGTAAGATTGAACGAGAACTTACCAAGTTTGAAGGTTGATCTTTATTTCATGAGGAGTTGCGGTGAGGGATTTCGTGAAGAGCCCGCCGGCACGCATGCGCGACATTCTTCAAAGCAGCGGTGTGGAATCACAGAAACAACAACAGAAATGACTTGGCATAGTAAGATTTAAAGAGACTCTGATTACCAGCTGAAGATGATCGAGGGTTGGGAGTGGAGGGCACGAAATCCCTCACCGCAACTCCTCATGAAATAAAGATCAACCTTCAAACTTGGTAAGTTCTCGTTCAATCTTACTATTTCATTTCGGAGTCACGTGAGTGACTTCGTGAAGACTTCAAAGCTTCTGTGATTACACGCCCTGGACAACGTCCATGCAGACACACCACTAGCAAGGATGGATTGGAGTAAACAAGTTGATGAAACGAGGTTATACTGAAACAAAAAGAAGATTTATTAATAACACAACAAATAACGCCCTTTTAATCAGGGACATCCCCACGTTCACACCCGGCGTTCAGCACGGCCTCTGCAAACTGAAGGGGAGCAGCAACAGGCTTATTATAGAAACGCTGGAACACAGCTTCATTCGCCCATCCTGCTGTGGCGAGGATATGGTCCATGGGTACCTCCATGACCCTCGCCGCTGACGTAGATGCAGCCCTGGTGGAGTGGGATTTAAACACATTAGTGTCAATACCTGCCTTAGCCAGGACGATCCGGAGCCACCTGGAGATCGTCTGGACTGTCACTCGATGGTGAGGTCGTTTGTGAGTGACAAGCAGGTACAACTCCATTCCTCTGATGCTCCTCGTCACCTTGATGTAGTAACGGATGTGAGTGGCTAAACATAGCCGAGCATCTGCAGGGTATGCCGGGAACTTCAGCTGCAGCCCTGTGCACCCAGGTCTATGCTGCTTAAGTAGCTCATCGACGAAAAAGACTACTTCTCCAGGGGTCGACGTCATCCTGTCAATACGTAGTTTGTGGAGCGTCTGAACCCGCTGTGCTGAAGTCAGCGCTAGTAACATCACCAATTTCATAGTGAGTTGGTCCAGCTGTAACCCTTCCATGGGTGACCACGACCTGAGCAGGGTAAGCACATCCCTGACATCCCAGGTGATGTTGTAGCGTGGTGTAGGCGGATTCAGATTGAATATTCCCCGCATAAGCCTGGACACTAGCCTGTTCGATCCAACCTCGATGTTGAGGTAGAATGATAGCGCACTCCTGGCGCTGTTGATGGCACTATAACTCAAGTGCTCATCATGGTGCAACCCCGCGAGGAATTCCAGGACGTCGGCTATGGAGACATCGTCATAGGTGATGTGAGAGCGACTGCAGTAGGCTTCCCACTTGGTGATGTGGGAGAGATATCTCCGCCTGGTTGACTCTCGACAGGATGCTCCAATGGTGTTCATGGTCCGGGTGGTAAGGCCATACTGCATCCATGGCCTGGTCAGAACCTGCAAGCCAGTAATTTTAGATAGGCATGGCAGGGGTGTAACTCCCCTGAGACAGGGTGAGAAACCACATGCGGGCAACCCTCTAGAGGGACCCAAGGTTGACTAATCATGTCAGAGACCACCGGATACTAAGGCTGTGTAGGCCAGTCGGGTATGACAAGAATGCCTCTGGCAGAATCCATCCTGATTTTTTGTAATACCCGACTGATGAGGCAAAACGGGGGGAATGCATAGAAAAACCACTTCCCCCAGTCTAGCGAGAATGCATCAATCGCTAATGCCCCAGGGTCTGGTTCCCATGAAACATATGTCGGTACCTGATGGTTCAACCGGGACGCAAAAAGGTCGATATCCGGTTGGCCAAATTTGGCTGTAATTTGGGCAAATATTTGAGGATGCAGCATCCACTCAATACTATCATTGAATTTGCGTGACCTGGTGTCTGCCACAGTATTAAGCCTACCTGGCAAATAGGTGGCTGAAATCCAAATATCTCGATTAATACACCAGCACCAAATAGTATTAGCCAATTTGTCACAAGAGACTGACCTGGTACCGCCCATATGGTTTAAATATGCCACCGCTGTGGTGTTGTCTATTTGGAGACGGACATGAGTGCCACTAAGATGAGCACAATATGCCCGCAGTCCGTGAAATGCTGCAAGCAGCTCCAAATAGTTAATCCCTTGTACTAGCAACATGCTAGCTTCAAGGGGATCCCACCTGCCTCCACAACTAGAAGAGCTGTCCGCAGCTCCCCAGCCTAGAGAGCTTGCGTCAGTTTGCAAATATACCACCGGATTGGGCACAACAATGGGTTTGAATGCCCTGCCAATATTGGACACCCACCATTGGAGCTCAACCTTAGCATCAGAAGGCAGCTCCATAGGTCTGTCAAAATGACCAGCGTTCTTTTTTAACGCAATAATTTTGGCCCTTTGCAGGTTTTGAGAATGCAAAGGCCCAAACCGGGCTGCCGGAAATAAAGCTACGATTTTCCCAATTATCTTAGCTGTATGCCGAATAGATGGTATACTGGCGGATGCGAGATCCTGACATGCAAGGGAGACATCCTCCACCTTGTGAAATGGAATGGTGGCCCTCATTTGAATAGAGTCCACCGTGAAACCCAAATAATCCATAACCTGGGATGGGTGAAACTTCGATTTTTCTGGATGAACTATAAACCCCAGTTGCTGAAATATAGTAACAGTTGCTAAAACAGCGCTTTCAGCTGCTTCCAGAGTATTGCCAATAATCAGAATATCATCCAAATAAGCCATTACAATATGATGTTCTATGCGTAATTTGGCCATAATAGGTTTAAGTAATTTAGTAAAGAGCCTAGGGGCAGTAGTAAGCCCATTTGGTAAGGCTCGATATTGCCAGAGCTGATCCATCCAGACAAATTTCAAAAATTTCCGGTGATGTTTCCGGATGGACACTGAATAGTATGCATCTTTTAAATCAATACATGCCATAAAGCAACCATGCGAAATCAGTGATTTGGCTGTCTCAAAGGTGTCCATTTTGAAATGTGTATATGTTACAAAGGTATTCAACTGGGTCAAATCAATAATCACCCGACAACCTCCATCCTTTTTTGGTCTAGTAAATATATTGGAGACGAATTCAATGGGCTCGTGAATAGTTTTCTCTATCACGCCTTTTTGTTCCAAACGAAAAATTTCAGCCGTGCCTGCTGCCTGCTCAACAGCAGACAGCGTAAACTTCCGTTTAGGCATATGCTGGGATGGAGGAACTTTGCCGTCAATAAATTCAATAGAATGACCCCGAACATTTTGTAAAACAAATTTATCCGAAGTAACTGATACCCAAGCTTTAGCAAAGAACCGGAGTCGCCCTCCCACATGTGAGATTAAAGGGGCAGGGGAAAGAAACCCAGACCGCCTTACCTCCATAGTCACCGGCGGTCCCTGACATACTTGGGTGGCTGAGGAGGTGCTGGGTTGGGCTGACGATAAGATGGCTTCATCTTCCACTGGGGTCGCTGTGTGCCTGACCCTAAAAAAGACCGCTGCTGCTGGCCCTGTTGGTAGTAGTGCTGAGTAGTAGCATATGGTCTTGATGCTGATGCGACCGGACCTCGCGGTCGAGCAGGGGGAGCTTTTGGCACCATCGGTCTGGGGGCGATCTGAGATCGCATAAGTCCCACCGTTTTGGCTACCTCGTCCAGCTCCTTGACCCTCTTCGGAAGGTCTTCCCCGAAGAGTTGTCGGGGCGGTGGGGGCGGCGGTGGCTTACACAATCCTGCAAATTTTGGGTTGATAGACGGACGGATGCTGTTCTTCCGGAAATCGTTGATTTCATGTTGGGTGGCACATAATAGTGCTAACGCATCCTCCTGATCCAATGACAGGTCCGTTCCATCGACCGACCGCGCAAAGGCGGTAATACCGGCCGTGAGGAGTTTGAGGATCCGCTGGAGTTTAACCTCCTGATGGCGGACAGCCACGCCGATGTTGCCCCATATGGGCGTATTGACCAGTGGCACGTTGAGGGCATTACAGTTGGACGGGGCCTTGTGGCGCTGAGTGGCCTGTGAGAGTACTTCCTCCTGCAACCGATGATTCGTGAGAAAGTCCACTGTTGCTGCCAGCTTTGGCTGGAGCGGAAGTCCAGTTGTAATTGGTGCAGCAAATTTGGCTGCCACGTCCAGTAACTCAGCTGTCGGTGGCTCCGACGGTGTTGGGGTGGGGTCAAACCCTTCTTCCCCTTGTGGCTCGCTGATGAGGGAAACCGGCGAGGCGGCCCTGTGCCTGACGATATTCGTGGGTGCGTACTGCTGTTGATTATGGAGTACCAGCTCCAGCAGCCGCTCGATGCGGTCAATACGCCCCCCATCCTGAACACTCGGATGGTCGGAGTCCTCCGGCTCAGAAAACATGCCGGGGCTCCTATCATCGGCCCGCACCTCAGAGAAGTGATCTCGGTGCCGGAATGGATCGCTTTCGGCCGCCGCAGCGAAACCGTGCGAGTCCCGTGCGGGCAGGGTGTCCAACCGCCTCTTCTCGGCAGGAGTAGAAGCCGTTGCCACAAAGGGCCCTGACGGCTTGGGGTCGACTCCAGCAGAAGCATGGAGCGACGCCCGCACAGGCTTGCCGGCTGTCCGCATTTCGGACGGTGCCGACGCATGGTCTCGTCCTCCCATCCATGGGGGACTCGGCGACCGAGGCGGGACCGTACCCAAGCCCCCCGTCCCGGCGGCGGGGGTTGGGAGTTGGGTAGCAGACCTTAACGACCCAGGTCCCGCCGTTGCACCAGACCGCTCCATAGCGGCTGGTGGAGCCTTGGCCCGGACCGGGTTAGGCTTACGGGCGCCTCTGCTGCCTTTTAATGAAGGGCTAGCGGAGGGGGGTCGGGCCGCAGCACGAAACCCCTTCCCCGTTGTCGCCAAAGGCGAACTTGTGGCAGGGTCCACCCTTTCAGGAGGCACCCCGACGTCCTCCTCCACGCACTCCTCCTCGGAGCTGTGGCGACTCAGCGGGTCCCGACCTGCAGCAGCAGACGGCAATGACTTCCCCGCCTTCTTCCCGGCCCCAGGTGGAAACGATGAGGGCGCCGGGCCACGACTTCTTCGTCCAGACATTCTGAACACTCCAATCCGCACCCTTGCTGAAAGACAAAACCGACAGCAAGGGCCAACCAACTTAAGGTGAGTTTAACTTACCTAAGCGGCTCCTGTTGAAGGGCTGGCGAGGAGCGCGCCCCACCGCCAGCTGTCGGCAGCAATGCGTTGCGACGATATGTCGCGCATGCGTGCCGGCGGGCTCTTCACGAAGTCACTCACGTGACTCCGAAATGAAATTCCAGAGACTCACCACTCTCTGTGTGAAGAATGTTTTCCTCATCTCGGTCCTAAAGGAATTCCCCCTTATCCTTAGACTGAGACCCCTTGTTCTGGACTCCCCCAACATCGGGAACAATCTTCCAGTATCTAGCTTGTCCAACCCCTTAAGAATTTTGTAAGTTTCTATAAGATCCGCCCTCAATCTTCTGAAATTCCAGCAAGTACAAGCCGAGTCTATCCAATCTTATGAAAGTCCTGACATCCCAGGAATCAGTCTGGTGAATCTTCTCTGTACCCCCCTATGGCAAGAATGTCTTTCCTCAGATTTGGAGATCAAAACTGTACGCAATACTCCAGGTGTGGCCTCACCAAAACCCTGTACAAAACCCTGTAGAGGAGCATGCGGAGAAAACCCACGCAATCACAGGGAGAAGGCACAAACGTCATACAGGCGCTCGCTATCTTTAAGAGCCCTATCTAGCTCTCTCTTGAAAGCATCCAGAGAACCGGCCTCCACTGCCTCTGAGGCAGAGAATTCCACAGACTCACCACTCTCTGTGAGAAAAAGTGTTTCCTCGTCTCTGTTCTAAATGGCTTACTCCTTATTCTAAAACTGTGGCCCCTGGTTCTGGACTCCCCCAACATCGGGAACTTGCTTCCTGCCTCTAGCATGTCCAAACCCTTAATAATGTTATATGTTTCAATAAGATCCTCCTCTCATCCTTCTAAACTCCAGAGTGTACAAGCCCAGCCGCTCCATTCTCTCAGCATACGACAGTCCCGCCATCCCAGGAATTAACCTTGTGAACCTACGCTGTACTATCCACTAGGGGCGCCGCATTGAAGGCGCCTCTGCCGACAGTCTGTCCGTTTTTTCCCCATCTTTTTTTAAATTTGAGTCTAACCAGTTTATTTTGGGGATTCGTTAGTTTTTCTATGTGGGGGAGGGGGTAGGGTAAGGGGGAAACCGCTTCCCAGTTGCTTCCTGGCGAGGATGCGACTATTCCTCCGAGTCGCGTCCTCGCCCCCCCTCCTCGCGGCCTACCAGCTGGATCGGAGCAGCCTTTCCTACCGGAGACCGGGAACCAGACCAGCGGCGCGGCGTTGGATTCACTGCTGAGTGGGCGGTCCCTACCTGGATCGCCGTTTTGAAGCTCCGGAGCGTTGGGCCTGCAGCATCGACATCGCGGAGCGGCGGTACGCGGTGCTCCCAGCGCGGGCGGTGCTGACCGACATCGCGGAGTCCCTGGGGTCCTTTGCCGAGGGCCGCCAGCGTGAATCTCCGCCCGGCGCGGCCTGGGGACGTCGGGAGCTGCGGACTCTGGTAGGAAGCGGCCGATTTGGAGGTCCAGGCCTCCGGTTCCGACGTCGGAGTTCCAACATCCCGGCGAGCGGCTGCCGTAGCGGCGACTGCGGAGGGCTCCGGAGGCCCCGACCAAGGCTGAACATCAGGAACATTAGAGGAAGAGACTGACTTTGGTGCCTTCCCTCACAGTGGGAAGTTTTGACTGGGTGTGGGGATGTTTTATGCTGAACTCTATCGTGTGTTGTGTTCTTTATTTTATTGCATGTCGATCACATTTCACTGTGCCAACTGCCACATAAACGTATCTCGTATCTCTCTTGTATCTCAATAGCAAGAATATCCTTCCACAAATTAGGGAACCAAAACTGCACACAATATTCCAGGTGTGGTCTCACTAGGGCCCTGTACAACTGCAGAAGATTAGATTAGATTAGATTCTTTATTTGTCGTTCCCCTGCAGTCATACATATAATTTTTAAAAGAAATGACAGAACACACAATAAACACAAATTTAACATCCACCACAGTGAGTTCACCAAGCACCTCCTCACTGTGATGGAAGGCAAAGTCTTAAACTCTCTGTCTCTTCCCTCTTAGTTTCCCTCTGCGCTGAGGCGATCCAGGCTTCAGATGTTGTGACCCCACCGGGTGATGGTAAGTAAGTCAGTCCCGCGGTTCAACCGAGCTCCGCGAACGGGCCGGTTCAACTCTGCGTCCCGGGGTGGTCGAAGCTGCCGCCCTCCAGACCAGCGGACGAAGTTCATAAAAGGTCGCGGTCCGGCTGCTGCCACTGCCACCGCTCCGGGACAGAGTCGGGTCGCCGCCGCTGCCGCCGCCGCCGCTGCCACCGCCGCCGCTGCCGCCGCCGCCGCCGCCGCTGCCGCCGCCACCGCCGCCGCTGCCACCGCCGCCGCTGTTGGGACCGCCCCGGGACCAGGCCGAGCCGGCGCCGCTGCTGCTACTGCTGGAACCGCTCCAGGACTGAGTCGGGTTGCCGCTGCCGCCGCCGCCGCTGTTGGGACTGCCCCGGGACCGAGCCGGGCCGCCCCCGCCGCTGCTGCTGCTGGAACCGCTCCAGGACTGAGTCAGGTCGCCGCTGCTGCCGCCGCCGCCGCCGCTGCTGGAAGCGCTCCGGGACCGAGTTGGGTTGCCACTGCTGCTGCTGCCACCACTGGAACCGCTCCGGGACCAAGTTGTGTCACCGCCACCGCCGCCGCCGCTCGAACAGGCCCGGGGCCCGAGGCCGCCAGCTCCGCCATTAGGCCTCTGCGCAGACGGAGACGAAGACGGGGAATACGACAGAAAAGTCGCACCCCCCCCCCCCCCCCGAAGGAAGAGACCCAGACACGTTACTCCCCCCCCACCCACATACACACACAATCTAATAAAACAAAACCAACAGAAAAATAAAATAACAGACGGACGGCAGGCGGGCCACAGCTGTTAAGCCAGCGCCGCCATCTTCAGAAGGACCTCTTTGTTCCTATACTCAACTCCCCTTGTTATAAAGGCCAACATGCCATTCGATTTCTTCACAGCCTGCTGTACCTGCATGCTTACGTTCATTGACTGATGAACAAGGACCCCCAGATCCCGATGTACTTCCCCTTTTCCACAGAGGTGTGTGAGGGGGAATAGACAGGGGGTCTGTTACCCAGAGCTGGGGTATCAGGATCCAGGGAACACAGGCTTAGGCTGAGAGGAACAAGATTTTAAGGAAATCTGAGGGGCAACATTTTCACTCAGAGGGTGTTGGGTAGATGGGTGAGCTGCCCATGGAGGTATTGATGCAGGTATCAAAACAGCATTTGTTTTTAAGACACCTGGACAGGTACTTGGATGGGAAAGATTTGGAGGGATATGGGTCAAATGCGGGCAAATGGGACCAGTTTAGATGGGGCATCTTGATCAGCATGGATAGGTTGGGCCGAAGGGCCTGTTTCACAGATGTATGACTGGGATGTTGCCAGGACTAGATGGTCTGAGCTATGGGGAGAGGTTGAGTAGGCTGGGGCTCTATTCCTTGGAGCGCAGGAGGATGAAGGGTGATCTTATAGAGGTGTATAAAATCATGAGAGGAATAGATCGGGTAGATGCACAGAGTCTCTTGCTCAGAGTAGGTGAATCGAGGACCAGAGGACATTGGTTCCAGGTGAAGGGGGAAAGATTTAATAGGAATCTGAGGGGTAACTTTTTCACACAAAGGGTGGTGGGTGTATGGAACAAGCTGCCAGAGGAAGTAGTTGAGGCTGGGACTATCCCAACGTTTAAGAAACAGTTGGACAGGTACATGGATAAGACAAATTGGGATGGATATGGACCAAGCGCAGGCAGGTGGACTAGTATAGCTGGCCGGTGTGGGTAAGTTGGGCCGAAGGGCCTGTTTCCACTCTCTATAAATCTCCATGATTCTATGATTCAATGACTTTATGAGAGGGATATGGGTCAACCGTGGGGAAATGGAACTAGCTTAGATGGGGAGCATCTTGGTTGGCATGGAGGAGTTGGGCCGAAGGGCCTTTTTCCATGATGTATGATTCTAAGGTAAGCAGAAGTGAATCCCCTGTCATCCTCTAGGCTTGTATTCACTGGAGTTTAGAAGGATGAGGGGGGATCTTATAGAAACATATAAAATTATAAAAGGACCGGACAGGATAGATGCAGGAAAAATGTTCCCATTGTTGGGCGAGTCCAGAACCAGGGGCCACAGTCTTAGAATAAAGGCAAGGCCATTTAAGACTGAGGTGAGAAAAAACTCTTTCACCCAGAGAGTTGTGAATTTGTGGAATTCCCTGCCACAGAGGGCAGTGGAGGCCAAATCACTGGATGGATTTAAGAGAGAGTTAGATAGAGCTCTAGGGGCTAGTGGAGTCAAGGGATATGGGGAGAAGGCAGGCACTGGTTATTGATTGGGGGGCGATCGGCCATGATCACAATGAATGGCGGTGCTGGCTCGGAGGGCCGAATGGCCCCCTCCTGCACCTTTTTTTCTATGTTTCTACAAGCAGGAGAACACAACGCTGTCTTAAAACCTCACAAGAGTTCCTCACCAGAAGGTTGCCACTGATGTGATTATACGGGGCTAATAATGGCAAGTCATCTTTCATCTGATGCCCAGTCACAAACAGAATATGAATTGTACTTGACAGAGCAGCAACAAGACGTTATCTGCCTTTTTATATTCATAGAAGTATATTCATACTTTCAGCACACTGAGCCGCTCCTCAACACATTTGATTTGGAAGCAAACGGGCTTATTATTGCCAGAGAGATGACTGCATTATTAGTGATGAATAGAATTATTCACCCGAAGAGTTTTATGCTGGCCTTGCTTCTGATGTACACCCGCACTGCTGGAACTTAAGGCACCGTGAGAGCTTGTACAGCAGTGTGTGTGTATGGCCATATCAGTCAGCCAAGGATGTCTAGCCCAAAGCAACATGGATATAAATTAGTCGTAGAATGGATGCACGGTGGAGCAGCGATGGAGCTGATGCCCGGGTTCGATCCTGACTACGGGTGCTGCCTGCACGCAGTTTGTATGTTTCTACGGAGCATGCAGGTACAGCAGGCAGTGAATAAAATGAATGGCATTTTTTTTTTTTTCAAAGTCAAAAGTCAAACAAACTTTATTGTCATTTAGAAATACATCGATATATGCAGTTCCAAACAAAATTCCGTTGCATTTCATAACAAGAGGAGTTGAGTATCGGAGCAAAGAGGTCCTTCTGCAGTTGTACAGGGTCTTAGTGAGACCTCACCTGGAGTATTGTGCGCAGTTTTGGCCTCCTAATTTGAGGAAGGACATTTTTGCTTTTGAGGGAGTGCAGCGTAGGTTCACAAGGTTCATTTCCCGGGATGGTGGGACTGTCATATGCTGAGAGAATGGAGCGGCTGGGATTTGTATACTCTGGAATTTAGAAGGATGAGAGGGGATCTTTTTGCCACATATAAGATTATAAAGGGTTTGGACGCACTAGAGGCAGGAGACATGTCCCTGATGGTGGGGGAGTCAAGAATCAGGGGCCACAGTTTAAGAATAAGGAGTAAGCCATTTAGAACAGAGATGAGGAAACACTTTTTCACACAGAGAGTTGTGAGTCTGTGGAATTCTCTGCCTCAGAGGGCGGTGGAGGCCAGTTCTCTGGATGCTTTCAAGAGGGGGCTAGGTAGGGCTCTTAAAGATAGTGGAGGCAGGGGATATGGGAGGAACGGGGTACTGATTGTGGATGATCAGCCATGATCACATTGAATGGCGGTGCTGGCTCGAAGGGCCGAATGGCCTACTTCTGCACCTATTGTCTATTGTCACCCTTCATCCTCCTGCACCCAAAGGAATAGAGTCATCGAGCGATACAGTGTAGAAACAGGCCCACTCCGGCCAACATGTCCTAGCTACACTGGTCCCACCTGCCTGTGCTGGGTCCATATCCCTCCAAATAAAGCCCTAGCCTGCTCAACCTCTCCCTATAACCCAGAACCTCGAGTCCTGGCAACATCCTCGTAAATCCTCTGGGCACCCTTTCCAACTTGACAACGCTCTTGTTATCCACTTAGAGAGGTTTTATCCGTCCTGTTCTTTTGCATTTATGCACTTCGAAAGAGGGTTCAAACTAACAATTCTGTTGCATCTGAACCTTGTTGGCAGCCAACTTGATCATGGTACTAAAGAAGGAAATGCAGATGCTGGAAAATCGATTTCAGACTGAAGAAGGGTTACGGCCCGAAACGTTGCCTATCTCCTTCGCTCCATAGATGCTGCTGCACCCGCTGAGTTTCTCCAGCATTTTGTGATCATGGTGCTTATCTGTATTCAGACATTTACCTTCCTAAGGGTTAGGCAGCTGTGCTCCATGAGATAACAGAATCCTTCTTCACTGTACAATGAACTAACTCAGTGTTCAAGTGAACACAAGCAGTCAACATAACGTCACCACCCATCTACGTCACGTTTCCTATCCTACTAAGAGTTGGAGTTGAGGTCGTAGGAGGTAGTTGAGGCAGGTAATGTAACAGTATTTAAAAGACACTCGGCAGATGCATGCATAGGAGATGGACGCAATAAAGCTGGAGTAACTCAGTGGGACAGGCAGCATCTCTGGAGAGAAGGAACGGGTGACGTTTCGGGTCGAGACCCTTCTTCAGACACTTCTCTCCAGAGATGCTGCCCATCCCACTGAGTTACTCCAGCTTTTTATGTCTATCTTCGGTTTAATCCAGCATCTGCAGTCCCTTCCTTCACATGGAGAGGGAAGGTTTAGAGGGATAAGGGCCAAACGCAGGGAGATGGGTTGAGATTAGGTGGAGCATATTGGTCGCCATGGATGTGTTGAGCCCAGGGTCTTGTCTTCGTGCTGGATGGCTCCATAACTCCATGGAGCATTCAATGGTGCAGCATAGTTCAGTTTACTTTACAGATACAACATGGAAACAGGCCCTTTGGCCCACCGAGTCTGTGCCGACCGGAGATCACCCCGTATACTACCACTATCCCGCACACGAAGGACAAATTAAAACCTTACAGAAGCCAAAATAACCGACAAACCTGCACGTCTTTGGAGTGTGGGAGGAAACCAGAGCACCCGTAGAAAACCTACGCGGTCACGGGGGAGAATGAACAAAGTCCGTACAGACGGCGCCTGTAGTCGGTATCAAACCCGTGTCTCTGGCGCTGTGAGGCAGCAACTCTATCGCCCTCTAGTGCTGGATTTTCCACCCTGGGGAAAAAAGGTCTACCTTCATAATCAGCAGAATGCAGCGCGGTATAAAAACCTCAGAAGAGTTCCACACCTGGAGGTTGTCTCTGTTGTGATTAAATGGTGTAATAATGCTAAGTCATCTTTCATATGATCTGCAGTTGCACGCAGAGTTGTACCTTGACAGAGCATTAACAAGGCATGTCTGTCATTGTATATTAGTCATGGAGTTATACAGCCTGGAAACAGGCCCTTCGGCCCAACTCGCCCACACCGGCCAACAATGTCCCAGCTACACTGGTCCAACCTGCCCGCGCTTGGTCCATAACCCTCCAAACCTGTCCTATCCATGTACCTGTCTAACTGTTTCTTAAACGTTGGGGTAGTCCCAGCCTCAACTACCTCCTCTGGCAGCTCGTTCAGCTTCACCTTAAACCTATTAGTTTAGTTTAGTTTAGGGATGCTTTTTCACACAAAGGGTGGTGGGTGTATGGAACGAGCTGGAATGGGAAGGGACGAGTGAACCAGGGAGTTGTGGAGGGAATGGTCTCTGCGGGAAGGAGAAAGGGGTGAAGATGGTCACCGAGTCTCCGCTCGAATTCGCCGCTTGGACACGCTAGAGGCAGGAAACATGTTCCCGATGTTGGGGCTAGTCCAGAACCTGGGGCCACAGTTTAAGAATAAGGAGTAAGCCATTTAGAACGGAGATGAGGAGACACTTTTTCTCACAGAGAGTGGGGAGTCTGTGGAATTCTCTGCCTCAGAGGGCGGTGGTGGCCGGTTCTCTGGATGCTTTCAAGAGAGAGCTAGATAGGGCTCTTAAAGATAGTGGAGTCATGGGATATGGGGAGAAGCAGGAACAGGGTACTGATTGTGGATGATCAGCTATGATCACATTGAATGGTGGTGCTGGCTCGAAGGGCCGAATGGCCTTCCTCCTGCACCTATTGTCTATTGTCACCCCTCATCCTCCTGCACTCCAAGGAATAGAGTCACCGAGCGATACAGTGTGGAAACAGGCCCACTCCGGCCAACATGTCCTAGCTACACTGGTCCCACCTGCCTGTGCTGGGTCCATATCCCTCCAAATAAAGCCCTAGCCTGCTCAACCACTCCCTATAACCCAGAACCTCGAGTCCAGGCAACATCCTCGCAAATCCTCTGGGCACCCTTTCCAACTTGACAACGCTCTTTTTTTTATCGTGTTGCAGCTCCTCAGTGGAGGAATGCAGGGAAGATTGATCAAGGAAGGCATCATTATATTGGGTTTGAAAGCTCAGGAACTTGCCAACTTACCCATGGACTACAAGCATCTTAAATGCCCTGCAGAACACTGAATTATACATTTCTCCAAATTCTTTGATCTCAAGAGAATATATACTTGAGATCAAAGTCGTAAATCAGTGATTTGGGCTTTGGCTCTGCATAATACAAGCCATTTTCTTGTTCATCTGATCATCAAGGATTAGTCTGCAGCAATTTATATCTGTGTATATCGTTCGATGGAAATTTCTCTTGTTATCCACTTAGAGAGGTTTTATCCGTCCTGTTCCTTTGCATTTATGCACTTCGAAAGAGGGTTCAAACTAACAATTTTGTTGCATCTGAACCTTGTTGGCAGCCAACTTGATCATGGTGCTAATCTGTATTCAGACATTTACCTTCCTAAGGGTTAGGCAGCTGTGCTCCATGAGATAACAGAGTCCTTCTTCACTGTACAATAAACTAACTCAGTGTTCAAGTGAACACAAGCAGTCAACATAACGTCACTTCACCCATCTACGTGGTACCCATCTAACCGAATGCCGTTCTGTCCAAAAGTCAAATGAAGGACATGGCATTGGGTTTGTTGGCTTGTAGGCGACGCAGGCTTTTTCGGTTAGGTGGATTTTCGGCTGAGCGGCCATCCGGTGATTTGCTTTTAGCCGACGCAGCCTTTCGTTTCGTTGGCATTTCCGCTTTGTTTCCATTTGGCTATTTGGCTTCAACTTCTTTGCTTCATCTTCTCGTCCGTCGACGCTACGTCTGTACACGCATTTACGTCACGTTTCCTCTGCCACAGAAGGTAGTTGAGGCCAGTTCATTGGCTGTATTTAAGAGGGCGTTAGATGTGGCCCTTGTGGCTAAAGGGATCAGGGGGTATGGAGAGAAGGCAGGTACGGGATACTGAGTTGGATGATCAGCCGTGATCACATTGAATGGCGGTGCAGGCTCGAAGGGCCGAATGGCCTACTCCTGCACCTATTTTTCTATGTTTCTATGTTTCTATGTTTCCTGGCCTACTAAGAGTTGGAGTTGAGGTCGTAGGAGGTAGTTGAGGCAGGTCCTGTAATGGTATTTAAAAGACACTTCGGCAGATCATGCATTTGAGATGGACGCAATAAAGCTGGAGTAACTCAGCGGGGCAGGCAGCATCTGTGGGGCGAAGGAACGGGTGATGTTTCGGGTCGAGACCCTTCTTCAGACGCCTCTCTCCGGAGATGCTGCCCGTCCCACTGAGTTACTCCAGCTTTTTGTGTCTATCTTCGGTTTAAACCAGCATCTGCAGTCCCTTCCTTCACATGGAGAGGGAAGGTTTAGAGGGATATGGGCCAAACGAAGGGAGATGGGTTGAGATTAGGTGGAGCATATTGGTCACCGCGGATGTGTTGAGCCCAGGGTCTTGTCTCCGTGCTGGATGGCTCTATAACTACAAGGTGAGTGGACATGCATGCCCTGTCATACTAGCATGGAGCATAGAACGGTGCAGCATAGTTCAGTTTACTTTAGAGATACAGCACGGAAACAGGCCCTTCGGCCCACCGAGTCCGTGCCGACCAGCGCTCCTCGCACGTTAACACTATCCTACACCCACTAGGCACAGTTTTTACATTTACCAAGACAATTAACCTACAAACATGTACGTCTTTCGAGTGTGAGAGGAAACCGAAGATCTCGGAGAAAACTCACGTAGGTCACGGGGAGAACGTACAAACTCCATACACACAGCACCCGTAGTCGGGATTGTACCCGGGTCTCTGGCGCTGCATTCGCTGTAAGGCAGCGACTCTACCGCTGCGCCACCGTGACCTCACTGTGATGGAAGGCGATAAAGTCCAGTCATCTTCTTCCTTTGTTCACCCGTGGTCGGGGTCCATGAACCCTCCACAGTTGCTGACGGTACAAGCCCTCTTGTCGGGATGATGGAAACTACGACGCCGGGACAGATCGGAACACTCCGCGGCGTGGAGCTCCCGAGTCGGCCTCTTCTTACCGGAGACCGCGGTGGCTTCACGGTGTTAAAGTCCACGGGCCCCAAGGTCGGTGCACTTCCACAGCGATCCTTGGCAAAGGAGCGCCCACTCCGTGATGGTAAGTCCGCGCCGCGCTTGCGGCTTGTAGCTCCGGGCCGGTCTCCAGGAAAGGCCGCACCAAGTGCTTATCTAAAATTATAATAAACACTACAATTTTATCGGCCTCCCCTACCACCCGTGGCAAAGCATTCTAGACCACCCCGTCACAGTCTGTGTAAAACAACTTGCCTTTAGACAATAGACAATAGACAATAGGTGCAGGAGTAGGCCATTTGGTCCTTCGAGCCAGCACCGCCATTCAATGTGATCATGGCTGATCATCCCCAATCAGTACCCCGTTCCTGCCTTCTCCCCATATCCCCTGACTCCGCTATCTTTAAGAGCCGTATCTAGCTCTCTCTTGAAAGTATCCAGAGAACCTGCCTCCACCACCCTCTAAGAATTCCACAGATTCACATCTCTCTGTGAGAAAAAGTGTTTCCTCGTCTCCGTTCTAAATGGCCTACTCCTTAGTCTCAAACTGTGGCCCCTGGTTCTGGACTCCCCCAACATTTAGAACATGTTAGATTAGATTAGATTAGATTAGATTCTTTATTTGTCATTCAGACCTTTCGGTCCGAACGAAACTCTGTTTCCCTGCAGTCATACATATAATTAAAAATAAATAAGTAAAAAAAATGACAGAACACACAATAAACACAAATTTAACATCCACCACAGTGAGTTCACCAAACACCTCCTCACTGTGGTGGAAGGCAAAGTCTTAAAGTCTGTGTCTCTTCCCTCTTTGTTTCCCTCTGCGCCGAGGTGATCCAGGCCTCAGATGCCGCGACCGCACTGGGCGATGGTAAGTCAGTCCCGCGGTTCAACCGAGCTCCACGAATGGGCCGGTTCAACTCCGCGGCCTGGTGGGTCCACCGGGCCCGTGGTTGGGCCGCTGCAACCGCTCCGGTACCAAGTCGGGTCGCCGCCCCGGGACCGAGTCGGGTTTCCGCCGCCGCTGTCGCCGCCGCTGCTGGAACCACTCCGGTAGTCGGGCCGCCGCTGCTGCTGCTGCCGCCGCCACCGCTGCTGGAACCGCTCCGGTAGTCGGGCCGCTGCTGCCGCCGCCGCCGCTGCTGGAACCGCTCCGGGAGTCGGGCCGCTGCTGCCGCCGCCGCCGCTGCTGGAACCGCTCCGCTAGTCACTGGAACCGCTCTGGGAGTCGGGCCGCTGCTGCCGCCGCCGCCGCTGCTGGAACCACTCCGGTAGTCGGGCCGCCGCCGCCGCCGCTGCTGGAACTGCTCCGGGAGTCGGGCCGCCGCCGCCGCCGCCGGAACCGCTCCGGGAGTCGGGCCGCCGCCGCTGCTGCCGCCGCCGCTGCTGGAACCGCTCCGGGCCCGAGGCCGCCAGCTCCGCCATTAGGCCTCGGCGCAGACAGAGACGGGGAATACGACAGAAAGTCGCACCCCCCCCCTCAGAAGGAAGAGACCCGGACATGTTACTCCCCCCCCCACCCACATACACACACAATCCAACAACACGTCATTGGAGTGTGGGAGGAAACCAGAGCACCCGTAGAAGACCCACGCGGTCACGGGGAGAACGTACAAGTTCGGGTTCAAGTTCAAGTGAGTTTATTGTTATGTGTCCCTGATAGGACAATGAAATTCTTGCTTTGCTTCAGCACAACAGAACATAGTAGGCATTGACTACAAAACAGATCAGTGTGTCCATATACCATTATATAAATATATACACACATGAATAAATAAACTGATAAAGTGCAAATAACAGATAATGGGTTATTAATGATCATAGTTTTGTCCGAGCCAGGTTTAATAGCCTGATGGCTGTGGGGAAGTAGCTATTCCTGAACCTGGTCGTTGCAGTCTTCAGGCTCCTGTACCTTCTACCTGAAGGTAGCGGGTAGATGAGTGTGTGGCCAGGATGGTGTGGACCTTTGAAGATACTGCCAGCCCTTTTGAGGCAGCGACTGCGGTAAACTCCGTACAGACAGCACCTGTAGTCGGTATCGAACCCGTGTCTCTGGCGCTGTGAGGCAGCAACTCTATCGCCCTCTAGTGCTGGATTTTCCACCCTGGGGAAAAAGGTCTACCTTCATAATCAGCAGAATACAGCGCGGTATAAAAACCTCAGAAGAGTTCCACACCTGGAGGTTGTCTCTGTTGTGATTAAATGGTGTAATAATGCTAAGTCATCTTTCATATGATCTGCAGTTGCACGCAGAGTTGTACCTTGACAGATCATTAACAAGGCATGTCTGTCATTGTATATTAGTCATGGACTTATACAGCCTGGAAACAGGCCCTTCGGCCCAACTCACCCACACCGGCCAACAATGTCCCAGCTACACTAGTCCAACCTGCCCGTGCTTGGTCCATATCCCTCCAAACCTGTCCTATCCATGTACCTGTCTAACTGTTTCTTAAATGTTGGGGTAGTCCCAGCCTCAACTACCTCCTCTGGCAGCTCGTTCAGCTTCACCTTAAACCTATTAGTTTAGTTTAGTTTAGGGATGCTTTTTCACACAAAGGGTGGTGGGTGTATGGAACGAGCTGGAATGGGAAGGGACGAGTGAACCAGGGAGTTGTGGAGGGAATGGTCTCTGCGGGAAGGAGAAAGGGGTAAAGATGGTCACCGAGTCTCCGCTCGAATTCGCCGCTTGGACACGCTAGAGGCAGGAAACATGTTCCAGATGTTGGGGGAGTCCAGAACCAGGGGCCACAGTTTAAGAATAAGGAGTAAGCCATTTAGAACGGAGACGAGGAGACACTTTTTTGGTGGAGGCAGGTTCTCTGGATGCTTTCAAGAGAGAGCTACATAAGGCTCTTAAAAATAGCGGAGTCAGGGGATATGGGGAGAAGGCAGGAACGGGGTACTGATTGGGGATGATCAGCCACGATCACATTGAATGGCGGTGCTGGCTCGAAGGGCCAAATGACCTACTCCTGCACCTATTGTCTATTGTCTATTGTCTAATGTACAGAAGCCACATTGGTATTTTATTCTCAATTTTCTGAAGTCATAAGTGAAAGGAGTAGAATTAGGCCTTTCGGCCTACCAAGTCTACTGCGCCATTCAGTCATGGCTGATCTATCTCTCCCATTCTCCTGCCTTCTCCCCATCACCTCTGAAAACCGTACTAATCCAAATCTATCTACGGTAGCTCTGCCTTAAAAATGTCCTCCACAGCCTTTTGTGGCAAAGAATTCCACCCTCTGCCTAAAGATATTCCTCCTCATCTCCTTCCTGAAGGTACGTCCTTTAATTCTGAGGCTGTGACTCCCTGCTCCGAGACTCTCCCACAAGTGGAAACATCCTCTCCGCATCCACTCTATCCAGGCCTTTCACTATTCGGTAAGTTTCAATGAGATCTTTCCAAAGTGAGAGTGGAACTTCGAACTCGGAAGCAAGATATGAAACAATGATAAGAACTGATCCATCCTAATACACCTACATCCATCCTATAAGACATCGCTTGCCACTGTAAAACCTGAGGATTGTTTATTAAATGCAACTGATGAATGTTAATCCCTGGGAATCAGTTTAGTTTCACTCTGACTGATTGCAGCAGTTTTAAATATATCACAGGGAATACTGTAAGATTTATAACTCTATCAGTTAAATCCCTCGAGTACATTTCCTCATGCTTTGCGAAATCTGTGCAAGCAAAATCAAAGAGGCTATGGAATTTATTTTAATATATCACAGAAGAATTATTAAAAACGATCTTTAGGTTTTAGTTCAGTTTAAGAATTGGCTAGCACGGTGGCGCAGCGGTAGAGCTACTGCCGTACGGCGCCAGAGGCCCGGGTTCGATCCCGACCACGGGCGCTTCCTGTACGGTTCCGTTTGTGGCCTTCTCCCCGTGACCTGCGTGGGTTTTCTCCGAGATCTTCGGTTTTGGTAGAAATGTGAAAAAGCTGTTCCTAGTGTGTGTTGGGTAGTGTTAAGATCGCTGGTCGGCGCGGACTCGGTGGGCCGAAGGGCCTGTTTCTCTAAGCTAATCTAAACTAAAGAAGATTTTTAATGTTTCTCAGTATAAATTGGCATCAAGGAACATGAGGTTCAAACAGTCTTATTTCTAATTTGATGGCTCTTGGGTAAAAGCAAAGATGCCACCCATATACCGTATCAAAATGTATTTGGAAGTTTAGACACATGGAACTGCAGATGCTGGAACTTTGTGTAAAATACCAAGTGCTGGCGTAACTCAGCAGGTTGGACAGCATCTGTGGAGAACATGGAAACTTAATCTAGAGGAATAGGTGACGTTTTGGGTCAAGCCCCTTCTTCAGAAGTCCTGAAGCATCACCTATTCCTTTTCTCCAGATATGCTACCTGACCCGCTAAGTTACTCCAGCCTTTTGTGTCTGTCTTCGGTTTAAAGCAGCATCTGCAGTTCCTCGCTACATATGGATAGTTGCTCATTTCGGGTCTGAAGACAGGCGGCACGGTGGTGCAGCGGTAGAGTTGCTGCCTTAAGGGTCTGTCCTACCAGCATGCAACTCTATGCGATGAGCGCGACCTAACGTGGTCGCTTGAGCCGTCCGGCGTCGCAGGGCCGGTCCCACTTCGATCGCCGGAGCCGTGCGGAATTGTGCGGAGTTCGTCCCGACATCGCGCGGGGCTCCGAAAAACTGACTACGTTCAAAAATTCCGCGCGGCAACGGCTTGTCGGCTCGCAGTCGCCTCGACGCATGACACACCACCTCGACATCGTGCCTCCGTGAACCTATCTGTAGGTGCCTCCGTGACCCTCTATGTGTGTGGCTCCGTGGTCCTCTGTGTGTGTGTGTGCCTCTGTGTCCCTCTCTGTGTGCCCCTCTCTGTCCTGGCGAACTTACCTTAGACTTCGCTCCAAGTTCGCCTCACTTGGCGCCGCGTTGCGCCACTCACCCGACCTCCGCGCGGCCCTCGCTACCGGTTTGGTTGCTCTTGCCGCATGCAGGCGCATGCTGGTGCGAACAGCCCTGTACAGGGGATCACCCGACTTCCGCGCGGCCCCCGCTTCTAGTTTGATCGCGCTCATCGCATGGAGTTGGATGCTGGAAGCACAGGCCCTTTA
The DNA here is from genome assembly GCA_963514005.1 of Raja brachyura. Next base: position 5,657,495 of record OY740786.1, read on the forward strand.
CAGCGCCAGAGACCCTGGTTCAATCCTGACTCCGGGTGCTGTCTGTACAGAGTTTGTACGTTCTCCCCGTGACCTGCGTGGACTTCCTCCGGGTGCTCTGGTTTCCTTCCACACTCCAAAGACGTGCAGGTTGGTAGGTTAATTGGCTTGGTATAAATGTAAAATTGTCCCTAGTGTGTTTAGGGTAGCGTTAAAGTGCGGGGATGGCTGGTCGGGGCGTGGACTCGGTGGGCCGAAGGGCCTGTTTCCACGCTGTATCTCTAAACTCAACTAAAAAAAAACTATATTTGACATTTTAATCATCACCTGCATTCTGAATAGCAATGCGCCAAGTTACAATTATACAGCAACATTTTACGATGTCCCAAGAAATAATTATCAAACAGAATGTGATGTTCCCTGAGTGGGAATAACCTCACAGGTAATGAGAAAGTCCTCAACCTGATGACCCATTTGTATTTGGCATTAATCAACAGGAAAATCGTTTGACCAAGGCTGAGAAACTTGTATGCAACCTTCCAAAAATACATTGCAGTTGCAAATGATTTCAACTTGAGTCTCAGCGTCGTAGAACCATACAGCACGGTAACAGGCCCTTCGGCCCAACTCAGTTTAGTTTGCCGCCACGTGTACCGAGGTACAGTGAAAAGCTTTTGTTGCGTGCTAATCAGTCGGCGTGAAAGGCAACACATGATTACAATCTCTCTACATCGGTGAGACCAAGCGCGGGCTCGGCGATCGCTTCGCCCAACACCTCCGCTCAGTTCCTGCTAACCAACCTGATCTCTGGGTTGCTCAGCAATTCAACTCCCCCTCCCATTCCCAATCTGATCTCTCTGTCCTGGGCCTCCTCCATTGCCGGAGTGAGGCCCCACCGCAAATTGGAGGAGCAGCACCTCATATTTCGCTTGGGCAGTTTACACCCCAGCGGTATGAACATTGACCTCTCCAATTTCAGGTAGTCCCTGCTTTCTCCCTCCTTCCCCTCCCCTTCCCAGCTCTCCCACAAAGCCTACTGTCCCCATCTCTTCCTTTCTTTTTCCCGACCCCCCCCCCCCGACATCAGTCTGAAGAAGGGTCTCGACCCACAATGTCACATATTCCTTCTCTCCAGAGATGCTGCCTCACCCGCTGAGTTACTCCAGCTTTTCGTGTCAATGTAGAGTCAAGGTGCAGCTAGTACAGTTGAATCAAAGATAGTCCGAGGGTCACCAATGAGGTAGATAGTAGTTCAGCACTGCTCTCTGGTTGTGGGAGGATGATTCAGCTGCTTGATAACATCTGGGAAGAAACTGTCGTTCATGCCAGCAACTCATCCATGTCGACCAAGATGCCCCATTTCAACTAGTCCCATTTGCCTGCATTTGGCCCATATCCGGAGAATCATAGAGTCATCATGTGTTACAACATGGAAACAGGCCCTTCGGCACAACTTGCCCACACCGGCCAACATGTCCCAGCTACACTAGTTCCACCTGCTTGCGTTTGGTCCATATCCCTCCAAACCTGTCCTAAGCATGTACCTGTCTAACTGTCTCTTAAATGATGGGAGAGTCCCAGCCTCAACTACTTCCTCTGGCAGCTTGTTCCATACACCCATCATCCTTTTTTATGTGAAAAAGTTATCCCTCAGATTCCTGTTGAATCTTTTCTCCGTCACTTCAAATCTATGTCCTCTGGTCCTTGATTCATCTACTCTGGGCAAGAGACTCTGAGGCTTTAAACTTTTCCTATCCATTTACCTGTCCAAGTGTCTTTTAACTGCCATAGAAATGTAGAAACATGGAAAAATAGGTGCAGGAGCAGATCATTCCGCCCTTCGAGCCAGCACCACCATTCAACGTGACCATAGCTGATCATCTAAAATCAGTACCTCGTTCCTGCTTTTCCTCCCATATCCCTTGATTCCTTTAGCCCTAAGAGGGAAATCTAGCTCTCTCTTGAAAACATCCAGTGAATTGGCCTGCACTGCCTTCTGTGGCAGAGAATTCCACACATTCACAACTCTCTGGGTGAAGAATATTTTCCTTATCTCTGTCCTAAATGGCTTACCCCTTATTCCTAAACAGTTACCCCTGCTTCTGGACTCCCACCAACATCGGGCACTGTTATAATACCTGCCTCAACTACCTCCTCCGGCAGCTCATTCCAAATGCCCTTCACCATCTGAATGAAAAGATTGCCCCTCAGGTTCCTATTAATTTTTTTCATTGGAGATACAGCATGGAAACAGGCCCTTCGGCTCACTGGGTCCGCGCCGACCAGCGATCCCCGCACATTAACACTACCCTACACCCATTAGGGACAATTTTTACATTTACCAAGCCAATTAACCTAAAGACCTGCACGCCTGGGAGGAAACCGCAGATCTCGGAGAAAACCCACGCATGTCACGGGGAGAACGTGCAAACTCCGTGCAGACAGCGACCGTAGTCGGGATCGAACCCGGGTATTGATTGGGGATGATCAGCCATGATCACATTAAATGACGGTGCTGGCTCGAAGGGCTGAATGGCCTACTCCTGCACCTATGGTCTATTGTCTCTGGCACTGCATTTGCTGTAAGGCAGCAACTCCACCGCTGCACCACCGTGACCGCCCTTCTCATCTTAAACCCATGTCGTCTGGTTTTTGATTCCCGTATCCACTGTGCATTCACCCTGTCTATTCCTCTCTTGATCTTGTGCCCCTCTATAAGATCTCTCCTCAGCCTCCTGTGCCCTGGTGCAACAAATTCCTTGCCTCCCCACACATTCCTGGTAGTTTATGCCTTTGAGTTCTGAAAAAAAATTTTTTGTGAGTCTTCTCTGCACCCTTTCCAGCTTAATGGCAACCTTCCCATTGCCAGCTGACCAAACCTGAACACACTATGCTCCAAATGTGTTAAACGGTCCTCTATTTCATTTCGGAGTCACGTGAGTGACTTCGTGAAGAGCCCGCCAGCGCGCATGCTCGACATATCGTCGTATCGCGTTGCTGCGATGGCTGGCGGTGGAGCGCGCTCCTCGCCAGCCCTTCAGAAGGGGCCACGGAGGTAAGTATCCTACCTTTAGTTGGTGGTCCTTGTTGTTGGTTATGTCTTGCAGCAAGGACATGGATGGGAGTTCCAAGGGCCGGAGGGAGTCAGGACGAGTTCGCCGGTCAACAGTTCCGGGGCCTTTACCATCGGCAGTACCTGCAACGCAGGCCGGGACTCAGGCGGAGATGTGGGTAAGCCCTGTGTTTACAGGTCCGGTTCCGCCAGCACACCACAGCTCGAAGGAGTTCGACGAGGAGGAGTGTGGTGTGCCGCCAGAGCAGGGGGACCCTGCCATGGCAGTCAGGTCGTCAGCGGGCTCGCTGGCGACCTCGAGCAGGGTGCGTGCGGCTGCACGGCCCGTTCCACTCAGCCCTCCGAGTAGGGGAAGGGCAGCAGCCCAGAAGCCTAACCCTGCCAGGGCTAAGGCATTGCCTGACACGGAGGAGCGGTCAAGTTCCAGGGCGAGACCCGGGGCGGCTGTGAGGTCCAGCCGGCACACCCCGACTCTCGACGCCGGGACGGGTCGGTTGAGTCGGGTCTCGTCACGGTCGCCGAGCCCCCCATGGATGGGTGGGCGAGACCATGCGTCGGCAAAGTCCACAATGTGGGCAGCCGGCAAGCCTGCGCGGGTTTCAGGCAGCCATGCTTCGGCTGGGGCCGACACCACGCCGCAAGTGCCCTTAGTGGCAGCGGCTTCAGCTCCCGCTAAACGGAGGCGGTTGAACACGCCCGCGCGGGAATCGCGCAGTTTCGCCTCGGCGGCTGTTAGCGACAACTACCGGCACCGGCTGGGCCTCGATGAGGTGCGGGCCGATGATAGGAGCCCGGTTTCTTTTCAGAGACGGAGGACTCCGACCACCTGAGTGTTCAGGGTGAAGGGCGTATTGACCGTATGGAGCGGCTGCTGGAGCTCCTGCTTCAACGTCAACTACAGCAGGGCAGCAACAGGCACAGGGCGTCGTCACCAGCCTCTACCTTCAGCCTGGAGCAGCAGGAGGAGGAGGTTTTGGTGGATTCCATACCACCTCCGTTGGAGGTGCCAGCGGAGGATCTTCTGGATGTGGCGACCAAATTTGCGGCCCCACATTCATCTGGACTTCCTTTAAACGCAAAGCTGGCAGCCACTGTGGACTTTCTTAACAACCAGCAACTACAGGAAGAAGTCCTCATTCAGGCAATGAGCCGTCACAAGGCTCCATCCAATTGCAACTCCCTCAACGTGCCTGTGGTCAATACGCCGATATGGGGCAACATCAGTGCGGCTATCCGTCAACAAGAGGTAAAATTGCAGCGGATCCTGAAGCTCCTCCGAACTGAATTTGGACCAGGAAGATGCTCTGGCCCTCCTGTGCGCGACCCAGTACGAAATCAACGGGTTTCGCAAAAACAGCATCCGCACCGCCGCCGCCGCCGCCCCGTCAACTCTTTGGGGAGGACCTCTCGAAGAGAGTCAAAGAGCTTGACGAACAAGCCAAAACAGTGGGGATCATGCGCTCTCAGAGTGCCCCCACACCGTCAGGCTCAAAAGCTCCATACATTCGCTCACGAGGGTCTGCTAGTACCTCGACGAGGATCCACCCTCAAGCTCCACAACGACAGCAACATCAGACCCAGCACCAGGGGTCTTTTTTAGGACAGGGTCGGCAGAGACCCTGGTGGAAAACGAAGACGCCGCGCCCTCAAGCCAACCCAGCACCTCCACATCCACCCACACGTGTCAAGGACCGCCGGTAACCACGGAGGTGAGGGGGTCTGGTTCTCTCTTTTCTCTTTGTTTAACTTCACATGTTGGTGGTCGCCTTCGGTTGTTTTTGGGTGCATGGAGTAATTTTACTGGTGACGAGTATGTGTTGCAGAATATTCAGGGGCATAAAATTGAGTTTATTAATGGCGACATTCCTCCATCCCAGCACATGCCCGGTCGAACGTTTAAATTATCTGCTGCAGAACAGGCAGCAGGCTACAAGGAAATTTTAAGGCTTGAACAGAAGGGAGTGATTGAGAAAGCGGTGCATGAGCCAGTTGAATTTGTTTCGAATATATTCACCAGACCTAAGAAGGATGGAGGTTGTCGTGTCATTATTGATCTAACCCGTTTGAATACTTTTGTAACATATACTCATTTTAAAATGGATACGTTTGAAACAGCCAAATCATTGATTTCTCATGGTTGCTTTATGGCATGCATCGATTTGAAAGACGCATACTATTCAGTATCCATCCTGAAATATGACAGGAGGTTTTTGAAATTCATCTGGATGGGGCAACTCTGGCAGTACAAGGTTTTGCCTAATGGGCTCACCACAGCCCCGAGATTGTTCACTAAATTAGTGAAACCAATTATGGCTTATTTGAGACAGCGACATCATATAGTTATGGCCTATTTAGATGATATCTTAATTGTGGGCCACACCCTGGAATTGGCTGAACAGGGAGTTGCAGCTGCTGTCAATATATTTCAACAATTAGGGTTTATTGTCCATCCAGAGAAATCAAAGTTCTGCCCTGCCCAGGTGACTAATTACCTAGGGTTCACGGTGAACTCTATGAGCATGAGGGTTACCATACCAATTAACAAGATTGAGGAGGTTACCCAGGTGTGTCAAGGTTTAATCCGCACCAATATACCATCGATTCGGCATACAGCTACAGTAATTGGTAAGCTTGTAGCTTTGTTTCCGGCAGTGCGATATGGACCTTTGCATTATCAGAGTTTGCAAAGAGCTAAAATTGCTGCGTTAAAACAGGACGCTGGTCATTATGATCGATCAATGCAGCTGCCGTCCGAAGCGATAAATGAGTTGCAATGGTGGGTGTGCCACATTAGCAGCTCATTCAAGCCTATCAGGGAGGCTAATCCGGTGGTATATTTGCAGACTGATGCAAGCTCCAATGGCTGGGGAGCTACGGATAATTGCTCTAGTTGTGGGGGCAGATGGGACACCCTTGAGTCAACGATGTTGTTGACTCAAGGGATTAACTATTTGGAGTTGCTGGCAGCATTCCACGGACTTCGTGCGTATTGTTCCAAGCTTGTTGGAGCACATGTCCGTCTCCAAATAGACAACACCACAGCAGTGGCATACTTAAACCATATGGGTGGTACCAGGTCAGTTTCGTGTGACAAATTGGCTAACTCAATTTGGCTCTGGTGTGTTCAAAGAGACATTTGGATTTCAGCTACCTATTTGCCAGGTGAGCTTAATACTGTGGCGGACACCAGGTCACGCAAATTTAATGACAATATTGAATGGATGTTGCATCCTGAGATTTTTGCTAAAGTCACAGCCAAATTTGGTGAACCGGACATTGACCTTTTTGCGTCACGGTTGAACCATCAGGTACTAACCTACGTTTCATGGGAACCAGATCCTGGGGCTATAGCGCTAGATGCATTCTCGCTGGACTGGGGGAATTGGTTTTTCTATGCCTTCCCCCCGTTTTGCCTCATCAGTCGGGTATTGCGTAAGATTCAGGCAGATGCTGCCAAGGGCATCCTTATTATACCCGACTGGCCCACACAGCCTTGGTATCCGGTGGTCTTTGACATGCTCAACGAACCTTGGGTCCTTTTGAAGGGTTCCCCACAATTGGTTACTCACCCTGTCTCAGGGGAGCCACATCCCTGAACACATGGCTATTTAAATTGTTGGCTTGCAGGTTCTGAACAGGCCGTTAGTCCAATACGGCCTCTCAGCTCGGACCATGGATACCATCGGGGCGTCGTGTCGAGAGTCAACAAGGCGAAGATACCGCCCGCATATTAAGAAGTGGGAAGCCTACTGCAGCCGCTCTCGCATCACGTACGATGACGTGACAATAACCGACGTCCTGGAATTCCTCACGGGGTTGCACCATGATGAACACTTAAGTTACAGTGCCATCAACAGCGCCAGAAGTGCGCTCCAACAGGCTAGTGTCCAGACTCATGCGGGGTATATTCAATATGAATCCGCCTACACCACGCTATAATATCACCTGGGATGTCAGGGATGTATTAAACCTGCTCAGGACGTGGTCTCCCATGGAAGGGCTCCAACTGGACAAACTCACCATGAAGCTGGTGATGTTACTAGCGCTGTCTTCAGCTCAGAGGCACTCACAGACACTACACAAACTTCGTGTCGACAGAATGACTTCTACCCCTACAGAAGTAGTCTTTTTCATTGACGAGCTACTAAAGCAGCATAGACCTGGGTGCACAGGGCTGCAGCTGAAGTTCCCGGCATACCCCGCAGATGCTAGGCTATGTTTAGCCTCACATATCCGCCACTATGTCAAGGTGACGGCACGCATCAGAGGAATGGAGAGATACCTGCTGGTCACTCATAAGAGACCTCATCATCGAGTGACAGTCCAGACGATATCCAGGTGGCTTCGAGTCGTCTTGGGTAAATCAGGTATCGACACTAATGTGTTCAAGTCTCATTCCACCAGGGCTGCATCGACGTCAGCGGCAAGGATTATGGAGGTGCCTATGGACCAAATTCTCACCACAGCAGGATGGGCTAGTGAAGCTGTGTTCCAGCGTTTTTATAACAAGCCTGTTGCTGCTCCTCTACAGTTCGCAGAAGCCGTGCTGAATGCAGGTCAAGAACGTGGAGATGTCCCCGCATGAGGGGTTTTTGATTTGTTATTAATTAATCTGCTCTTGTTTTGCAGTATGAACTATTGAGCAAGTTTGTTCCTCCCATCCATCCCTGGTAGTGGTGTTTCTATAAGATCCCCCCTCAATCTTCTAAATTCCAGCGAGTACAAGCCGAGTCTATCCAGTCTTTCCTCATATGAAAGTCCTGACATCCCAGGCTCTTCTAGCCCGCAAAAGAGGCAGGCGGCTGGTGAGTCTGTGAACCGCAAGAGAAACAGGTTGCAGGGAACACCTCGTTGCAGTACCCTCCACCCCAGGTCCCCAATGTAGAGGGGGAGAATCCCTGCGTAGAGGGACCCCCACCGGGGGCCCTGTAGATGATATGTGTGTACACCTTTAAATATAGTGACATAACCACCGCTAACCACTCCCCTTTTCATCCAGTATAATTATACTGGATGATAAGAGGAGTGGTTAGCGGTGGTTATGTCACTATATTTAAAGGTGTACACACATGTCATCTACTGGCACCCCTCACGACCAGGAGGCAATACCGACCGCCACTTAGTGTCTGGACAGTGGACCAGGGCGAGGAAGTGCAGGGTGTGGAGGAGGAGCCCGTACAGGGCACGCCTCCCTGCGTCTCGGAGGGAGATGAAGGGTGTCGAGGAAAGGCGGTTCAAATTGTGTGGGACCGGCTCCCGGGATGGATTCCGGCGCCTGGGTCTGACGAATACTTCCGGCTGAGCAGGGGTTTGCTCAACCACAGGTACTCCACACGTTTGAGCCCACCCCCCAACACCCGGTGGGGCGGGACAAGGACTGGCTGCTCTCACGCCCGGGCCGTCGCCCTGCGCCAGCGGAGTGGGGGCTTCCGTCGACGGCAACCAGGTTCCCGACTCTCAACAAGTCCCTGTAGAAGCCGGGCATCCCCATCAGGGCTCCCACCATCGGCATCTGTGTACCTCCTTGGCAGTTAGAAAACCGTTGAGGTCATGGTTTGATCGCTCTTTGTCAGAGACCTCCCCCTCGACCTTACCGCCATGGGTGGCCCTACCAGGAGCGTAGCTCCAGACGGCATCGCTCTCAGGATCTCAGGTCCACACAAGCTTCTCCACCACGACAAGGTCACAATCCACGGAGAATACTGAACATAGGCACAGACATACCTAAGCACAAGTGTGGAGGGACAGGGGATTACACTGAGACAGTACACAAGAGTTGTTGAGTTTCCTAAGCTGAAATGTGGCCTCACCAACGTCTTGTACAATTAGGCTCGCCAACGTTCTCACTCCCAAATAGGGGACAAAAGGTCAAAATACGGGACAAATTCCCGACGGCAACTCGTTGACCGACTCGGCCGTGGCTGGGTGAATGATGAGTTGGCCCCGGGTGCTGGACTGCACACAAAGCCCAGCCGGCGGGCCAGCTGAGGCGTTTTGGCCCAGGCCACGCGATGTCGTGCGCAAAGTCCAGCGCCCCGTCCAACTCATGAACCGATGATTGGCCATGAGAAGGAGGGGTGGTGGTGGTGTCGGCGGTCAGCGAAGGTCCGAAGGTCGGACAGCTGGCCGGGCTGCCGACCGACCGACGGGGCCACGGGCAAGACGCTGCTGCTGCTGCTGCTGCACTCCATGGGCTGCACTACGTCCGGACGGGTGAGGCGGGGCCGGGCGCGGCGCTCCGACCCGACAGTCCCCTCCTTTCGAGTAGTAGCGGTCAAATACGGGACAAGGGCGGTCCCGTACGGGACAAACCACTTTAGCCCAATATACGGGATGTCCCGGCTAATACGGGACAGTTGGCCACCCTATCTACAATTGTAACACAACGTCCCAACTTCTATACTTAGTAGGCTGATGAAGGCCAATGTACCATAACCTTCTTGTTCAAGAAGGAACTGATGCTGGAAAATCGAAGGTAGCCAAAAGTGCTGGAGAAACTCAGCGGGTGCGGCAGCATCTATGGAGCGAAGGAAATAGGCAACGTTTCGGGCCGAAACCCTTCTTCACACTGATGTTGTGTGGGGGTGGGCGGGAAGAAGAAAGGAAGAGGAGGAGCCAGAGGGCAGAGAAGGGGAGGAGACAATAAAGGCTCCCTCCGTAACTCCTTGGTCAATTCTTCCTTTCCCACCCGTACCACCCCCTCCCCGGGGACTTTCCCTTGCAGCTGCAAGAGATGCTACACTTGTCGCTTTACCTCCCCCCTCGACTCCATTCAAGGACCCAAGCAGTCTTTCCAGGTGCGACAGAGGTTCACCTGCACCTCCTCCAACCTCATCTAGTGCATCCGCTGCTCTAGATGTCAGCTGATCTACATCGGTCCGCAATAACCAACCTGATCTCCCGGTGGCTCAGCACTTCAACTCCCCCTCCCATTCCGAATCCGACCTCTCTGTCCTGGGCCTCCTCCATGGCCAGAGTGAGCACCACTGTAAATTGGAGGAGCAGCACCTCATATTCCGCTTGGGGCAGTTTATACCCCAGGTCGCTGCAAACTCGATTTTGAAATACATTTTTTCCTCATCTCCTTCCTAAAGCTACGTCCTTTTATTCTGAGGCTGTGCCCTCTGGTCCCCGACTCTCCCACTAGTGGAAACATCCTCTCCACATCCACTCCATCCGGGTCTTTTACTATTCGGTACGTTTCAATGAGGATCCCATTCATCCTTCTAAAACTCCATTAGATGTTATTTATTACCAATTGGTCATTCTATGAATCTGCTGAAAACAGATTGTAGGAACAAAATTACCAGGGGCGTCAAAGGTGGGGTGGCACAGTGGCGCAATGGTAGAGTTGCCCGGGTTCGATCTTGACTACCAGCGTACAAAGTTTGCCCGTTCACCCTGCGACCTGTGTGGGTTTTCTCCGGGTCGTTCCTTTTCCACCCACACTCCAGCGCCGTGCAGGTTTGCAGGTATTAAAATTAATGAGGTTAATTCATAATCATAACCATACTTTATTAGTCAAGTATGTTTTGCAACATACAAGGAATTTAATCTGCCCTACATCTCATACCAATAAAAAGACACGGGACACGCAAAATACATTTTAACATAAACATCCACCACAGTGACTCCTCCACATTCCCCACTGTGATGGAAGGTGAAGAAAAGTTCAATCTCGTCCCTTCTTTGTCCTCCAGCGGTCAGGGGCCTCTAACTGTCCGTTGACGGGACGATCTTACACCCGTAGCCGGCAGCAGGTCTCCTCGTTGGGGCGATCAGGCTCCTGCATCTGGGAAGAGGGGGGGGGGTGGGAATCTCAGCTCTCCCGCGCCGGCCGATCCACCCCGAACTAGTCGAACGTCGTGCAGCTTTTGGGTTAGACAATAAACAATAGACAATAGATAATAGACAATAGGTGCAGGAGCAGGCCATTCGGCCCTCCGAGCCAGCACCGCCATTCAATGTGACCCCAATCAGTACCGCCATCTCGGGAATTAACCTCGTAAACCTACGCTGCACTCCATCAATAGCAAGAATGTCTTTCCTCAAATTAGGGGACCAAAACTGCACACAATACTCCAGGTGTGGTCTCACTAGGGGCACTGTACAACTGCAGAACGATCTCTTTGCTCCTATATTAGATTCCTCTTGTTATAAAGGCCAACATGCCATTCACTTTCTTCACTGCCTGCTGTACCTGCATGCTTACTTTCATAGACTGATGAACAAGGACCCCCCCGATCCCGTTGTACTTCCCCTTTTCCCAACTTGACACCATTTAGATAGTAATCTGCCTTCCTGGTTTTCATACCAAAGTGGATAACCTCACATTTATCCGCATTAAACTTCATCTGCCATGCATCTGCCCACCAGGTTTTAAAATTGCTATATTGCCCCCTAGTGTGTGTAGGTTAGCGTACCAGGTGATCGCTGGGTCCGAGGGTCTGTTTCCATGCTGCTACTGTATAGTCTATAGTCTAAGGCTGGGATGGATGAGACCACCTTACTGCCATGGTTCAGTGTTAGATGGAAACTTGTAAACAAAACTCTCTGTCGACTAAATGAGAGCTTGGAGATCCTTGAGGACACTGGAGAGGTCACTGAACCTAGTTCTGCATTCCAGTCCAGCTTTTGGTATTGATTTGACTCTGACAGCATGCTCCCTATATCCTTCACCATCTATAACAATATATATATATATATATAGGATTGAGATTTAAAGTTACCAATTCAAGAGGAGGAAATTTATCCCTTGCATGATGATGTCAATATTTATCCCAAACGCAACAGTCCTTGGACAGATATATGGATAGGACATGCTCAGAACCATCGGGCAAAAAATAGAACTTGCTTTTTTTGGCTCATTCTTTATGCCTTTCAGAATATCCCAATGTTCTTAGTTATTGAGTCATGGTCAAAGACTGCGTACTGCCCAAGTTGGCATTCTGAGTTAGTCCCGATAACTTCACCCCATTGCTGCAGCGAATTGTGGACGCAGCCCAGACCATCGCACAAACCAACCTCCCTACTATTTACTCCATCTACATCTCACGCTGCCTCGGCAAGGCCAGCAGCATCATCAAGGACCAGTCTCACCCCGGTCACTCCCTCTTCTCCCCTCTCCCATCGGGCACGAGGTACAGAAGTGTGAAACCGCACACCTCCAGATTCAGGGACAGTTTCTTCCCAGCTGTTCTCAGGCAAGTGAACCATCCTACCACAACCAGAGAGCAGCGCTGAACTACTATCTACTTCAATGGGGACCCTCGGACTATCTTGGTCAGACTCCACTGACTTTATCTTGCAGTAAACGCTATTCACGCTATTCCCTTTATCGTGTATCTGTACACTGCGAATGGGTCGATTGTAATCATGTATTGACTTTTTAGCAGGCAACAAAAGCTGCTCACTGCAGGAAGGAACTGCAGATGCTGGTTACAACCGAAGATAGACACAAAACGCCGGAGTAACTCAGCGGGACAGGCAGCATCTCTGGAGAGAGGGAATGAGTGACGTTTCGGTTCGAGAAAATGATACCAAGCCTCGCCTGATGTACCAGTCTGAAGAAGGGTCTCAACCCCGAAACGTCACCCATTCCTTCCCTCCTGAAAGCCCCTGTCCCACGCTACGAGTTCATTCCAAGAGCTCTCCCGAGTTTGCCCTGATTCGAACTCGGAGATTTACGGTAACGGCCACTCGTCGGTACTCGGGGCTCTCGGGGACATTTTATCAACAATGTTGAAAAATCTTCACGAGTCTTCCCGAGCTTACCTGCCGTTAGCGAGTCTTCCCGAGTACCTGCTGTTAGTGTTACGAGCCGCTAAGAGACGTCCCTGAGCTCCGACGTACCCGCTACGTTCATTCTCCGTGCTTACCACAAGTTTTTTTTTAACTCGGAGGAGCTCTTGGAATGAATTCGTACAGTGGGACAGGGCTATTACAGCGCCTTACTTAAGGCGCTGTCCCACTTTCCCGAGTTACTCACGAACTCTCCCAAGTTTTGCCCTTGAGTCCAACTCGGAGAATTACGGTAATAGCCAAGCGTAGGTACTCGGGGCTATTTTTTTTTACTTGTGGACATTTTTCAACATGTTGAAAAAACGTCCCGACTTACCTGATGCCCCGAGTACCTACGGCTGGCATAACACGCCGCTACGAAATATCTACGGGCTCCTACGGACTTGCTATGGACTCCCACGGACTCTCTACGGACATTCTCCGAGTTTGAATCAATGGGAAAACTCGTGAGAATTCGTGAGTAACTCGGGAAAATGGGACAGGGGCTTTAGACTTTTTCAAACTCGGGAGGGCTCTAGGAATGAACTCGCATCGTGGGACAGGGCCATGAGATGCTGCCTTTTCCCGCTGAGTTAAGGGCCTGTCCCACAAGCATGCAACTCCATGCGATGAGCGCGACCTAACGTGGTCGCTTGAGCCGTCCGGCGTCGCGGGGCCGGTCCCACTTCGATCGCCGGAGCCGTGCGGAATTGTGCGGAGTTCGTCCCGACATCGCGCGGGGCTCCGAAAAACTGACTATGTTCAAAATTTCCGCGCGGCAACAGCTTGTCGGCTCGCATTACACACTGCCTCGACATTGTGCCTCCGTGAACCTATCTGTAGGTGCCTCCGTGACCCTCTATGTGTGTGGCTCCGTGGCCCTCTGTGTGTGTGTGACTCTGTGCCCCTCTCTGTGTGCCCCTCTCTGTCCTGGCGAACTTACCTTAAGACTTCGCTCCAAGTTTGCCTCACTTGGCGCTGCGTTGCGCCACTCACCCGACCTCCGCACAGCCCTCGCTGCCGGTTTGGCCGCACTTGCCGCATGCAGGCACATGCTGGTGGGAACGGCCCTGTACAGGGATCACCCGACCTCCGCGCGGCCCCCGCTTCTAGTTTGATCGCGCTCATCGCATGGAGTCGGATGCTGGTAGGACAGGCCCTTTACTCTTAGCTTTTCCCTGCACCTCAGCAGACTGAACTAATTTCTCGAGGTCAGCAGTTTTGGAGAGAGCTGAGTTCCCTCCAAGCGACCCTGACTCGACACAACAGGGTGCAGTTCAGACATCTAACGACCTCTGTGTGAAGCATCCATGTTGATTCAGCGACTCTCCGAAGTTTCACTTTGAGTTGCCTCAGCTGAATTAACAACTCAATAAACTGTGACAAGGGGATTTGCACCACAAAATTCTACAGCATCATGGTTTGCAGAAGCTCTGACACCCGCGGAGGTTTAAAACGCAAGTCGTGACCTTCCTCGGGCATGTTTATTAAGATTGAACTGCGTCTAATTGACGCCTCCCAGTATACATGGTCTCTCCGTGACTGCAACGCTGGCATGTGGGAGACGTTTGCATTTGAAGGATGATTATTATTTGACAACCAAAGCCCAAAGAATACAATATCAGCCTACACTTTTGTGCAATTTGAGAATAATCACAGCAGGGAAAGAAGGCTCAGTTGGAAAGAAGGCTGTTGGTACATTGGCCTCCGTCAGTCAGGGGATTGATTATAGAAAGGGACGGCACGTTGGCGCGGTGGTAGAGTTGCTGCCTCACAGCGCCGGAGACCCGGGTTGGCTCCCGACTACGGGTGCTGTCTGTACGGAGTTTGCACGTTCTCCCCGTGACCTGCGCGGGTTTTCTCCAGGAGCTCCGGTTCCCTCCAACACTCCAAAAACGTAGAGGCTTGTAGGTTAATGGGCTTGGTGTAATTGCGAATTGTCCCTAGTGCGTGTAGGGTAGCGTTAGTGCGCGGGGATCGCTGGTCGACGTGGACTCGGTGGGCCGCAGGGCCTGTTTCCGCGCTGTATCTCAAAACTGAAAACTCCGCTTCTCACCTTAATGCCCCTGTCCCACTTAGGAAACCTGAACGGAAACCTCTGGAGACTTTGCGCCCCACCCAAGGTTTCCGTGCGGTTCCCGGAGGCTTTTGTCAGTCTCCCTAATGGTCGAAAGTGGTTTCCGTTTTAAAAATCGGTAATTTTTTAGTCGAAGCCAGTTGCGATGCCAGTTGAAGGTGGTTGCCGGAGGACAAAAACCTCCGGGAACCGCACGGAAACCTTGGGTGAGGCGCAAAGTCTACACGTTAGTAGGACGGTTCAGTTGCATGATAACAGCTGGGAAGAAACTGCCCCGGAATCTGGAGGTGTGCGTTCGTTTTCACACTTCTGTACCTCTTGCCTGATGGGAGAGGGGAGAAGAGGGAGTGGCCAGGGCGAGACTGGCCCTTGATGATGCTGCCGGCCTTGCCGAGGCAGCGTGAGGTCGATGGAGTTGTCAGACAATGGCTAGTGGGTGATGGAAAGAGACAGATAAGGAGTGGCGAAAAGGAGACAGATAAGAGGCACGGTGGCGCAGCGGTAGAGTTGCTGCCTTACAGCGCCAGAGACCCGGGTTCGATCCTGACCATCGGTGCTATGTGCGAGGTGTTTATACATTCTCCCCGTGACCACGTGGGTTTTCCCCCCACATTCCAAAGACGTGCAGGTTTGTAGTTTAAATATCTTGGTAAAAATGTTAAATTTTCTCTCGTGCGTGCAGGATATTGTTAGTGTGCGGGGATCGCTGGTCGGCACGGACCGGTGGGCCGTAGAGCCTGTCTCTGCGCTGTATCTCCAAACTAAACTAAACTGAATAAGGAACTACAGTCTGAAGATGGGTCTCGACCCGAAACGTCGCCCATTCCTTCTCTCCAGGGATGCTGCCTGACCTGCTGCTGAGTTGAATGAATGAATAAGCTTATTGGCCAAGTATTCACATACAAGGAATTTGCCTTGGTGCTCCGCCCTCGAGTGACAACATGACATGCAGTGACAGTTAGGAATGACACATAAAACATTGAGCATTAACAATAAAATATTCCAGCATTTAGTGTCTAACAAGGAACTACAGATGTTGGAAACCTGAACGGAAACCTCTGGAGATTTTGCGCCTCACCCAAGGTTTCCGTGCGGTTCCCAGAGGTTTTTGTCAGTCTCCCTAATGGTCGACAGTGGTTTTCGTTTTAAAAATCGGTAATTTTTAGTCAAAGCCGGTTGCGATGCTAGTTGAAGGTGGTTGCCGGAGGACAACAACCTTTGGGAACCTCCGGGAACCGCACGGAAACCTTGGGTGGGGCGCAAAGTCTCCAGAGGTTTCCGTTCAGGTTTCCTAAGTGGGACAGGGGCATAACGCTACCCCCTCCAGAGTTTGACATTTCGATCTCGAAAATCAGAAGTCTAAAGAGTGAGCAGGTTTACTGTCTAGAGCTAACTGGACAAGGACACCCAAGTAGGGAACTGCAGATGTTGGTTTACAAAAGATCGAAGTCAGCAGGTCTGGCAGCAACTCTGGAGAGCATGGATGGGTGACGTTTCAGGCCTAAATAAGGGTTATGGCTAAAAACATCACATTTTAGAATTTAGAGTTACAGCACACCAACAGGCTCATCCCACCGAGTGTGGGATGAGGCAGGTGATAGGGGAAGCGGAGGAGGAGGGGGCAAGGTGGGCAGATGGAGCAGAGGAGGGAGCGGGGAGCGGGGAAGGGGTGGTTTTACTTTAGTTTAGTTTAGTTTAGCTTATTGTCACGTGCACCGAGGTACAGTGAAAATCGTTTTGTTGCGCGCTATCCAGTCAGCGGAAAGACTATACGTGATGGCAATCGAGCCGTCCACAGTGTACAGGTACAGGATAAAGGGAATAACGTTTAGTGCAATATAAAGTCCAATTAAATATAGTCCGAGGGATCACACTCTACATGTTAGTAGGACGGTTCAGTTGCATGATAACAGCTGGGAAGAAACTGCTCCTGAATCTGGAGGTGTGCGTTTTCACACTTCTGTACCTCTTGCCTGACGGGAGAGGGGAGGACAGGGAGTGGCCAGGGTGTGACTGGCCCTTGATGATGCTGCCGGCCTTGCCGAGGCAGCGTGAGGTCGATGGAGTTGTCAGACAATGGCTGGTGGGTGATGGAAAGAGACAGATGAGGAGTGGCGAAAAGGAGACAGATAAGAGGCACGGTGGCGCAGCGGTAGAGTTGCTGCCTTACAGCGCCAGAGACCCGGGTTCGTTCCTGACCACCGGTGCTATCTGCGAGGTGTTTATACGTTCTCCCCGTGACCACGTGGGTTTTCCCCCCACATTCCAAAGACGTGCAGGTTTGTAGTTTAAATATCTTGGTAAAAATGTTAAATTTTCTCTCGTGCGTGCAGGATATTGTTAGTGTGCGGGGATCGCTGGTCGGCATGGACCGGTGGGCCGTAGAGCCTGTTTCAACGCTGTATCTCCAAACTTTTTAAAAAAGGAGGGAGAGAGAAAGCGGGGAATTACAGACCAGTTAGTCTAACATCGGTAGTGGGGAAACTGCTAGAGTCAGTTATTAAAGCTGGGATAGCAGCGCATTTGGAAAGTGGTGAAATCATTGGACAAAGTCAGCATGGATTTACGAAAGGTAAATCATGTCTGACAAATCTGATAGAATTGTTTGAGGATGTAACTAGTAGAGTGGATAAGGGAGAACCAGTGGATGTGTTATATCTAGACTTTCAGAAGGCTTTCGACAAGGTCCCGCATAAGAGATTAGCATACAAACTTAAAGCACACGGTATTGGGGGTTCAGTATTGATGTGGATAGAGAACTGGCTAGCAGACAGGAGGCAAAGGGTAGGAGTAAACGGGTCCTTTTCAGAATGGCAGGCAGTGACTAGTGGGGTGCCGCGAAGCTCAGTGCTGGGACCCCAGCTATTTACAATATATATTAATGATTTGGACGAGGGAATTCAATGCAACATCTCCAAATTTGCAGATGACACTAAGCTGGGGGGTATAGTTAGGTGTGAGGAGGATTCTTGGAGGCTGCAGGGTGATTTGGATAGGCTGAGTGAATGGGCAGATGCATGGCAGATGCAGTATAATGTGGATAAATGTGAGGTTATCCACTTTGGTGGCAAAAACATGAGGGTAGACTATTATCTGAATGGTGGCAGATTAGGAAAAGGGGAGATGCAACGAGACCTGGGTGTCATGGTACACCAGTCATTGAAAGTAGGCATGCAGGTGCAGCAGGCAGTGAAGAAAGCAAATGGTATGTTAGCATTCATAGCGAAAGGATTTCAGTATAGGAGCAGGAAGGTTCTACTGCAGTTGTACAGGGTTTTGGTGAGGCCACACCTGGAGTATTGCGTACAGTTTTGGTCTCCAAATCTGAGGAAAGACATCCTTGCCATAGAGGGGGTACAGAGAAGATTCACCAGACTGATTCCTGGGATGTCAGGACTTTCATATGAGGAAAGATTGGATAGACTCGGCTTGTACTCGCTGGAATTTAGAAGATTGAGGGGGGATCTTATAGAAACTTACAAAATTCTTAAGGGGTTGGACAAGCTAGATGCTGGAAGATTGTTCCCGATGTTGGGGGAGTCCAAAACAAGGGGTCACAGTCTAAGGATAAGGGGGAATTCCTTTAGGGCCGAAATGAGGAAAACATTCTTTACACAGAGAGTGGTGAGTCTCTGGAATTTCATTTCGGAGTCACGTGAGTGACTTCGTGAAGAGCCCGCCGGCGCGCATGCTCGACATATCGTCGTATCGCGTTGCTGCGACGGCTGACGGAGGAGCGAGCTCCTCGCCAGCCCTTCATAAGGGAACCACGCAGGTAAGTATGCTACCTTAAGTTGGTGGTTCTTGTTGTGTTTGCTTCACAGCAAGAACATGGATGGGAGAGGCCGGAGTTCGAGGAGAAGTCGCCGGCCAGCAGTTCCGGAGCGAGAGTTGTCGGGGGTACCTGCAACGCAGACCGGAACGAGGGCGGAGATGTCGGTGAGCTCTGTATTTTCAGGTCCGGACCCGCCCGCACACCACAGCTCGGAGGAGTCCGACGAGGAGGAGTGTGGTGTGCCGCCAGAGCAGGACGACTCTGCCATGGCAGCCAGGTCGTCAGCAGGCTTGCTGACGGCTTCGAGCAGAAGGGTCCGTGCGGCTGCACGGCCCGTTTCACGCAGCCCTCTGAGAAGGGGAAGGGCAGGAGCCCAGCAGCCTAACCCTGTTGGGGCTAAGGCTCTGCCTGCCGCCAGGGAGCGGTCAGGTTCCAGGACGGGACCCGGGGCAGCTGTGAGGTCCAGCCGTCGCCCCCCAACATTCGACGCCGGGACGAGTCAGTTGGGGGTCCCGTCACGGTCGCCGAGCCCCCCATGGATGGGTGGGCGAGACCATGCGTCGGCAAGGTCCACGATGTGGGCAGCTGGCAAGCCTGCACGGGCCCAAGGTATCCAGGCTTCGGCTGGTGCCGACACCATGCCGCATCTGTCCATAGAGGCAACGGCTTCCGCTCCCGCTAAACGGAGGCGGTTGAACACGCCCGTGCAGGAATCGCGCAGTTTCGCCTCGGCGGCTGTCGACGACAACTACCGGCACCGGCAGGGCCTCGACGAGGTGCGGGCCGATGACAGGAGCCCCGGCCAATTTTCAGAGCCGGAGGACTCCGACCACCTGAGTGTTCAGGGTGAAGGGCGTATTGACCGGATGGAGCGGCTGCTGGAGCTTCTCCTACAAGGTCAACAACAACAGGCATCCAGCAGCGACAGGCACAGGGCTTCATCACCAGCTTCGTACACCAGCCTGGAGCAGCAGGACGAGGAGGCCGTGGTTGACCCCATCCCACCCCCGCCTGAATTACCGGCGGAGGACCTCCTCGATGTGGCTACCAAATTTGCAGCCCCTCATTCGTTGGGGCTTCCCATCAATACGAAGTTGGCAGCCACAGTGGACTTCCTAAATAATCACCAGCTTCAGGAGGAAGTCCTACTACAAGCCATGAGCCGCCACAAGGCTCCATCAAACTGCAATTCCCTCAACGTGCCTGTGGTCAATACGCCAATATGGGGCAACATCAGTGCGGCTATCCGTCAGCAGGAGCTGAAAATTCAGCGGATCCTGAAACTCCTCATGGCCGGGATTACTGCCTTTGTGCGGTCGGTCGACGGAGAGGAGCTTAATTTGGACCAGGAGGATGCTCTGGCGCTTCTGTGCGCTACTCAAAACGAAATAAACGGCTTTCGGAAAAACAGCATCCGCCCAGCGCTCAACCCTAAGTTTGCAGGGTTGTGCAAACCACCGCCGCCGCCGCCGCCCCGTCAGCTCTTTGGCGAAGACCTCTCCAAAAGGGTCAGAGAGCTGGATGAACAAGCCAAGACCGTGGGGCTCATGCGCTCTCACAGTGCCCCCACGCCATCAAGCTCGAAAGCCCCACTTGGCCGTTCACGAGGGTCTGTCAGCACTTCCGCCAGGAATTACCCTCCAGCTCCAAACCGATATCAGCCACCCCAACCCCAGGGGTCTTTTTTAGGACAGGCTCGGCAGAAGCCGAGGTGGAAAATGAGGACGCCACGACCTCAAACCAACCCAGCACCTCCACGACCACCCACTCGTGTCAGGGACCGCCGGTAACCACAGAGGTGAGGCGATCTGGTTCTCTTTTTTCTCTTTGTTTAACTCCACATGTTGGTGGGCGTTTGCGGTTGTTTGCGGGTGCATGGGGTGACATTACCAGCGATGAGTATGTGTTACGGAATATTCAGGGCCATAGTATTGAGTTTATTAATGGGGACATCCCTCCACCTCAGCATAGACCGGGTCGTACTTTCAAACTAACGGCTGCGGAACAGTCAGTAGGCTATAAGGAAATTTTAAGGTTGGAACAGAAAGGGGTCATAGAGAGAACGGTTCATGAGCCCGTTGAATTTGTTTCCAATATTTTTACTAGACCTAAGAAGGATGGAGGCTGTAGAGTCATTATTGATCTAACCACTCTGAATAACTTTGTAACATATACTCATTTTAAAATGGACACGTTTGAAACGGCCAAATCATTGATTTCACAAGGGTGCTTTATGGCATGCATTGATTTACAGGATGCGTACTATACCGTACCTATGAAAAAATATTACAGAAGGTTCTTAAAATTTATCTGGATGGATCAGCTGTGGCAATATAGGGCGTTGCCTAATGGGCTCACCACAGCCCCTCGCTTATTTACTAAATTGGTGAAGCCAATTATGGCTTATTTAAGACAAAGACATCATATTGTTATGGCCTATTTAGATGATATTTTAATTGTCGGCCACACCTTGGAATTAGCACAACAAGGGGTTGCAGCTGCGGTCAATTTGTTCCAACAGCTTGGGTTCATTGTTCATCCAGAAAAATCTAAGTTCTGCCCCACCCAGGTAATTAATTATCTGGGGTTCCAGGTGAATTCCATTAGCATGAGAGTCACCATACCAATTAACAAAATTGAGGAGGTAACACAGGTGTGTACAGACTTGATTAATACTCGTATACCATCGATTCGTCACACAGCTACTGTCATTGGCAAGATTGTGGCTTTGTTTCCGGCAGCCCGGTATGGACCTCTGCATTATCAAAACTTGCAGAGAGCCAAGATCGCTGCGTTGCGACGGCATGCTGGTCATTATGATCGATCAATGCGGCTGCCGCCTGCAGCATTGGATGAATTACGATGGTGGGTTTGCCACATTAGTAAATCGTTCAAAACTATTATTGAGGCGAAACCGATGATATACTTACAAACTGATGCGAGCTCTGATGGCTGGGGAGCTACGAATCAATTCTCTAGTTGTGGGGGCCGATGGGATACCCTTGAGAATACGATGTTGGTATCACAAGGGATCAACTATTTGGAGCTGCTTGCAGCGTTTCACGGACTTCGTGCATATTGTTCCAAGATCATTGGAGCACATGTCCGGCTCCAAATAGACAATACCACAGCGGTGGCATATTTAAACCACATGGGCGGTACCAGGTCAGTTTCATGTGATAAATTGGCTAATTCAATTTGGCTCTGGTGTGTCAAGAGAGACATTTGGATTTCAGCTACCTATTTGCCAGGTGAGCTTAATATTGTGGCGGACGCCAGGTCACGCAAGTTCAATGATAATATTGAATGGATGTTACATCCTGAAATTTTTGCAAAAATCACAGCCAAATTTGGGAAACCGGACATTGACCTTTTTGCGTCCCGGTTGAACCATCAGGTACCAACCTACGTCGCGTGGGAACCAGATCCTGGGGCTATAGCGTTAGATGCATTCTCGCTAGACTGGGGGAATTGCTTTTTCTATGCATTCCCCCCGGTTTGCCTCATCAGTCGGGTATTACGTAAAATTCAGATGGACGGTGCCAAGGGCATCCTTATCATACCCGACTGGCCTACACAGCCGTGGTATCCGATGGTCTTTGACACGCTCAGTGAACCTTGGGTCCGTTTGCAGGGTAGCCCAGAATTAGTTACTCACCCTGTTTCAGGGGAGCCACATCCCTGCCATGGCTATTTAAATTTGTTGGCTTGCAGATTCTGAATCGGCCTTTAGAACAATACGGCCTTTCTACCCGGACCATGGATACCATTGCGGCGTCGTGCCGAGAGTCTACAAGGCGAAGATACCGCTCTCACATCAGGAAGTGGGAAGCCTTCTGCAGCCGCTCTCGCATCACGTACGATGCCGTGACTATAACCGACGTCCTGGAATTCCTCGCGGGGTTGCACCATGATGAACACTTAAGCTACAGTGCCATCAACAGCGCCAGGAGCGCTCTATCATTCTACCTCAATATTGAGGTGGGATCCAACAGGCTAGTGTCCAGGCTCATGCGGGGTATTTTCAATACGAATCCGCCTACACCACGTTACAATATCACCTGGGATGTCAGGGACGTTTTAACTCTGCTCAGGACGTGGTCCCCCATGGAAGGGCTCCAGCTGGACAAACTCACCATGAAGCTGGTGATGTTACTAGCGCTGACTTCAGCACAGAGGGTACAGACACTCCACAAACTACGTGTCGACAGAATGATGTCTACCCCCACAGAAGTAGTTTTCTTTGTTGACGAGCTACTAAAGCAACACAGACCTGGGTGCACAGGGCTGCAGCTGAAGTTCCCGGCATACCCCGCCGATGCTAGGCTATGCTTAGCCTCCCATATCCGTTACTACGTCAAGGTGACGGCAAGCATCAGAGGAATGGAGAGATACCTGCTTGTCACTCATAAGAGACCTCACCATCGAGTGACAACACAGACGATATCCAGGTGGCTTCGAGTCGTCTTGGGTAAGTCAGGTATCGACACTAATGTGTTCAAATCTCATTCCACCAGGGCTGCATCGACGTCGGCGGCGAGGGTCATGGAGGTGCCCATGGACCATATTCTCGCCACAGCAGGATGGGCTAATGAGACGGTGTTCCAGCGGTTCTACAACCGGCCCGTTGCTGCGCCTCTACAGTTCGCAGAAGCCGTGCTAGATGCGGGGCAAGAACGTGGAGATGTCCCCGAATGAGGGGTTTTGACTTGTTTGTTAATAAATATGCTTTGTTTTGCAGTATGGACTAGTCAGCAAGTTATTCCTCCCATCCATCCCTGGTAGTGGTGTGACAGCATGGACGTGGTCCAGGGCGTGTCATCACAGAAGCTTTGAAGTCTTCACGAAGTCACTCACGTGACTCCGAAATGAAATAGTAAGATTGAACGAGAACTTACCAGTTCGAAGGTTGATCATTATTTCATGAGGAGTCGAAGTGAGGGATTTTGTGCCCTCCTCGCCCAACCCTCAATCACCTTCAGCTGGTAATCTTAGTCGTTTCATTCTTACTATGTGAAGTCATTTCTTGATTGGTTTCTGTGATTCCACGCCGCTACTTTGAAGTATGTCGAGCATGCGCGCCGGCGGGCTCTTCACGAAATCCCTCACTTCGACTCCTCATGAAATAATGATCAACCTTCGAACTGGTAAGTTCTCGTTCAATCTTACTATTCTCTGGCACAGAAGGTAGTTGAGGCCAGTTCATTGGCTATATTTAAGAGGGCGTTAGATGTGGCACTTGTGGCTAAAGGGATCAGGGGGTATGGAGAGAAGGCAGGTACGGGATACTGAGTTGGATGATCAGCCATGATCACATTGAATGGCGGTGCAGGCTCGAAGGGCCGAATGGCCTACTATTTTCCGAATGCACCTATTTTCTATGTTTCTATGTTCTAACTAAACTAAACTGAATAAGGAACTACAGTCTGAAGATGGGTCGCGACGCGAAACGTGGCCCATTCCTTCTCTCCAGGGATGCTGCCTGACCTGCTGAGTTGAATGAATGAATAAGCTTATTGGCCAAGTATTCACATACAAGGAATTTGCCTTGGTGCTCCGCCCTCGAGTGACAACATGACATGCAGTGGCAGTTAGGAATGACACATAAAACATTACAATAAAATATTCCAGCATTTAGTGTCTAACAAGGAACTACAGATGTTGGGACCCAAATGCTGGAGTAAGTCAGCAGGATAACAGATCTAAGACGTTTCAGGTCTGAAGAAGGGTCACGACCTGAAACATCACATTTTGGACTTTGGACTTGAAAGATACAGTGCAGAAACAGCGAGACCGGTCCTCGCCGAACTGCGGCCACCCGTACGCTAACGCTATCCAGCAATCCAGCGATAATGCACACAATTTGTTTTAACCAATACCAATTAACCCTTAAATTTCCCTAGTGCGTGTGCGGGGATCGCGGGTCGGCACGGATTCGGTGGGCCGAAGGGCCTGTTTCCGCGCTGTATCTCCAACCTAAACTCAATGCTGTGAGGTTGGGAGAGGGGAGGGTGGAGGTAGGGATGGTGGAGGGGAAGTGATGAATGAAAACGAAACTCTACAGATAGATTCTGGAGTTGAAAACACTGGCACCCATAATGGAACGATGGACTGGTGCAAAAACCCAACTCACACTCACCATCGGTTCTTGTTATTTGCTGTGTGAACGTGGTTGTTGCTTAATTACCTTCTGAAGCTAATGAAAGCTAATTAGGAATGAACAAAAATAGAACAACGAACTTAGAAAAGTACAGCACAGGAACTGGCTCTTTGGACCATAATGTCTTGTGCTGAACGGGATGCCAAATTAAACTAGAACTGCAACTGCCAAGGAACTGCAGGTGCTGGTTTAAACAGTTTTGGGCCCATATCTGAGGAAGGATGCGCTGGCACTGGAGGGGGGGGTCCAGAGGAGGTTTACGAGAATGATCCCAGGAATGATTGGGATGACAAATGATGAGCGTTAGACAGTGCTGGGCCTGTACTCGCTGGAGTTTAGAAGGATGAGGGGACACCTCATTGAAACTTAGCGAATAGTGAAAGGCCTGGAAAGTGTGAATGTGGAGAGGATGTTTCCACTAGTGAAGAATTAAAAGGTCGTGCCTTTAGAAAGGAGATGAGAAGGAATTTCTTTAGCCAGAGGGCGGCGAATTTGTGAAATTTATTTCCACAGACAGCTGTGGAGGCCAGGTCAATGGAGTCTTAAAGATAGCGGAGTCAGGGGATACGGGGAGAAGGCAGGAACGGGGTACTGATTGGGGACGATCAGCCATGATCACATTGAATGGCGGTGCTGGCTCGAAGGGCCGAATGGCCTACTCCTGCACCTATTGTCTATAGTCTATTGATATTTTTAAGGCCGAGATTGGCAGATTCTTCATTAGTAAGAGGGTCGGGGGTTATGGGGGGAGAAGGCAGGGGAATGGGGAAAATAGATCAGCCATGATTGAATGGCAGAGTAGACTTGATGGGCCGAATGCCCTCATTCTGTCCTAGAATTTATGAACTCAGCAAGACAGGCAGCATTTCTGGAGAACATCGATAGGCAACGTTTCAGGTCAGGACCCTTCTTCAGGCTGGCTTGGGGAATATGTCACCTATCCCTGTTCTCCAGAGATGCCACCGGAGCCACTGAGTTGTTCCACACTTTGTCTCTTTTTTGGGCCAAATAAAAGTAAATTCTTCTGCCGGGACATGATCCATAAGGCATGATCCCACATGGAAGGCAACCTCATCTCCAGCGACATCTCCTCACCAGGTAAAAGCTGTCCAGGTTCTGACCTCCCCAGAGGATCATGGGTGAAGGTCAACAGACTTGGCACTGGAGTTGGCCGTTTCAATGCCAGCGTGTGGAGATGGGGGCTCCCTCCGCCAGAGCCCAGCCTGTGAATGCGGAGCAGAACAACCGGCAGCCAACCATGTCATCTCTGGGTGCCCGCTCTACCACCCACCAAATGGAGCTCCGTCAGGGCCTGGCAGACATTGACGCCAACAGAGGCAACAACCTGGCTGCTCAACGCCCGGCTTGGGATCTAACTCTTCCTTTGGTTTATTTATGTTCCATTCGCAAGAAGAAGATCCACATCCCTCCATTCCTTCCATATCCAAGTGCCTATCTAAATGTCTCTTAAATGCCACTATTATATCTGCCTCCACCACCATCCCTGGCAACACTTTCTAGACGCCCACCACTCTCACTGTAAACAACCTGCCTCGCATATCTCCTTTACACTTTGCCCCTCTTACCTTAACGCTTGCTCTCAATCAGTCTGAAGAAGGGGCCAAAGCTGAAACGTTACATAGAAACATAGAAAAATAGGTGCAGGAGTAGGCCATTCGGCCCTTCGAGCCTGCACCGCCATTCAATGTGATCATGGCTGATCATCCAACTCAGTATCCCGTACCTGCCTTCTCTCCATACCCCCTGATCCCTTTAGCCACAAGTGCCACATCTAACGCCCTCTTAAATATAGCCAATGAACTGGCCTCAACTACCTTCCAGAGACTCACCACTCTCTGTGTAAAGAATATTTTCCTCATCTCGGTCCTAAAGGAATTCACCCTTATCCTTAGACTGTGACCCCTTGTTCTGGACTCCCCAACATCGGGAACAATCTTCCAGCATCTAGCTTGTCCAACCCCTTAAGAATTTTGGGTTACACAAAAAGCTGGAGAAACTCAGCGGGTGCAGCAGCATCTAAGGGGCGAAGGAGATAGGCGACATTTCGGGTCGAGACCCTTCTTCCCAATCCCTTAAGAATTTTGTAAGTTTCTATAAAATCCCCCCTCAATCTTCTAAATTCCAGCGAGTACAAGCCGAGTCTATCCAGTCTTTCCTCATATGAAAGTCCTGACATCCCAGGGATCAGTCTGGTGTATCTTCTCTGTACCCCCTCTATGGCAAGAATGTCTTTCCTCAGATTTGGAGACCAAAACTGTACGCAATACTCCAGGCGTGGCCTCACCAAAACCCTGTACAACTGCAGTAGAACCTCCCTGCTCCTATACTCAAATCCTTACCCATCTATGTTCTCCAGAGATGGTTCCTGAGCCGTTTAGTTACCCCTGCACTTTTTTGTAAACCAGCATAGCCTCTTCACATCTTATGTCCCTCTGTCATGTCACATCTCAGCCTCTTCTGCTCCGGGGAAAACAAGTCCATCCTGTCCAATCTCCCCCTATGTAAATGTCCTCCAATCCAGGCAACATTAGCCATAAGGAGAGATTGAGCAGGCTGGGACGCAGGAGGGCGAGGGGTGATCTTGTAGAGGTGTATAAAATCATGAGAGATACAGATCAGGTAGATGGATCAAGTCCTGGCAGATGAGATTACTTTTATTTGGTCCAAAAAAGAGACAAAGTGTTGAAGCTAGGTGAATCAAGGACAAGAGGACATTGGTTCAAGGTGAAGGGGAAAAGATTTAATAGGAATCTGAGGGGTTACGTTTTCACACAAGGGGTGGTGGGTGCATGGAACAAGCTGCCAGAGGAGGTAGTTGAGGCTGGGACTATCCCATCATTTAAGAAGCAGTTAGACAGGTACATGGGCAGGACAGGTTTGGAGGGATATGGACCAAACGTGGGCAGGTGGGCAGGACTAGTGTAGGTGGGACATGTTGGCCAATGTGGGCAAGTTGGGCCGAAGGGCCTGTTTCCGCGCTGTATCACTCTAAGACTCTATAGCATTCCGGTGATTCTCCTAGACACTATCTTCAGAACGGACTCCAAGATGTCCGGACTCCAAGAAACAAGGAACTGCAGATGCTGGTTTATACCAAAGATAGACACAAAGTGCCGGAGGAACTGCAAAAAGGGTCTGAAGTAGGGTCTACGAGCTGAAACATCACCCGTCCTTTTTCTCCAGAGATGCTGCCTGGCCTGCTGAGTCACTCTAGCACTTCGTGTCTATCTTTGATTGATCGATTGATTGAATGACTGATAATAAAGATACAACACTGAAACAGGCCCTTCGGCCCCCCCAAGTCCATGCCGACCATCGATCTCTCCCTCTCTCCCCCTCAAGCTCCCTTATTTCTTTTGGGAGATTCTTATCAATTTTGTATTTTCGGTCATCGTTTTCTGTTTTTACATTTTTTTAAAAATCTTCCACCACCAGTTCTCGGTGTTAAAGGGGGCCTCCAATTTCTGCAACACTTTCTATTTGCGAAAAAAATGTTTCACACGAACAGTTTCTGAAAAAGAATTCACACCAAATCACTCGCGCTCGTCACTTGGTGCACGACCCTGGACATTGTGTACCATTTTGCAGCTGAAGACACACTTTTCTTTTGGTGATACAGCGCGGAAACAGGCCCTTCGGCCCAACATGTCCGCACCGACCAGCGATCCTCGCACGTCAACACGACTTTACACACACTAGGGACATTTATACCAAGCCAATTCACCTCCAAACCTGTACGTCTTTGGATAGCAATGTTACAAAATTTTGAGATTTTAAAAATCAAGTTTGCAATTTATCCCATCAGATAAAGCATAAAACAAAGTTTAATTTGACACCTAATTCACTTTCATATCTTCAGTATTAAGAAAGTTATGTACATTTTCATACTCGGAAATTAACATCTTGTTCCCCATTGCCTTTCCATTGACTTAACTCAAAAGCTGTGATCTAGAACAGTTAAAAGCCCATAACTTTCTTAAAAATTAAGAGACCTCAATGAAATTTTCAGTTATTATAGATTGAAGCATTCTGAAACAAATATGAAACAATCTTACTTGGATGACCTGAAATTAAAGCATATAATTAGTTAGTTATCTAATTGTAGCTAATTACAAAATTCAATGAGTAGATCTAAACATCTATCCATTTCTTAAGAAAAGATAAACTTTTTTACAATTGCCTAAGTGTCCAAATAACATTCACACAATAATCCACAATATAACATAATTTTAAAATCTCATTTTCATGAATTTCTAGGCCAAATGGAAGGAATTTAGTGTTTAATGCCTGTAAATTAATGGCCATTTAAATCAACTAGCGAGTGGGTTTTAGTGGAATGCGGTGGATTGGAACGTTGCGGTTTGTGGTGAAGTCGGGAGGAAAAATACTGTTGGTTCATACATTTTTTGGACCCCTTTTCGCAACATGAAAATGTGATTAAAGCCTCCCTAAAAACCAACTTTTAATATAAAAATAAACTGTGTACCTTTTTTTCTCCCCTACGCAAAATCCTTCCCGTTGTCGGCGCTCACGGCTTTTGAAGGTGATTTTTAAATTACTCTAGTTAATAAATAATCTAGCGTAATTTAAAAATACCTTCATGAATGAAATGTCGGAGCGATTTTTCTTCCGCAACGAAATCGCCCGACATTGATCGATTTTCCCAGTCTGCAGAAAAACGGCATTTTAAACACGCCCCCCTCTGAAAGGCGCCAAAGTCACGCACACGGGGAGCGGCAGAACTGCAGCGCTGCTCAAGGTATGTTTTGTAACATATCTACTTTGGAGTGTGCGAGAAAACCGAAGATCAGTTTCCGTTTAGTTTATTGTCACGTGTACCGAGGTACAGTGAAAAGCTTTTTGTGGCGAGCTAACCAGTGAGCGGAAAGACAATACATGATAACAATGGAGCCATTCACAGTGTATAGATGCATGATAAGGGAATAATATTTAGTGCAAGGTATAGCCAGTAAAGTGCGATTAAAGATAGTCCGAGACTCACCAATGAGCTAGATAGTAGTTCACCACTTCTCTCGTCATAGAGTGATACACCCTTCGGCCCAACCTGCCCACACTGGCCAACATGTCCCAACTACACTAGTCCCATCTGCCTGCATTTGGTCCATGTCACTCCAAATCTGTCCTATCCATGCACCTGTCTAACTGTTTCCTAAATGTTGAGGTAGTCCCAGTCTCAACTACCTCAACTGTGTGAAAAAGTTACCCCTCAGGTTCCCCTATTCCTCTCATGATTTTGTACACCTCTATAAGATCACCCCTCATCCTCCTGTGCTCCAAAGGATAGAGTCCCAGCCTGCTCAACCTCTCCCCATATCTCAGACCCTCTAGTGCTGGCAACATCCTCGTAAATCTCTAGTTGTGGTAGGATGGTTCAGCTGCTGGGAAAAAACCTGTCACTGAACCTGGTGGTGTATCAAATCATGAGAGGAATAAGTTTCTAAATATAGAGACATAGAAAAATAGGTGCAGGAGTAGGCCATTCAGCCCTTCGAGCCAGCACCGCCATTCAATGTGATCATGGCTGATCATCTAAAATCAGTACCCCCTTCCTGATTTTTCCCCACGTCCCTTGATTTACCTCAACGGAGATGCGACTTTCTCAGTGTCCCCCGCAGCCGAACAACTGGAGCGGTGCGGCCTTTCCTGGAGACCGGTCCGAAGCTGCAGGCGTGGCGCGGCGCGGACTTTAACGTTGCGGAGCTGCGATCCTTTGCCGCGGGGCCCCCACCGCGGGGCCTGTGGACGTTAAACACCGTGAAGCCACCGCGGTCTCCGGTAGGAAGCGGCCGACTCGGGAACTGCACGCCGCGGAGTGTTCTGATCCGTCCCGACGTCGGATTTTCGATCATCCCGAGGAGAGGGCCTGAACATCGGACCGTCGGCGAACCGCGGAGAGTTCACGGGCAAACAAAGGAGGAAGATGACTGAACTTTATTGTCCGGAAGTGGCGGCGCTGCTTGGCAGCTGCGGCTCACCTGCAGTCCGTCTGTCTTTTATTTTATTTTTGTCTTCGAGCCTGTTTTTAGGGATTATTTTTGGTTTGTTAGGTTGTGTATGTGTGTGGGGGGGGGGGGGGGAGGGTGGGAGAAACGGGGTTTTAGTCTCTCCCTTCGGGGGGATGCGACTTTTCTTGTCGTGTCCCCCGACACTGTCTCCGTCTGTGCTGAGGCCCTAATGGCAGAGCTGGCAACCTCCAGCTTCCAGCGGCGGCGGCACGGCTCTCGGAGCTTCAGCGGCGACCTGGCTTCGGAGCTGCGGTGCTCCAGCGACGTTCCGGCGGTGACCTGGTTTCACAGCTGCGGTGCTCCAGCGACGGCCTGGCTTTCGGGGCTGCGGTGCTCCAGTGGCGTTCCGGCGGCCTGGCTTTCGGGGCTGCGGTGCTCCAGCGGCGACCTGGCTTCGGGGATGCAGTGCTCCAGCGACGTTCCAGCGGCAGGCCCTGTGGCGGTGTTCCGGCGACAGCGGTGGCGGCGGCCCAGTTTCGGAGGCTCGGCCACGGGCCTGGTGGACGTCAGCATCTGAGGCCTGGATCTCCTCGGCGCAGAGGGAGAACAAGGAGGGAAGAAGACAGAGACTCTAAGACTTTTGCCTTCCACCACAGTGAGGAGGTGTTTGGTGAACTCACTGTGGTGGATGTTCATTTTTTGTGTTTATTGTGTGGTTTTGTTATTTTTATATATGTATGACTGCAGGCACGAAATTTCGTTCAGACCGAAAGGTCTGAATGACAATAAAGGCCATTCATTCATTCATTCATTCATTCATTCATTCATTCATTCTTCCATCACAGTGAGGAATGTTAATTCCACTGTGGCGGATGTTTATGTTGATGTTACATTTTTTAATTTTTTAATTTTTTTAAAATTAATATTTTTATTAGAAGCAATGCATATTGCCAATAATATAACAGTTTTTTTAAATACACATTTAACTTGTTTCAAAAGTTATACAAATATTACGAAATGATTTATGTAAGCTTCTATTTTTATTTTAGAAAATAAAGAAATAAAAGAATAGGTGGATAATCAACGAAGATGGAGATTAAATAATATTGATTATGATTATATAAGAAAAATAAAATAAAATTTAAAAAAAAAAAAAAAAACAATAAAAATTAAAATAAAAAATAATACAAGTCAAGTCAAGTCAAAGTCAAAGTCAAACAAACTTTATTGTCATTTAGAAATACATTGATATATGCAGTTCCAAACGAAATTACGTTGCATTTGGCTCCCTGTGCAACACAATAAATTAACCGAAGGATAGGTATGTATGAAAAGGGTAAATAGACAATAGTGGCAGCCCATTTACATGGCATTCAGGAGTCTGATGGCTCGTGGGAAGAAGCTGTTGCGGAACCTTGATGTTCTGCTCCTCATGCTGCGGTATCTTTTTCCCGAGGGCAGCAGAGTGAACAGTCCGTGATGGAGATGTGTGGGGTCCTTTATGATACTGCTGGCCTTAGACACACAGCGTTTGGTCGCAATATCCCCGATTGAGCAAGCAAACAAACAAACAATTATTATATAATAAAAAAAAGATGAATGTATACATCTTAACAATGAATGGAACAATTAACATAACAATATCTATAGAGACCTGTATACAAATCTCAGAATAGATCTTTTCATCTAATCCTACAACCGGGTATTTATTGAGTTACAATGCTGAGCTCAGCTACCCCTTCATATAGTCAGTGAATGGAGACCATATTTGTTCAAAAAGTTCATATTTGCC
This sequence comes from Raja brachyura, assembly GCA_963514005.1. Next base: position 5,690,118 of record OY740786.1, read on the forward strand.
ATTAGGACAAACCTGATTCTCTCCAAATGCAGCGTCCCCAACATTTCCACTGTCCACATTTCAATTGTGGGGGATAATGTTCCCTTCCAGAATTTTAATATTAATTTTTTTCCAATTATCAAACAGTAATCAAGGAAATTTCTTTGATTTACTGTTAATATTAGGTTTGAATCTGAAACTCCTAATGTTAATTCCTAATTGGTCGGGATCCAATTTGATTTTAAGAACTACAGAAATGATTTTAAAAATATCGGTCCAATAACTTTTAAGTTTTATACATGTTACAAAACTATGCGTTGAATTAGCTTCTGAATTCTGACACTTATCACAAATAGAGGAGATGTTAGGAAAAATTCTATTCAATTTTGTTTTTGAATAATGTAATCTATGTAATACTTTGAATTGTATCAAGGTATGTCTAGCATTTAACGAACAACGGTGTATACGTTGTCGACTTTCTTCCCAAATATCTTTCATTGTAGATAAGCCTGTTAAATTTTATTTTATGTGTGCATTGTGTACTTTTCACTTAGTATGGCTGTATGGTAACTGAAATTTCACTGTACTTTAACTGGCTAAGTGACAAACGTGATCTTGATTCCTTTAGCCCCAAGAGCTCGCTCTAAATAGGATGACTTTTATGCATTTGAGGGTTGTGTAAAAGTATTTCGCTGAGCAGCGCATACGAGCCAATACAAAACCCATAGAACCATTGGATCAGCTCCATCCTGCCAACCACCCACCCCACTTCGGAACGGTTTCTCAAGGACATTCCTGGAGGAAATCAAGTAACGCTCCGGAAAGTATCTTTCCAAGCTTAGAATTATTCACCGACGATGACTTGTGTTCCCAGTGTGATATTTGTTCGTGCATCACGAGTCATCATATTGTTTTACACTGCCATGCATAACTTGAGTACCTAACAACATCCGATGAAAGATGTTTGTTCCAACGTCTCTCCTTCTGCCAGATGGTACATATACGTAGGAAGGAACTGCAGACGCTGGTTTACACCGAAGATAGACACAGAATGCTGGAGTAACTCAGCGGGACAGGCGGCATCTCTGGAGAGAAGGAATGGTTGACATTTTGGGTCGAGAACCTTCCGTCTGAAGACAGTAAATAAGGTTGCCTTAACTCTTAGCGGCATCAAACATCTGAGAGGCCCGGCAGGGGAGCAAATGCTGGGTAGATGTGTGCCAGGGGTTATGGGGAGAAGGCAGGAGAATGGGGTTAGGAGAGAGAGATAGATCAGCCATAATTGAATGGTGGAGTAGACTTGATGGGCAGAATGGCCTAATTCTAGTCCTATTGACTCTTATGATCTTATACGGCAATCATTTGCATTCTCTGCCTCAGAGGGCGGTGGAGGCGGTTTCTGTGGATGCTTTCAAGAGAGAGCTAGATAGGGCTCTTTAAAATAGAGGAGTCAGGGTATATGGGGAGGAGGCAGGAACGGGATACTGATTGGGGATGATCAGCCATGATCATATTGAATGGCGGTGCTGGCTCGAAGGGCCGAATGGCCTACTCCTGCACCTATTGTCTATTGTCATATAGCACCTATCAACCTGGTGATCCATCCCACTTCACCGCGGGCTTCCCAATTGCAAGCAGCCTCAGAATAAAAGGGCGTACCTTTCGAAAGGAGATGAGGAGGAATTTCTCTGTGGTGAATCTATGGAATTCAAATCAAATCAAAAACGTTTATTTGTCATTGCACATCAAAATTTCATGTGCATCCCCTTCAATGGTAAACAATAAAAGACACAGGATAAAAAGATTAAAAAGAACAAGACACAATAACACAAACAACCATTTACTCTCACATTTACATTTACTACAAGATCAATGCATAAAATAAGTAATAGATAATAAAAATGATGCACATTATATCGCACATTCTAGCAGACAAATTTTTATAATGCACCCCGAATTGTGTAGTGTTGCCCGCAGTGTTATCTGTTTGAGTTAAGTTCTCTAATGGCACGTGGGTAGAAACTGTTAGTTGAGGGCCTGTCCTACAAGCATGCAACTCTATGCGATGAGCGCGACCTAACGTGGTCGCTTGAGCCGTCCGGCGTCACGGGGCCGGTCCCACTTCGATCGCCGGAGCCATGCGGAATTGTGTGGAGTTCGTCCCGAGTTCGTCCCGACACCGCGCGGGGCTCCGAAAAACTGACTATGTCCAAAAATTCCGCGCGGCGACGGCTTGTCGGCTCGCAGTCGCCTCTCGACGCATTACACACCGCCTCGACGTCGTGCCTCCGTGACCCTCTCTGTAGGTGCGTCCATGACCCTCTATGTGTGTGGCTCCGTGACCCTCTATGTGTGTGGCTCTGTGGCCCTCTGTGTGTGTGTGCCTCTGTGCCCCTCTCTGTGTGCCCCTCTCCGTCCTGGCAAACTTACCTTAGACTTCGCTCCAAGTTCGCCTCACTTTGCGCCGCGTTGCGCCACTCACCCGACCTCCGCGCGGCCCCTACTGCCGGTTTGGTTGCGCTTGCCGCATGCAGGCGCATGCTGGTGGGAATGGCCCTGTACAGGGGATCACCCGAACTCCGCGCGGCGCCCCGTTTCTAGTTTGATCGCGTTCATCGCATAGAGTTCCATGCTTGTGGGACAGGCCCCTTAGTCTGCAAGTGCGGGCCTTCAAAGACCCGTATCGCCTCCCAGAGGGCAGCAGAGTGAAAAGGTGGTTGGCAGGGTGGGATGAGTCCTGTGTGACGTTTGTCGCCCGGCGTAAACATCGGGCCTTGTAAATGTCTTCCAGGGAGGGTAGTTGAGCGTTTGTGATGCTCTGTGCTGTTTTAATAACCCTCTGTAGTGCCTTCCTTCCTTCCAGCCACAGTGCAGCTAGCATCGGTGAAAGGTGGTGAATCTATGGAATTCATTGCCACAGAAGGCTGTGGAGGCCGTCCATAGGGATTTTTAAAGCAGTGGTTGACAGGTTCTTGATTAGTACAGGTGTCAGGGGTTATGGGGAGAAGGCAGGGAAGGGAAGGTGGTTCAGCCATTGATTGAGCGTTGGAGTAGACTCGATGGACAGAATGGCCTACCTCTGCTCCTATGACATGAGCCATGTAAAGATGTTTGGGCAGGTGGGTAAAATCTTGGTCAAAGGAGGATAGTTTAAAAAACCTCTTAAAAGAGTAGTTGAATGGTTTGGTTTATTATTGACATAGGTACAATGCAAGGCTTAGTTTAGCATGCAATCCAATCAGATCTGATAACATTAAACGTAAATCCATACGTCAAACTAAAGTACAATAGATAGAGCATAGTTAGGGGAAGACACAGAGTGCAGCATGTAGATCTCAGCATTGGAGTTCAGTTGATAAAGTCCAATGTCCGTAATGGGGTAGAGGTGAATCGGAACGGTACCCCAGTTTATGGAAGTACCATTCAGAATCGTTCTTGATTAATATGGGTGTCAGGGGTTATGGGGAGAAGGCAGGAGAATGGGGTTAGGAAGGAGAGATATAGATCAGCCAGGATTAAATGGCGGAGTAGACTCATTCTGCTCCTATCACTTATGACCTTATGATCTTTAACCATGAAACAGCGAGGAAGATGCTGTCCCTGAGTCTGGTGGTGCTCGCTCTCAAAATTCCGTATCTTCTGCCGGACGGGAGCAAGGAGAAGAAGGAGTAACTGGGGAGGGACAGGTCTTTGACTGTGTTGCCTGCTTTTCCGAGGTGGCCGTGAAGTGTAGGTGGAGTCAATGGTGGGGGGTCTGGTCTGTTTAAGGAGAGCGGTCCAGAGCTCAGTGCGTAGACATCTGAAGGTAAGGCCACCAATGGTGGCGCGGCGGTAGAGTTGCTGCCTTACAGCGCTTGCAGCGCCGGAGACCCGGGCTCGATCCTGACTACAGGTGCTGTCTGTACGGAGTTTGCGCGTTCTCCCCGTGACCACGTGGGTTTTCTCCGCGATCTTCGGTTTCCTCCCACACTCCAAAGACGTGCGGGTATATATAGGTAAATTGGCTTGGTAAGTGTAAAAAATGTCCTTCGCTTGCCAGGATGGTGTTAATAGTAAGATTAAACGAGAACTTACCAGTTTGAGGTTTGATCTTTATTTTATGAGGAGTTGCGATGAGGGATTTCGTGAAGAACCCGCCAGCACGCATGCGCGACATACTTCAAAGCCGCGGTGTGGAATCACAGAAAAAACCAAGCCAAGAAATGACTTGTTATAGTAAGATTGAAGAGACTCTAGTTACCAGTTGACTTTATGATCGAGGGTTGGGAGCGGAGGGCACAAAATCCCTCATCGCAACTCCTCATAAAATAAAGATCAAACCTCAAACTGGTAAGTTCTCGTTTAATCTTACTATTTCATTTCGGAGTCACGTGAGTGACTTCGTGAAGACTTCAAAGCTTCTGTGATTTCACGCCCTGGACAACGTCCATGCTATCACACACGCTACTGAAAAGGTGGACAGCAGTAATCAATTTCCGTCACTGTTTCTCTGAAAAAGTAATAATATTTATTAATAACAACAAGAAAGGCCCCTCACTGAGGGGTAACTGTATGCTCTCGGCCTGCATCCAGCACGGCTCCTGCGAACATTCCAGGTACGGTGACGGGTTTATTGTAAAACCGTTGAAAAGTGGCTTCACTGGCCCATCCCGCTGTGGCAAGTATCTGGTCCATGGGCACCTCCATGACCTTTGCCGCCGATGTTGATGCTGCCCTGGTGGAATGGGATTTAAAAACATCAGTGTCAATACCTGCCTTGTTCAAGACGATCCTGAGCCATCGGGATATCGTCTGCACCGTCACTCTATGGTGAGGTTTTTTGTGACTGATGAACAGGTATTGCTCCATTCCCCTTATTTTCCTCGTCACTTTGATATAGTGGCGGATATGGGTGGCTATGCATAGCCTAGCATCAGCGGGGTATGCTGGAAACTCCAGCTGCAGCCCTGTAAATCCAGGTCTATGCTGCTTGAGCAATTCATCAATGAAGAAAGTGACCCGTTCAGGGGTAGAGATCATTCTGTCGATCTTGGCCTTGTGAAGCGTTTGCACCCTTTGTGCTGAAGTAAGTGCCATCAACATCACCACCTTCAGGGTGAGTTTGTCCAATTCGAGCCCCGTCATGGGTGACCATGTTCTCAGCAGGGTCAGCACTTTGCCAATATCCCATGTGACGTTGTAACGGGGCCTCGGCGGGTTGGAATTAAATATCCCCCGCATAAGTTTGGAGACCAATTTATTGGATCCTACCTCAATATTGAGGTAGGACGATAGCGCACTCCTGGCGCTATTGATGGCACTATAGCTGAGATGTTGATCATGGTGTAGCCCCGCAAGAAATTCCAGCACATCTGTGATGGAGACGGAGTCATATGCAACGTCCATGCGGCCACAATAGGATTCCCATTTCCTGATGTACGATAAGTACTGCCGTCTTGAGGACTCCCTGCATGATGCTCCCATGGTATCCATTGTCCTTGAAGATAGACCATACTGAAGTAGTGGCCTGTTCAGATCCTGCAAGCCAATAGATTCAAATGACTATGGCAGGGGTGTGGTTCCCCTGTGGCAGGGTTCGTCACCAATTGTGGGCAACCCTCTAAGAGGACCCATGGTTGACTTATCATTCCAAGGACCACCGGAAACCATGATTGCGTAGGCCAGTCGGGTATAATGAGGATGCCCTTGGCAGCATCGAGCTGGATTTTCCGCAATACCCGACTGATGAGGCAGAATGGAGGAAAGGCATAGAAGAACCATTTCCCCCAGTCTAGCGAGAATGCGTCCATCGCCATTGCCCCAGGATCTGGCTCCCATGATACGTATGTTGGTACCTGATGGTTCAACCGTGACGCAAAAAGGTCAATATCCGGTTTACCAAATTTGGCTGTAATTTTGGTGAATATTTGGGGGTTCAACATCCACTCGATGTTGTCATTGAACTTTCGTGACCTGGTGTCCGCCACTGTATTGAGCTCACCTGGCAAGTAGGTAGCTGAGATCCAAATATTCCGTTGAATACACCAGAGCCAAATTGTGTTTGCCAATTCATTGCATGAAATTGACCTGGTACCGCCCATATGATTCAGATAAGCCACCGCAGTGGTATTGTCTATTTGGAGACGGACATGAGTGTTAGTCATGTTTGAACAATAGGCTCTTAGTCCGTGGAATGCTCCTAGCATCTCCAAATAGTTTATCCCTTGTGCTAACAACAAAGTAGCTTCAAGTGAATCCCATCTACCTCCACAACTGTTGTTGTTGTCCGTAGCTCCCCAGCCATGGGAGCTTGCATCTGTTTGCAAGTATACCATTGGACGAGGCACAATGATGGGTTTAAATGAGTTATGGATATTGCCAATCCACCATAGTAACTCAAGTTTTGCCTTAACCGGCAACTGCATAGGTCTATCATAATGTCCAGCATTTAGTTTTAATGCTGTTATTTTTGACCTTTGTAAATTCTGATAGTGTAAAGGTCCATATTGAGCAGCTGGAAATACTGCTACAATTTTGCCAATTACCCTGGCAGTTAATCTGATAGACGGTATACTGGCGCAGACCAGGTTCTTGCATGCTTGAAACACATCACCAACTTTGTTAGTTGGGATGGTGGTGATCATGCGATTGGAGTCTATCATGAACCCCAAGTAGTCCATGACCTGTGCGGGGAGGAACTTTGATTTGTCTGGATGGATTATAAACCCCATTTTTTGAAAAATTTCCACTGTGGCTGAAACCGCCAACTCTGCTGATTCCAGAGTGTGCCCAATTATCAGAATGTCATCCAAATAGGCCATGACCGTATGATTTTGTCTCCGCAGTGTAGATAACACTGGCTTGAGTAGTTTGGTGAACAGTCTGGGGCCTGTAGTAAGCCCATTGGGCAATGCTTTGTATTGCCAAAGCTGATCCATCCAGGTAAACTTCAAGAACTTCCTATGATGTTTCCGAATGGATACTGAATAGTATGCATCTTTTAAATCAATGCATGCCATGAAGCAGCCCTCCGAAATCAAAGATTTGGCTGTTTCAAATGTGTCCATTTTGAAATGGGTGTATTTTACAAAGGTATTCAAGTGAGTTAAATCTATAATGACCCGGCATCCACCGTCTTTTTTAGTTTTAGTAAATATATTAGACACAAATTCAATTGGTTCATGTGTGGTTCGTTCTATCACACCTTTGTCTTGTAAACTCAAGATTTCAGCATAGCCTTCTGCCAATTCTTTTTTGGAAAGTACAAATTTGCGATTCGGCATATGCTGGGGTGGAGGCAATTGGCCATGAATAAACTCAATTTCATAACCCTGAATACTTTGCAAGATAAACTCATCTGAAGTGATGGTTTCCCAAGCCTCCTCAAATCCCCGTAATCTGCCCCCAACTCGTGAGGTTAGACATGCAAGTGCATGGAATCCAGACCCCCTTACCTTCATGGTTATCGGCGGTCCCTGGGATTTTTGGTGGGACGTGGAGGTGCTGGGTTTCGTGGTTGGTGCGGAATCCGCATCTGCCATGCTGGCCGCTGAGGGCCTAGCCCTAAAAAAGGCCTGGGCTGAGGAGGCTGTTGATATTGAGGAGGTGCCGGAACGTAGGTCCTTGTTGGCCTGTCGGTCTGACCTCGTGGCCTGAAGTAAGGTGTCTTCTTGGCCGAAGGTCTGGCCACAAAATGTGGTCTCATCAGACCTATGGTTTTCGCATGGTCATCCAGCTCTTTGACCTGCTTTGGGAGGTCTTCCCCGAACAGCTGTCTAGGTGGGGGGGTAGGAGGTGCTCTGCATAGTCCCGCAAATTTGGGATTCAAGGAAGGTTTAATAATGCTCTTCCGGAAAGCGTTGATCTCGTACTGCGTATTGCAGAGCAGAGCTAGAGCATCCTCCTGTTCGGTGCTTAGATCAACCCCATCTACCGACTTTGCAAAAGCGGTGATCCCAGACGTAAGTAGTTTTAAAATCCTCTGCAGTTTCACTTCCTGCGCTCTGATGCCCGGGCTGATATTACCCCAGATTGGCATGTTCACAATCGGCACGTGGAGTGAATTGCAGTTCCCTGGAGCCTTGTGTCTCTCCATGGCCTTCGCAAGGACCTCCTCCTGCAATTGATGGTTGGTAAGGTAATCTATGGTTGCGGCCAGTTTGATGTTGAGGGGTTGTCCTGATGATACGGGTAACCCGAATTTGGCTGCCACATCCAGCAGATCTTCCTGAGGGACCTCAGGTGCTGCTGGGGCATGTACCAGGATATCCTCCTCATCTGGTCTTATGTTGTCCATAGATGGGGACGGGGATATATCCATGATTCCCCTGGAGCTGTGTGTGTCCTGTTTCTGTTTGAGAAGAACTTGCTCCAATATCCTCTCCATACGGTCCAAGCGCCCTTCATCGGGCGGGTGTGGGAGGTAAGAGGCCTCGCGCCCGAAGGAACTCCGGAGGCTCCGATCAGCAGTCCGTACCTCATCGAGGTAATATCGGTACTGTGATGATGTGTCGCTACCAGCCGCCTCGGCGAAGCTGAGCGATTCCCGCGCGGACCTGCTCAAGCGCCTCCTTTTCGCTGAGCTGGACCCGGCTGCCTCGAAGGGCATGGGTGGGGAGAGGTCGGCACCTGACGCCGCAGCGTGGTGACCCGACGTCCGCGCGGGCTTGCCGACTGTCCTTGATCTGGACCCAGACGGCGTACGGTCCCGACCTGCCCCCAGCGGGGGAAGCGGTGACCTAGGCGAGGCTCCACCCTTGTGACTCCTCCTGGTCCCCCTGGGTGGTGAGTCGACACTGGCCCTCCTTGGTCTGCCAGTGGACTCGGGCCTGCCTGATTCACCAGACCACTTCCTAGTGGCTCCTGGTGAGACCTCAACCCGCGAAGGGCTAGGTAGTGGAATTGTATCCCTGCCTCCTTCAAGAGGGCTCAGGGAGAAGGGCCGTGCATCAGCACGCGAATCCCTCTTGCTCGTCTCTGCAAACGACCCAGTGGGTGAGAGCGAGATGGAGTCAGGATGCACCTGCTCCGGCGCTGTACCGACTGTTTGTACTGCAGGTACCCCGCTAGGGCATAGCTGCGTCGGTAAACCGGATCCTGTGAATACAGGGCTCCCCGGCTTGCGCGCCTTTTTCCCGGCCCGTCCTCCTGCCGTGGAGGGGGGCTCCGGGTTGGGTTGCCGACAACTCCTTGTAGAAGTTTTACGGCCTTTATTTTTCCCGCTGTCCATGTTTCTGTGGAAGAAAACACAATTACTTACACAGAACAACCAACTCAAGGTTGTTAGTACTTACCTGAGTGGCCCTTATGAAGGGCTGGTGACGAGCCGCGCTCCTCTCCAGCCGTCGACTGCAATGCGAGCGACGATATGTCGCGCATGCGTGCTGGCGGGTTCTTCACGAAGTCACTCACGTGACTCCGAAATGAAATATGGTCGGCATGGACCCAGTGGGCCGAAGGGCCTGTTTCCTCGCTGCATCTCTGAACCAATGGTGAGGCCGTGAAGATACAGAGGAGGACAGCACCAGAGGAGAGCGGAGATCCTCAAAGACTGGGGGGCACGATGGTGCAGCAGGTAGTGCGGCTGTCTCAAAGGAGGCCAATCCACTGACAAACCCGGACGTCTTTGGGATGTGGGAGGAATCCGGAGAACTTGGAGGATAAGATCCAAGAGATTTAAGAGACATTTATTTGTCACACGCACCAATTGGCACAGTGACATTTGTGGTCACCGTACAGCCATACGAATAAAAAAAGAACAACACACGATAGTATTTTAACATAAACATCCCCTGCACAGCTGAATCAAAGTTTCCCATTGTGAGGGAAGGCACCAAAGTGCAGTCAACTTCCTCTTTGATGTTCTTTGATGTTCACCCGTGGTCGGGGCCTCCGCAGTCGCCGCTACAGGCGGCCCGATGCTCAGGCCCTCTCGCCGGGATGATGGAACTCCGACGTCGGAACGGGAGAACAACCTCAGATGCTTGAACCTCTGAATCGGCCACTTCCTACCGGAGTCCGAGGCTCCCGAACTCCACAGTTTTTATGAGCGGAGACCCACGCTGGTGGCCCTCGGCAAAGGGATCCTAGGGCACCGCGATGTTGAAGTCAGCGTCGCCCGCGCTGGAAGCTCAGCAAACCGCAGGCCCGCGATGTTGGTGCGGCAGGCCCAGCACTCGGAGCTTCAAACGGCGATCCCAGGTGAGGCATCGCCCGCTCCGCGATGTATCCAGTGCTGCGCCACCGCTGTTGGAGCTCTGGTCCGGTCCCCGGCAGCAAAGGCCGCGCCAATCCAGTCGCTAGGCCGCGAGGAGGGGGGCGAGGACGCGACTCGGAGAATAGTCGCATCCTCGCCAGGAGACAACTGGGAGACGGTTTCCCCATTACCCTACCCCCCTCCCCCAAGCAGAAAAACTAAAAAAACCTCCACAACATACTTTTAAACAAACTAGAATTAAAAAAATTGATGGAAAAAATGGACAGACTGTAGGCAGAGGCAGCCTTCATGCGGCGCCCCTAGTGGTAACACAGGGAAAACATACAAACTCCACACAGACAGCACCCAAGGTCAGGATCGGACCTGGGTCTCTGACGCAGTAGATATTGTCCCAGATGCCAACATCTGTAGTTTTCTTTGTCATCAATGGTGGAACGTGAAACATTGGGAGTTGCCAAAAGACAAAATACAAAGAATTCACTAATCTCATCGAGTCATAGAGTCTTTGTACGCATGCAAGCACTCCGTCGGGGAACTTCAGAGCTTCTTCGCAGATAAATCTACAAAACACAGTCTTTTCATTAATAAATTCTTTATTGTTGATGAAAAACAAGAAGGGACATCCAAACTTCTTCTGACTCGTACACTATATTAAACGTGATTAAACGTTAGAAAACTCCTCGTGTCTCCGCATGGTCAAAGGGTAAACCTTCTCTGACGCCTCTCACCCTGGCCACAAACTCTTTGAATCACTTCCCTCTGGAAGGCGACTCCGGACTGTCAAAGCTGCCACAGCCAGACATAAAAACAGTTTTTATCCACGATTAGTTGCTCTACTCAACAGCCAAAAATCTGTAGCCTCCCTTTGATCTGGTATTTTGTTGGTTCACATCCTTGATCAATGGTGTTTTATCATTAATGTTTTATTAATATTAATGTTTAGTGTTTTCTGAGTCATTCGTAACTGTCACTGTACGTCATGTTGTTACTTGTGGGTGGAGCATCGAGGCAAGTTCCTTGTATGTGAATACTTGGCCAATAAACTTACTTACTTACAATGAGACACAGTAAACACGACACACAGTAACCAATTAAGAATGAAACATAAAACATTAAAGCATTAAGAATCAAACATTATAATTTAAACATGTGAATGAAAAAAAATACCAGAGCAAAAAGAGGCTACAGATTTTTGGTTGTTGAGTAGAGCTACTGCTCGTGGGGGAAAAAAATGTTTTTATGTCCGGCTGTGGCAGCTTTGACAGTCCGGAGTTGCCTTCCAGAGGGAAGTGATTCAAAGAGTTTGTGGCCAGCGTGAGAGGGGTCAGAGATGATCTTGCCCGCTCACTTCCTGGCCCTTGCAGTGTACAGTTCATCAATGGGGGGAAGGTTGCAGCCAATAACCTTGTCTGCTGATTGGACGATTCTCTGCAGCCTTTCTTCCATTGGAAGGAGATGGCTATGAAGCCGAGTGGGCGGAGCACCAAGGCAAATTCCTTGTATGTGAATACTTGGCCAATAAACTTACTTACTTGCTTACTTCTCCATGCTGGTCCAAAACTAAACTAAAAAGTAAGCTTCTGCACAAGAAACTTGGCTCCAAACACGCCCTAGAATACGTCATAAATCCCACCCACAATATAACGGGCAGTCTAAAATTTAAAGACACATGCCATTATCAATGACACACAAATCAGGCCAAATGGCCACGACTCTCTTTTCCTTTCCAAAGAACCTACGCTGCACTCCCTCAATTGCAAGAGTGTCCTTCCTCAAATTGGGTGACCCAAACTGCACACAATCAGACACAACTGTACACAGATGGACCCAGAAGGGGTGGGGAGTGGGTGGAAAAGGAAGAGGGGTGGGATCGTGGGACAGATGTCTTCACACCTGGGTGAGGGGGTGGGGTTGGGGAGGAACGAGAGGGAGAGTGGAGGGGGAGAGGGTCGTGGTTTCAAATTGGAGAAGTCAATGTTCATTGGTCCGAAGAAGGGTCTCGACCCGAAACGTCACCCATTCCCTCTCTCCAGAGATGCTGCCTGTCCCGCTGAGTGGCTCCAGCTTTTTGTCTCGACCCACTCGAAAAATCTTCATGACAATGATGAGTGATGAATCTTCCGTGAATCAGGTCTGGAATTCCCCCAAACAAAACAGGCTGTCGTGATTAATGAGTGAACCACCTACTCTTTTATCTGCATTTAATAAACACATATGGAATGAGCGCATAAATATTTATGAAAAGTAATTAATCATGTATGAATCTAATAATTAAGGCAGTAATTGTGATTTTGGGCCTCCCGACTTACACCGAGAAAATTCGCCCCGCGTAAATTACGTTTAGATATCCGCGAGGGGCAGCACGGTGGTGCAGCGGTAGAGTTGCTGCCTTACAGCGCCAGAGACCCGGGTTCCATCCCGCCTACCGGGTGCTGTCTATGCGGAGTTTGTACGTTCTCCCCGTGACCTGTGTGGGTTTTATCCGGGTGCCCCGGTTTCCTCCCACGCTCCAAAAACGTGCGGGTTTGCAGGTTAATTGCCTTCTGCAAATTGTAAATTGTCCCTAGTGCGTAGGTTAGTGGCGGAGTGCGGTGTAAACGCTGGTCAGCGCGGACTCAGAGCACCTGGAAGAAAGCCGCATGGTCACAGGAAGATTGTGCATGGATAGGTTTGGGCAACACGGTGGTGCAGCGGTTGCGTTGCTGCCTTATAGCGCCAGAGACCCGGGTTCGATCCTGACCACGGGTCAAAGTCAAAGTCAAACAAACTTTATTGTCATTTAGAAATACATTGATATATCCAATTCCAAACAAAATTCCGTTGCATTTGGCTCCCTGTGCAACACGATAATTAACAGAAGGATAAACATGGATAAAATGGATAAAAGGATAAATAGACAATGGTGGCAGCCCATTACATGGCATTCAGGAGTCTGATGGCTCGTGGGAAGAAGCTGTTGCAGAACCTTGATGTTCTGCTCCTTATGCTACGATATCTTTTGCCCGAGGGCAGCAGAGTGAACAGTCCGTGATGGAGATGTGTGGGGTCTTTTATAATACTGCTGGCCTTAGACACGCAACGTTTGGTCGCAATATCCCCGATTGAGGGGAGAGAGGTCCCGATGATTTTTTTCCGCTGTCCTCACCACTCTCTGCACGGACTTCCAGTCAGAGGCTTGACAGTCCCCAAACCAGACAGAGATACAGCTGGTCAGAATACTCTCTATGGTGCCCCTGTAGAAAGTGGTGAGGATGGGATGGGGGAGGTGAGCTCTTCTCATCCGGCGCAGAAAGTGCAACCGCTGCTGCGCTCTCTTAACTGTTGATGAGATGTTATTCGACCAGGTCGGACTGTTAGTGATCTGCACGGAGGTGCTTGTCTGTACGGAGTTTGTATGTTCACCCCATGACAGCGTGGGAATTCTCCAGGAGCTCCGGTTTATTCCCACACGCCCACACTCTGGACGACCATGGATATGGTCTGATGTTTGGCAAGAGGTTGTCTTCCTCTGAAGAGGAGTCTGTATTTTGTCACCGAGTATGCAGTTGAGCTTAGTTTAGAGATACAGCGCGGAAACAGGCCCTTCGGCCCACCCAGTCCGTACTGACCAGCGATCCTCGCACATTAACACTATCCTACACATACTAGGGACAATTTACATTTATACAAAGCCAGTGGACCCAGAAACCTGTACGTCTTTGTACGTCTATGTTCTTCGACTTTTCAAGTGCATTCAACACCATCCAACCCCTGATTCTGAAAGACAAGCTTGAGAAGATGGGGGTACACAAAAGGCTGGAGAAACTCAGCGGGTGCAGCAGCATCTAAGGAGCGAAGGAGATAGGCGACGTTTCGGGTCGAGACCCTTCTTCAGACTCAGAGTTGGAGGGAAGGGGGTATCACAGAGGGGGAGCCGTTAGAGAGGAGGTTGTGAAACTGTCTTCGTAGGGAGGAGGAGAACTTCTTCAAAGTAGGCATACCTTGAGGAGATATCGCAGTGGAGTAGACAAAGTGTTAAAGAAGGAACTGCAGGTGCTGGAGAATCAAGGGTACACAAAAGGCTGGAGAAACTCAGCGGCTGCAGCAGCATCTAAGGAGCGAAGGAGATAGGCGACGTTTCGGGTCGAGACCCTTCTTCAGGGGTGGATTCCACCTTTGTCTCCTGGATATACAACTACCCGACGGGTCGACCACAGTTTGTTCAGCTGGGGGACTGTGTTTCCGGGACAGTGGTGTGCAGTGTTGGAGCCCCACAGGGAACGGTTCTGGCCCCCGTTCCTCTTCACCCTGTACACTGCAGACTTCAAATATAAGTCTGACGCATGCCACGTACAGAAATATTCGGATGACACAGCGATTGTGGCATGTGTTAGGAAGGGACATGAGGAGGAATACAGGGACTTGACCGGTGCCTTCTGTGTCTGGAGTAAAGAGAACTGTCACATAGAAACATAGACATAGAAACATAGAAATTAGGTGCAGGAGTAGGCCATTCGGCCCTTCGAGCCTGCACCGCCATTCAATATGATCATGGCTGATCATCCAACTCAGTATCCCGTACCTGCCTTCTCTCCATACCCTCTGATCCCTTTAGCCACAAGGGCCACATCTAACTCCCTCTTAAATATAGCCAATGAACTGGCCTCAACTACCCTCTGTGGCAGAGAGTTCCAGAGACCCACCACTCTCTGTGTGAAAAAAGTCCTTCTCATCTCGGTCCTAAAGGATTTCCCCCTTATCCTTAAGCTGTGACCCCTTGTCCTGGACCTCCCCAACATCGGAACAATCTTCCTGCATCTAGCCTGTCCAACCCCTTAAGAATTTTGTAAGTTTCTATAAGATCCCCTCTCAATCTCCTAAATTCTAGAGGGTATAAACCGAGTCTATGCAGTCTTTGTTCATAAGACAGTCCTGACATCCCAGGAATCAGTCTGGTGAACCTTCTCTGCACTCCCTCTATGGCAATAATGTCCTTCCTCAGATTTGGAGACCAGAACTGTACGCAATACTCCAGGTGTGGCCTCACCAAGACCCTATACAACTGAAGTAGAACCTCCCTGCTCCTATACTCAAATCATAGAAACATAGAAACATAGAAAATAGGTGCAGGAGTAGGCCATTCGGCCCTTCGAGCCTGCACCGCCATTCAATGTGATCATGGCTGATCATCCAACTCAGTATCCCGTACCTGCCTTCTCTCCATACCCCCTGATCCCTTTAGCCACAAGTGCCACATCTAACGCCCTCTTAAATATAGCCAATGAACTGGCCTCAACTACCTTCTGTGGCAGAGAATTCCAGAGACTCACCACTCTCTGTGTAAAGAATGTTTTCCTCATCCTTTTGCTTTCTTCACTGCCTGCTGTACCTGCATGCCTACTTTCAATGACTGGTGTACCATGACACCCAGGTCGCACTGCATCTCCCCTTTTCCTAATCGGCCTCCATTTAGATAATAGTCTGTTTTCCTATTTTTGCCACCAAAGCGGATAACCTCACATTTATCCACATTATACTGCATCTGCCAAACATTTGCCCACTCACCCAGCCTATCCAAGTCACCTTGTAGTCTCCTAGCATCCTCCTCACAGCTAACACTGCCCCCCAGCTTAGTGTCATCCGCAAACTTGGAGATATTTCCTTCAATTCCCTCATCCAGATCATTAATAGTAAGATTAAACGAGAACTTACCAGTTCGAAGGTTGATCTTTATTTTATGAGGAGTTGCGATGAGGGATTTCGTGAAGACCCCGCCAACACGCATGCGCGGCATCCTTCAAAGCAGCGGTGTGGAATCACAGACTCGACGAAAAGTAAGGATATTAAGATTAAACTGCGAACTAACCAGCTGAACATAATGATCGAGGGTTGGGAGCGGAGGGCACGAAATCCCTCATCGCAACTCCTCATAAAATAAAGATCAACCTTCGAACTGGTAAGTTCTCGTTTAATCTTACTATTTTACTTCGGAGTCACGTGAGTGACTTCGTGAAGACTTCAAAGCTCTGTGATTACACGCCCTGGACAACGCCCATGCTACCACACTGCCGCAATCCTGATGGAGGAAGTTTGTTAAAGCAATCCAGACTGGACAATCTGAAAATAATTAACATTTATTAAACACAAATCATAAACAAACCCCCTGACTGGGGACAAATGATATTAGGGAGCAGCCCTGAGTACTGCATCCACATATGTTGCAGGTCCGGCCAATGGCTTATGGTAGAACCGTTGAAAGGTTGACTCACTGGCCCATCCTGCCGTAGCGAGGACGTGATCCATGGGCACCTCCATGGCCCTCGCTGTTGATGTGGATGCAGCCCTGGTGGAATGAGATTTAAACAAGTTAGTGTCAATACCCGCTGCATCCAACACTTCCCTGAGCCACCTGGAGATCGTCTGCACTGTCACCCGGCGATGTGGTTTTTTGTGGCTTATAAGCAGTCCTTGTTCCGAATTCCTGATCGACCGGGTCAACTCAATGTAGCAACGGAGATGGGTGACTGTGCAGAGTGTGGCATCAGAGGGGTACGCCTGGAATTCCAACTGCAGCCCCAAAGATCCGGGTCGATGCTGCTTCAGCAGGTCTGCAACGTAAAACGTTATTTTCCCAGGGGTAGAGAGCATATTGTCAATGCGCAACTTTTGAAGCGCCTGTACCCGCTGAGCAGACGTGAGCGCCATCAACATGACCACCTTCAGGGTGAGCTGGTGAAGAGGTAACCCCGCCATGGGGGACCATGATCTTAACAGGGACAGGACCACTCCTGCATCCCAGACAACGTTATATCTGGGCCGTGGAGGGTTTGTGTTAAATACACCCCTCATAAACTTCGACACCAGATTGTTGGTCCCCACTCCTACCGGAAGGTACGAGGACAGCGCACTCCTGGCGCTATTGATGGTACTATAGCTGAGCCCTTCATCATAGTGGAGGCCCGCCAGGAATTCCAGGACGTCAGGTATTGTGGCAGAATCATAGGCAACACTCTTCCTTAAACAGAACAGTTCCCATTTCCTGATCTGGGTCAGGTACTGCCGCCTTGTAGATGCTCTGCATGATGCAGCGGTTAAATCCATGGCCCTCGGTGAGATCCCCGTGTTCAGCAAAGGCCTTTTCAGAACCTGCAGACCAACAGGTTTAAATAGGCGTGGCACGGATGCGGCTCGCCAGTGACGGGATTAGTAACCAATTGTGGGTTGTTTCCTATTCGCACCCACGGGCGCTTCAGCATCTGAGAGACCACCGGGTACCACGGTTGTGTCGGCCAGTCGGGTATTACCAGAATGCCTGATGCAGAGTCTAATTTAATCTTCTGTAATACCCGACTGATGAGGCAGAATGGGGGAAAAGCGTAGCAACACCATTTCCCCCAGTGGAGCGAAAAAGCATCCAAAGCCACTGCCCCAGGATCTGGTTCCCACGATACATATGTTGGTATCTGATGGTTCAGTCTAGACGCAAATAGGTCAATATCTGGCATACCGAATTTTGTCACAATTTCAGCAAACACAAGGGGATTCAGCATCCACTCAATGTTATCATTAAAAACTCGTGACCTGGTGTCCGCCACCGTATTGAGTATCCCCGGAAGGTACGTTGCTGATATCCAAATACCCCTTTTGATGCACCAGAGCCAAATTGTATTTGCCAAATCATTACAAGATACTGACCTGATACCACCCATATGATTTATATAGGCTACCACCGTGGTGTTATCGATTTGAAGGCGGACATGTGCATGACGCAAATTACTGCAATATGCCCGCAGTCCATGAAAGACCCCCAGCATTTCCAAATAATTAATGCCTTGCACTTGGAGAAGCGTGAACTCATGAGCGTCCCATCTGCCACCACAGCTGGTTACAGTGTCAGTTGCCCCCCAGCCTTGTGCACTCGCATCAGTTTGCAACAGAACCGTGGGATTCGGGAGAATGATGGGTTTGGAACTTACTCCAATATTATGAACCCACCATTCCAGCTCAGTTTGCTCCCCTATGCCTAAGCGCATAGGTCTGTCAAAATGTCCGGTATTCAATTTTAACGCCAGAATTTTACTTTTTTGTAAGTTTTGGTAATGCAACGGACCATAATTTACAGCCGGGAATGTGGCAACCAGCTTGCCAATTACCTTAGCAACATGCCGAATGGTTGGCCTGTTGTTGTCAAGTAAACTGATGCATGCTTGTTGAACGTCCACCACTTTGTCAACTGGGACCGTGATTTCCATCTGGTTAGTGTCTATAGTGAACCCCAAATAGTCCATGACCTGCGAAGGGTTGAGCTTGGATTTGTCTGGATGGATTACAAACCCCATTCTTTGAAACAAAGATATAGCGGCCGAGACTGCCAACTGGGCGTGCTCTAGGGTTTTCCCTGCTATGAAAATGTCATCTAAATATGCCATTATAATATGGTTTTGTTTCCTGAGATGTGCCAATAAAGGTTTGACAATTTTAGTAAATAGTCTCGGCGCTGTTGTAATCCCATTAGGCAAAGCCATATATTGCCATAATTGACCTTCCCAGACAAATTTCAAGAACCTTCGATGTTGTTTAGCAATAGGGACTGTATAGTACGCATCCTTCAGATCAATGCAAGCCATAAAGTACCCATGACTAACCAACTGCTTGGCCGTCTCAAACGTCTCCATCTTAAAATGGGTATATTGTACGAAAGCATTCAACTGGGTTAAGTCGATGATAATCCGACAGCCTCCATCCTTCTTAACCCTAGTAAAGATGTTGGAAACAAACTCCAATGGCTCGTGCGTCGTTTTTTGTATCACCCCTTTCTTTTCTAATCGTAGTATTTCAACATGAGCCCGCTCCTTCTCCGACTGAGAGAGTGCAAATCTGCGACTAGGCTCATGTTGCGAAGGGGGATCTCTGCCATTAATAAACTCTATCTCATAACCCTGAATGCTTTGTAAAATAAAAGGATCCGTAGTTAGGGTATCCCAAGCAGACCGGAAACCCCGAAGCCGTCCCCCCACCGGTGAGGTTACTAATGCTACGTTGTGGACGGACCCAAGCCCCCTTACCTCCAAGGTTAGCGCCGGGGTCTGGACTGTGGTGTCTTTGCTCCTCGTGTGGCGCGGCCCTGTTGCCGCATCTTCCAAGCTGGCTTGGGCTGGCCTTGGAATAAAAAAGGCCTCTGCTGTTGGGCCCCCGCCGAGGAATATGTTTGTGAATATGTTCTGGGGCCTTGGTCCACCGATGTGTGGGGCCTGAACGAGGAACGTGGCTGCTGCCTGGTGTAACCGGGAGTTTTGGATGAATAAGACTGTCTCATCATCCCCACAGTCTTGGCTTCCTCGTTCAGTTCCTTTACGCGTTTAGGCAGGTCTTCCCCAAACAACTGCCTTGGTGGTGGTGGTGCGGTGGAGGTGCTGCATAATCCCGCAAATTTGGGATTCACATTTGGCCGGATGGAGCTCTTCCTGAAACAGTTTATCTCAAACTGTGTGGTGCACAGAAGTGCTAGCGCATCCTGCTGCTCCTCGGACACATTCGTGGCATCCAGCGACCGAGCAAAAGCCGTGATACCTGCTGTCAGCAGCTTTAAGATTTTCTGGAGCTTGCCCTCCTTGACCCTTGTGTTGGTCGACATGTTCCCCCATATTGCTGCATTCACTTTCGGTACGTTGAGGGAGTTACAGTTTGCTGGTGCCTTATACTTCCCCACTGTTTCCGAGAGCACGGTATCCTGGAGCTGGTGCGTAGTCAGGAAATCGATTGACGCCGCTATTTTGGGATGTAGTGGTCCCCCTGCCGCCGCAGGTGACCCAAATTTCGACACCACCTCCAACATTTCCTGTGGGTTCTGGACCTCTTCTCCCTCCTCAGGCTCACCCATACTTCCTTGCTGGCTCTCAAGCGACGGGGAGATAGAAGGTGGCGGCTGCATGTAGCTCCCAGACCTCTGGGATTCCCGTTCCTGACGCTCCAGGTCCCGTTGATATAGCACCTCCACCATATGCTCCAACCAGCCGATACGACCGTCACCGCTGTACGCGGGCCACTGGTCGTCTTCCCCAGCCTCTCCAGAGGAACCGGGGCTTCCAGCAGTTGTCAACACCCCCACGGAATGTACTGCCGGGAAGTCGCCAGCTCCCACTCCAGCGGGGCTGTGCGACTCCCACACGGACACACCGCTGGTCCGCCGTCGTTTGGACAGCAGCGGCCCCTCTGTCTGATGGGAGGGAAGAGGGCTAGAGTCAGTACTTGCACCAGAAACTGGACTCTCTGATGTCCGTGCGGGCTTACCACCACAGCGTTCCACATATAAACGGGACTGTGGCGGCGCATGGTCTGCTTTACCCGCCTCAGCAGGGGCGCTGGACCGTACTTTGCTGCCACCGGCCCGCACTACGGCAGCCTGTTCCGGTGGTGTGCCGGTACATCCTGCCCCCACAGGGATCCTCGGCACGCCAGCATTGCCACTGGTCTGCTTCCTTGCAGGTTTCCCCAGTGGCTTGTCCCTGCCTGCCGTACCGACAAGGCTGGACTTTAGCGAGGCTTCCCCCCTGTTCTGCCCGCGAGGGACCTTTAAAGGGGGGATGCACTCGCGGACACGCTTGCTCCAAGAGCCCCACGTGCCTTACCTCCAGCCCTGGTCTTGGGCACTGGAGTTCTGGAGTCAGGGTCTCCCAGCCCCTGCTCCTGCGCGGACACCCTCTTCTTAGCCAGAGGGGTTGTGCCGGGTCTGGTCAGCTGCTCAGAGCTCCCCGACTGCCGCGACTTCTTCCTCGGTGGTGTCTCAGCTGCTCCCGATGTAGCGGGCAGCTCCGAGGACTTCACTCGCTGAACGCGACTCCCACTTCTTCCTCCTTCCATGGTTCTGAAAAAACACACAGACCACACAAAACGGTAAACCAGCTCAAGGTTAACTTACCTGCAGCTGCTTACCTTTTTGAAGGAGCCGGTTGAGGGAGCGCACTCCCCCCCCCAGCTGCCGTGAGCAAATGCGCGCGACGATATGCCGCGCATGCGTGTTGGCGGGGTCTTCACGAAGTCACTCACGTGACTCCGAAGTAAAATGTATCATTAATGTCACGTCCTGAATACAACCAAGACTAAAGAGATGTTGGTTAACTTTGGCAGGTCCAAGCTCCTCCTTCAGCCGGTCAACGCTGCAGGGGCTGATGTTGAGGTTTCTTGGTTTCTTGGCCCTCCAAAATATTCCAAATTGGAATTTAAACTGGAGGTGGTACAGACATATAAATATCTGGGAAGTGCACCTTGATAACAAACTGGACTGGTCTGTCAAGAAACTTACAAAATTCTTAAGGGGTTGGACAGGCTAGATACAGGAAGATTGTTCCCGATGTTGGGGAGGTCCAGGACAAGGGGTCACAGCTTAAGGATAAGGGGGAAATCCTTTAAGACCGAGATGAGAAAGACTTTTTTCACACAGAGAGTGGTGGGTCTCTGGAATTCTCTGCCGCAGAGGGTAGTCGAGGTCAATTTATTGGCTATATTTAAGAGGGAGTTAGATGTGGCCCTTGTGGCTAAGGGGATCAGAGGGTATGGAGAGAAGGCAGGTACGGGATACTGAGTTGGATGATCAGCCATGATCATATTGAATGGCGGTGCAGGCTCGAAGGGCCGAATGGCCTACTCCTGCGCCTAATTTCTATGTTTCTTTGTTTCTGTGTCAACTCCTGACGCCCTCTACAAAAGAGGCCAGATCAGACCCTTTTTCCTCAGAAGGCGCAAATTCTTCAATGTGTACAATGATATGCTGTACATGTTTTACAACACTGTGGTTGGAAGTGTCATTTTTTACGCTGTTGTCCGCTGGGGCAACAGCGTCAGTGCTAAAAACAGCAAGATGTTGGACAAGCTGGTGAAACGGGCTAGCTCGGTGCTGGGGGGGAGAGTGGACTCTGGGATGGATGTGCTTGAGAGGCGTATGAGGCGCAAGTTGCAGGCCATCCTCGACAACTCCGGGCACCCCACTCCATGGAAATCTGGAGTCAAAAGAGCACTCGGAACAACATCCGGCTCCGCTCCCTGCGCTGTAGAACGGAGCGGTCCAGGAGATACTTCACCCCTGCAGCCATTAGATTTTATAATGCTGACCGCTAGGCTGTAGGAGGATGCTTTTTTGCATTTTTAATAGTTGATTATTGGGTCTTTTTAAGTATTTATTGCTCTCAGGTATTGTCCATATTGTGTTTTGTGTATTTTTTGTCTGCTTTCGTTCTGAATGTGTGGGTTTGTTGGTTGGGGGCTTCTGGTCATCTGAATTTCCCTGGGGGGATCAATAAAGTATTTGTCACTATTATTATTTTTACTATTATTGTTATTATTGTCTTTGGAGCGTTGGAGGAAAGTTCCCGGAGAAAACCCGCGCAGGTCACGGGGAGAACGTACAAACTCCATACAGACAGCACCCGTAGTCGGGATCGAACCCGGGTCTCTGGCGCTGTAAGGCAGCAACTCTACCGCTGCGCCACCGTGCTGCCCTATTCTACAGCCCCGGGAGACAAGTGTTACGGAATTAGTACCCCGAACACTTGCAATAACTTGGATCTAATCCAAAGCACCTAACAAGCAAGTGCAAGGCTGGGAATTTGAATCTGAATCTGAATTTGTTTTAAAAAAGAATACAGCTTTGGACAAATGCCAGTTTGTTGCTTAAGTCGGTATAGCTGCTTGGAGCATTTTCAAATTCTAAGTTGTTGGCAGAAGTCTATTAATCCCTGGACTGCTTAATCCCTTGGACTGGTTTCCACTGACCAAGAGCAATTTCCCAGCATTTGTTGTGTGCTCCAAGTTCGTAGAGTCACTTGTAGAGTGGTACAGCATGGAAACAGGGCCTCCAGCCCAACCTTCCCACACCGACCAACATGTCCCATCTACACTAGTCCCACCTGCCTGCGTTTGGCCCATATCCATCTCAACCTGTCCTATCCATGTACCTGTCTAACTGTTTCTCAAATGTTGGGAGAGTCCCAGCCTCAACTATCTCCTCTGGTAGATCGTTCCACACAAACATGTCCTTGGTGTGAAAATATTATCCCTCAGATTTCCCCTCCACCATAAAGCTATGCCCACTGGTTCTTTCCCCCCCATTCTGGGAACAAGACTCTGCCTGTCTACCTGAATCAAGGGGAAAACTCTGGAGAATCCGGGAGTAACTCGGGAACGTGGGACAGGGGCTTTAGAAACCAGATGATTTCAGACGGATGAGGGAAACTCTACACAGGCTGGCTCTCTCTCTCTATTCAATTTAGTTCCATTAAGTTTAGATATACAGCATGGGTCTTGCGTGCTGTATATAAGGTGATGAATCGGAGATAGGGTTGACACCTGAGTCCCAAGTTGGAAATATCAAAGACTGGAGAACATATCTTTAAGGCCTTGTTGAGTTTAGGATGAGGAGGGACCTCATTGAAACATACCCCAAATAGTGAATGGAGTGGATGTGGAGAGGGTGTTTCCACTTGAGGTAGAGTCTAGGACCAGAGGCCATAGCCTCAGAATAAAAGGACCTACCCATTGAAAGGAGATGTGGAGGAATTTCTTTACTCAGAGGGTGGTGAATCTGTGGAATTCATTGTCAGAGAAGGCTGTCAATGGATAGGGCGGAAATGGATAGATTCTTGCTTAGAACGGGTGTCAGGGGTTTCGGGGAGAATTGGGTTGAGAGGGAAGGATAGATAGCCGCGATTGAATGGCAGAGTGGACTTGATGGGCCGAATGGCCTAATTGTGGTCTGAAGAGGGGCAAAGTGAAATGGAAATGTGTGGGGCAAGTTTTTTACCCAGCGAGTGGTGAGTGCCTGGAAAACACTGCCATGGTTGGTGATTGAGGCAGATACCATTGTGGCATTTAAGATATTTTTGGATGAGCACATGATTATTCAGGGAATGGAGTTACAGTTATGGGTTTAGTTCATTGCCACGTGTACCGAGGTAATGTGAAAAGCTTTTGTTGCGTGCTGTCAAGTCAGCGGACAATGCACGATTACAATCGAGCCGTTTACAGACTTCAAATACATGATAAGGGAATAACGTTTAGTGCAAGGTAAAGCCAGCAAAGTTCGATCGAGGATAGTCCGAGGGTCACTAATGAGGTAGATAGTAGTTCAGCGCTGCTCTCTGGTTGTGGTAGGATGATTCAGTTCCTTATAACAGTTGGGAAGAAACTGTTAAGGGCTTGTCCCACTTACGCAACCTTGGCTCGCAAATTACGCTTGAGGCACCGTTTGGCCGCGGGGGCCGGTCCACTTACAAGCGCAGAGTTGTGCGGGGCTGGTCCCGACATCGTGCGGGGCTCCGAAATCTTCGCGCGCCAACGGGCTGTCGGCACGCAGGCGCATTGCGGTCGTACGCAGCTTCTTGACGGCATACGCAGTGTCTTGACGGCGTACATCTAGCACGTGGCGTTGCGCAATGAGGTCACCACCTGGCATGGCGTTGCGTGATGACGTCACCGCCCGACGCCGTGCGACGCCCAAATTCTGTCGGCCCGCCTCCTGCCCAGCTGATTGGTAAGCATGACGCAAATGACGTCATGGGCGAACTTAGCGTGAACTTAGCGCGAACTTCGCGCGAACTCCGCTTCCGGTTGGTTGCGCCAAACGCACGCAATCGCGGGCAAGTGGGACAGGCCCTTTACTGAATCTGGAGGTGTGCGTTTTCACGCTTCTGTACCTTTTGCCCGATGGGAGAGGGGAGAAGAGGGAGTGGCCAGGGTGCGATTCATCCTTGATTATGCTGCTGGCCTTGCCGAGGCAGCGTGAAGTGTAAATGGGCTCAATGGAAGGGAGGTCGGTTTGTGCGATGGTCTGGGCTGCGTCCACAATATCCCTGCAATTTCTTGCGGCCTGTTGCCAAACCGAGATGTGATGCATCCCCATAAAATGCTTTCTGTGGTGCATCTGTAGAAGTTGCTGGGAGTTGTGGGGGGGGGGGTGGGGGGGCATGCCGAACTTCCTAAGCCTTCTAAGGAAGTAGAGGCGATGATGTGCTTTCTTGGTCATTGCTTCAATGTGGGTGGCCCAGGAAGGATATGGATTAAGCGCAGGCAGGTGAGATATGGTCTTAGCAAAGATAGACAAAAAGCTGGAGAAACTCAGCCGGTGAGGCAGCATCTATGGAGCGAAGGAATGGGTGACGTTTCATCAGTCTGAAGAAGGGTCTCGACCCAAAACACCGCCCATTCCTTTGCTCCGTAGATGCTGCCTCACCCGTGTTTTGTCCACCGTCGATTTTTCCAGCATCTGCAGTTCTTTCTTAAACATATGGTCTTAGCAAGGTGTTCAGCACAGACATTGTGGGCCGAAGGGCCTGTTTGTGTGCTGCAGTGTTGTATGTTCTATATTCCAGCATATAGACCTGAATCACTTTACCTATTTTTGCTGCAACCTTAAAGACTTTGTTGACTTGACTACTGAGGTTGCCCTGATTCCTCAGATCTTTGCAAGAAACTACATCAAAAGTCGTTCAGTAACTTAGCACCGACCTAACTTTTATGGAATAAATGCATGGCCTGCAATAATCTCCCTTTAAGGCAAAGAAATATAACAGGAGAAGCAGTCTAGCCGCGGCTATCAAGAGAAATTAAAGAGAATATTAGATCAAAGAACCTAGTTTGGCAAATTCATGAGCTTGGCGCTTGGGAAATGCATCAGGGCTCAGCAAAGATGGACAGGTCATTGATAAGATAAGTGGGAGTTGAATATGGAAATAGGCAAGAGAGAAGACAAAACTAGATTGTAAGCTTCTGTTGAAATGTAAAAATTAAAAGATCAGCAAAGATCACGGTGGCGCAGCGGTAGAGTTGTTGCCTAAAACCCCTGTCCCACGGTACGAGTTCATTCCAAGAGTTCTCCCGAGTTTGCCCTGATTCGAACTCGGGAGATTCGATTTACGGTAATGGCAGCTCGTCGGTACTCGGGGCTCTTGTGGACATTTTTTCATCACGTTGAAAAATCTTCGCGAGTCTTCCCGTGCTGTTACCTGCCGTTAGCGAGTCTTCCCGAGTTACCTGCCATTAGCGCTAGGAGACGTCCCCGAGCTCCGACGTACCCGCCACGTTCATTCTCCGTGCTTACCATGAATTTGATTTGTTTTTAAACTCGGGAGAGCTCTTGGGATGAACTCGCACTGTGGGACAGGGCTATTACAGCGCCTTACTTAAGCCCATGTCCCACTTTCCTGAGTTACTCACGAATTCTCCCGAATTTTCCCCTTGAATCAAACTCGGAGAATTACGGTAAAAGCCAACCGTAGGTACTCGGGGCTATTTTTTAAAAACTCGTGGACATTTTTCAACAAGCTGAAAAAACGTCCCGACTTACCTGATGCCCCGAGTACCTACGGCTGGCATTACGAGCCGCTACGAAATATCTACGGCCTCCTACGGACTTGCTACGGACTCCCACGGACTCGCTATGGACATTCTCCGAGTTTGAATCAAGGGGAAAACATGTGAGAATTCGTGAGTAACTGGCGAAAATGGGACAGGGGCTTTAGACTTAGTTCCTCCCACACTGTTGAGTGCA
The DNA here is from genome assembly GCA_963514005.1 of Raja brachyura. Next base: position 5,716,811 of record OY740786.1, read on the forward strand.
TTGGTCAGCAAACGTTCGCCACTCTGTTCGGACATGTGCGACGTCTTCCACCCTCGATAGCTGTAGATCAACCATAGTAATCTCTGCCACTCGAAACGAGTGTGACTGTCCTCTCATGGAGGACGCCCGTGCGTGACTTTGTTTAACGTGGGGAGACTGGTGCACAGACAGACACCCCACGGTCCTTGACACATCTGGGTCAGGATCCAGTGGCATGGAGTCCAAGACAACCGGAGACCCTTTTCTGCTGCAGCCTTCATCCGCCTTCCCAGCCGTTGTGACGCTCCACTAAGATCAGCCATCGTCCTCCGCCTGTTCCACCGTTGAGGTCTTGGTTGGATTGGCTCTTTGTCAGGGACCTCCCCCTCGACCTTACCGCCATCGGTGGCCCGACCAGGAGTACAGCTCCAGACGGCATCGCTCTCAGGATCTCCACCACGACAAGGTGACAATCGATGAAGAAGCCCTGCCAATATAACCTTCACCACATACATTGTGCGTGATACACAGTCCATCGTGTAATCCAGTCCGGGGTTTGAGTGCAATCCAGTCCGGGGTTTGAGTAGGAATGCAGACACTGATAACAGCCTGCTTGTCCCTTAGCTCGGTAGTCCGTAAGATGAGTGTAACAGTATGTATTGTTCTCTGTGCATGGATTTCCACTACGCACCAACTGAGCTTGATGTTACGGGTAACGTTGTGATCCCACACAACAAAATTTGGTCGCCATGGAGATAATCGATAAACCTGTAGTCCTAGGTACAGTTGTAGTGCGGGTCGCCATGTAGTTGTGGGTAGTCGAGGTAGTCGTAGCTTTAGTTAATCGCCTTTGCTGACCGGGCATTTTCGTTGGCCCATTGGGGCAAAAAAACAGAAGAATGAGTTTTCAGAGCCAAGGATAACCGAGCCAAGGTAATGCTAAATATCTGCCGAAATTCACAGCTGTGTATCTCTGGCTTATTAAAAGTTGTCTCCACCCCTTCTCCCCCTTTCTCCCCCCTCCTCCTCTCTCCCCCTCCCCCCCCCCCCTCTTTTAAAGGACTTAAATCTTGATTACAGCGCCAACCTTCCTGTTCATCGCGGGTAGACAAAAGTGCTGGAGAAACTCAGCGGGTGCAGCAACAGCATCTACGGAGCGAAGGAGATAGGCAACGTTTCGGGCCGAAACCCTTCTTCAGACCCCTTTAACACTTCTTTAGCATTTCCTGTTCATCGCGGTGTGTGTCTGCATCACCTTGGCTTTGCACCGTGTGAATCTCAGACAGCGCTCCCCCAACTTGTGCTTGACAGTCGCCGGCAGTCTGCTGAAAAGTCGCCTAAGTGGGACAGGCCCATTAGTCTTACAGCACCAGAGACGGGGATTTGATCCTGACTACGGATGCTGCCTGTGTGGAGTTTACATGTTTCCCCCTGGGTTTTATTTTAATATAGATTGGTTTAGTTTAGAGATGCAGCGCGGAAACAGGCCCTTCGGCCCACCGTGTCCGCACCGACCAGCGATCCCCCGCACATTGACATTACCACACACTAGGGACAGTTTTTACATTCGCACCAAGCCAATTAACCTACAAACCTTCACGTCTTTGGAGTGTGGGAGGAAACCGAAGATCTCGGAGAAATCCCACGCAGGTCACGGGGAGAACGTGCAAACTCCGTACAGACAAGCACCCGTTGCCAGGATCGAACCTGGGTCTCTGGCGTCGAACTCCACTGCTGCGCCACCGTGCCGTTTTCTCCAGGTGATCCGGTTTCCTCCCACACTCCAAATACGTACAGGTTTGTAGGTTAATTGGCTTTGGGAACATTGCAAATCGTTCCTAGTGTGTGTTGGATAGTGTTAGTGTGCGGGCGATCACTGGTCGGTATGGACTCGGTGGGCCGAAGGGCCTCTTTCCACGTTGTACCTCTAAAGCCTAATGTCTTAAGTTAGTGTGGGTTCCTTACAGCCTGAGAACAGAGATTGTGGTATGAGGAAATGACAAGAAAAATTAAATAAATATTTAATATCACTTCAGAGAAAAATGCACAAAATCACACACAGTGTTTCAGAAGGAACTGCAGATGCTGGAAAAATCGAAGGTAGACAAAAATGCTGGAGAAACTCAGTGGGTGAGGTAGCATCTATGGAGCGATGGGATTGGTGACGTTTTGGGTTGAGACCCTTCTAAAATCAAACACAGAATGGGATTAAAAGCCGATAGATTCCCAGGATCTGCATCTAATAAATTTGAAGGCCGTTGCCACGGAGACAGTGTATGCACTTTGTCCAAAATTCCATAAGTACTGGAACTGTTCCCAAAGATTGGAGGGTGGCCAATATATCCCCACTGTTTCAAGAGTGAAGAGTGTTTTATTGTCATGTGCCCCGAAACAGAACAGCAGCAACAGATAATGTGGACATAGAACGAAGGTAGACACAAAATGCCGGAGTAACTCAGCGGGACAGGCAGCATCTCTGGAGAGAAGTCTTCAGTGTGAAGAAGGGTCTCGACCCGAAACGAGATAAGTCTGAAGAGGGGTCCCGACCCGAAACGTCACCCATTCCTTCTCTCCAGAGATGCTGCCTGTCCCGCTGAGTTACTCCAGCATTTTGTGTCTGCCTTCGATTTAAACCAGCACCTGCAGTTATTTCCTACACTGTAAACATAGCACACTGTAAATACCATAATAACCAACAAAAGAGTTAAATAAATGTGTATTTATGTGTGTGTGTGTGTGCGCATATATATATATACACACACACACTCACACACACACACATATACTGTATATAGTGCTAGTATGGGTGTTGTGGGCTGAAAGGACTGGTTTCCAGAGGGCTAGTATGGACATTGTGGGCAGAATGGATTCTTGGGCTGGCAGCTCAGTCACTCAAGCCTGTCGTGCTGGCAGCTCACTCACTCACGTCTGGTGGGCTGGCAGTTGACTCGAGGCTATTCCTTGAAATTCCATTTCAAGCAGAGTGCAAGGTCACCAAATTCAAGTGCAGTTTCATACCATTTCAAGCAGGGTGCAAGGCCACTAAAGACAGCGAGTCGTGACCTCTCGCACCTCCATCATGCAGAGACTGAGCCACGTCCACACTTCTGGGTTTTAAAGTCCCTCCCCCCCTCACACCAGTAGGGGCATGGCCTTCATGGCGTGATTGACAGGAGAGAAATATCCTCGGCACCTGATGAGTGGAGGGGGACTCTGAGCAAGATGGCCAAAAATCACAGCTGTACGTGGTAGCGTTTTTTCTAAAATCAATATAAAGCGCAAACAGGAAGAGGTCAAGATTAGGCTTTTAATTATATAGAAGGCAAGGCAACTTTAATTAGGCAACACAGCTTTAGCATTTCCAAACCAAAGGCAACACAGCTTTAGCATTTCCAACCTATATTTTCAAACCACATTAAGGGCACTGACAGGTGAGTAAAACCACTCACAGTTTAGTAGACATGTGTTCAGTGCTATTCACAGCTCAGATTGAGAGACATGACCCTCTTGCTCCCCCATCTTGCAGAGACTGACTGAGGCGCTCAATACATCTGGGTTTTGTAGTCCCTCCGGAAGGGGCGTGGCCTTCAGGAGAGAGAATCTCAACATTTTTTAAACACTAATAACTCTTTTATTTTATCTTCGATGGGAAAAAACCTCTTGTCATGCCTAGCGGAGGGGGACTGAGTAAGATGGCCAAAAATCACTGCCGTAAGTGGCAGCGTTTTTTCTAAAATCAATATACAGAACAACAGGAAGTAGTCAAGATCAGATTTTTAGTAATATAGATATATATCTACATGCTAGGGACAATTAACCAATTTAACTTTACCAAAGTTAATTTTACCAAAGCCACTTAACCTACAAACCTGTACATCTTTGGAGTGTACTGAGACATCATGGAAATAGGTCCTTAACCCACAGAGTCCACACCGACCAGCGATGACACATAGACTACTGCTATCTACAAGAGTCAAGAGTCAACAGACTCAAGAGAGTTTTATATTCCCATATGTCCCAGATATAGGAGTAGGGAATGTTAAAATTGTACAAGGCATTGGTAAGACCAATTCTGGAGTATGGTGTACATTTTTGGTCGCCTAATTATAGGAAGGATGTCAACAAAATAGAGAGAGTACAGAGGAGATTTACTAGAATGTTGCCTGGGTTCCAGCAACTAAGTTACAGAGAAAGGTTGAACAAGTTAGGTCTTTATTCTTTGGAGCGCAGAAGGTTAAGGGGGGACTTGATTGAGGTCTTTAAAATGATGAAAGGGATAGACAGAGTTGACGTGGATAAGCTTTTCCCATTGAGGGTAGGGAAGATTCAAACAAGAGGGCATGACATGAGAATTAAGGGACAGAAGTTTAGGGGTAACATGCGGGGGAACTTCTTTACTCAGAGAGTGGTGGCTGTGTGGAATGAGCTTCCTGCAGAAGTGGTGGAGGCAGGATCGATTTTAACATTTAAAAGTAAAGTGGATAGGTATATGGACGGGAAGGGAATGGAGGGGTATGGTCTGAGTGCAGGTAGATGGGACTAGGGGGAAATGAATGGTCGGCACGGACTGGAAGGGCCGAGAGGGCCTGTTTCCGTGCTGTAATTGTTATATGGTTATATGGTTATATGGTTACAGGACAATGAAATTCTTGCTTGCTGCAGCACAACAGAATATGGAAACATAGTACAGAACGGGAGAAGAAAAAAAATTAAGTGGGTGTATACATACATACACACAGTGTGTGTATGCACACATACTCAATAAATCACAAACATAGTGCACTTATAATAATAGTCTGTTGCAGTTCGGAGTTTATTTCTGTCGTGTTTAATAACCTGATGGCTGTTTACATGCAAGGGATAATTTACAACTTTTCCGCATACAATTAGCCATCAAACCTGCACATCTTTGGCGTGTGGGAGGAAAGTGGAGCACCCGGAGAAAACAGGGAGAACGTACAAACTCCGTACAGACAGCACCCGTAGTCAGGATCGAACCCCCCCCCGCCTCTGGCGATGTGTGGCAGCAACACCACCCCGCTGCGCCACTGTGCCTCCCTTCTAAGTAATAACAAATTGAATCATAGGTGGAATGTGCATTCGGACCCTCAGCATATTTTTATGCTTCCCTATGCTTATGATATTAACCATATAATAACCATATAACAATTACAGCACGGAAACAGGTCCTCTCGGCCCTTCCAATCCGTGCCGACCATTTATTTTCCCCTAGTCCCATCTACCAGCACTCAGACCATACCCCTCCATTCCCTTCCCGTCCATAAGATTTCTCAAGATTTGACGGGCGGCACGGTGGCGCAGCGGTAGAGTTGCTGCCTTACAGCGCCAGGGACCCGCGATCGATCCTGACTGCGGGTGTATGGAGCTTGTACATTCCCCCTGTGACCGGGTGGGCTTTCTCCGGGATCTTCAGTTTCCTCTCACACTCCAAAGACCAACAGGTTTGTCGGTTTAATAGGCAATAGACAATAGACAATAGGTGCTGGAGTAGGCCATTTGGCCATTCGAGCCAGCACCGCCATTCAATGCGATGCTGGCTGATCATCCACAATCAGTACCCCGTTCCTGCCCTCTCCCCATATCCCCTGGCTCCACTATCTTTAGCATCCAGAGAACCGGCCTCCACCGCCCTCTGAGGCTGAGAATTCCACAGGCTCACAACTCTCTGTGTGAAAAAAGTGTTTCCCCGTCTCCGTTCTAAATGGCTTTACCCCTTATTCTTAAACCGTGTGGCCCCCGGTTCAACATCGGGAACGTGTTTTCTGCCCCTAGCGTGTCCAAACCCTAAATAATTGGCTCATTGGCTTCGGTAAAATTGTAAAATTGTCCTCAGTGTGTAGGATAGTGCTGGTGGGCGCGGTGATCAGTGGTCGGTGCAGACTCGATGGGCCGAAGGGTCTGTTTACACGCTATTTACCTCCAAAGTCTAAAGTTAGGTCTAAATATAAGTCTAAATATAACACTACTTCCTTAAAAATATAATTGGTAATTAGCACACACAATTACTGAAGATGCAGAGCGTAACTGTGATAAACATATTATCATTTTGCCAAGATTTCTTCATGCCTTCATTGAAGGCTGAAAAATTCTATTCACCGTTAGTGTGAATTGACAAATATTCGTACGAGTCTATTTAATCTTTTCCACAGAACTTCAATCAAATGAGACAGCAATATAATGCACGTCGGATTAAAACCCCTCCGATTACGAGATGAAATGGTCTCCAAAATGTGGCGTTATCTTTGGATGAAGATTGAAGTGAATAGGCAATGTGATGGACATAACCATTTGGATAATTGGGGAAAATTGCTTGGTCCATCAAGTCATTTCGCAGATTAAGCGAGATGGCATCGCTCGTAGATCAGAACACAGGAAGAGGTGAAAAGATTAACCTCGGCCTAATAACATAAGTAGGAACTGGAATCGGCCATCTGGCCACTTCAAGCCTGATCAAGATCGTGGATGAGTTTCGTCCTTAGACAGAGAGGCTTAAGCCCCATGTCCCACTTAGGAGACCTGAACAGCAACCTCAGGTGACCTTGTCCCGCCACCCAAAAAAAAAAAAAATCAAGGTGGAGGTGACCTGCAACCTCCTACCACCTCCCACGCACATGTTGAAAACCTTTCCTCAACTACGAAGAAAGCCGGCTTCGACTAAACCTGCAGCAAAAAAATTATCGTTTTTTAAAACGGCAACCTATTTTTAGTGGAGGCCGGTATTAATTATGATGAAAAAATAGCAGCAGCCTACATGAAGCCTCGACCACCGCGGAAACCACTTTCAACCATTAGGGAGAGTGACCAAAACCTCTGGTATCCTCATAGAAACATTGGGTGGCGGGCAAGGTCACCAGAGGCTGCTGTTTAGGTCTCCTAAGTGGGACAGGGGGTTTAGAGGGTCATAGCATCACACGCTGTGGAAACAGTTCCTTCGGGCCAACTGTGTGTAGCAAGGAACTGCAGATGCTGGTTAACACCAAAGATTTGAGGAAAGAGATACTTGCTATTGAGGGAGTGCAGCGTAGGTTCACAAGGTTAATTCCCGGGATGGCGGGACTATCATATGCTGAGAGAATGGAACGGCTGGGCTTGTACACTCTGGAGTTTAGAAGGATGAGAGGGAATCTTATTGAAACATATAAGATTATTGAGGGTTTGGACACGTTAGAGGCAGGAAACATGTTCCCGGTGTTGGGGGAGTCCAGAACCAGGGGCCACAGTTTAAGAATAAGGGATAAGAATAAGGCCATTTAGAACGGAGACGAGGAAACACTTTTTCTCACAGAGAGTTGTGAGTCTGTGGAATTCTCTGCCTCAGAGGGCGGTGGAGGCCGGTTCTCTGGATGCTTTCAAGAGAGAGCTAGATAGGGCTCTTAAAGATAGCGGAGTCAGGGGATATGGGGAGAAGGCAGGAACGGGGTACTGATTGGGAATGATCAGCCATGATCACATTGAATGGCGGTGCTGGATCGAAGGGCCGAATGGATCTACTCCTGCACCTATTGTCTATTGTCTATTGTCTAAGATAGACACAAACAGCCAGAGTAACTCAGCGGGACAGGCAGCATCTCTGGAGAACCCTTCTTCGGATTGAGAAACGTTTCAGGTCAAGACAAATTTTGCAAACCGTGCATTAGTTGGTTCGATGCGCCTTTTCATGCCTCTCGGTTCCCTCTCCTCTGACTGTCAGTATCACGTATCCATGTTCTCCAGGGATGCTGCCTGACCCACGGAGTTACTCCAGCACTTTCTGTCTTTCTTGCTGGAAAGAATAGGTGCATTTAGTTTAGTGTAGCTTCGTTTAGAGATGCCGCGCGGAAACTGGCCCTTCGGCCCACCGGGTCCACACCGACCAGCAATCCCCGCACACTAACACTATCCTACACACACCGGGGACAATTTTACATTTACACCAAGCCAGTTAACCTACAAACTTGTACGTCTTTTGAGTGTGGGAGGAAACCGAAGATCTCAGAGACAACCCACGCAGGTCACGGGGGAGAACGTACAAACTCCGTACAGACAGCACCCGTAGTCGGGATCGAACCCGGGTCTCTGGTGCTGTAACGGGGCCTGTCCCACTTTCACGACCTTTTTTAGTCGTGGACATATTTCATCATGTTGAAAAAACGCCCCGACCTACTTGATGCCACGAGTACCTACGACTAGCATCACGACCTCCTACAAGCTGCCTACGACCTCCTACGAACTCACTATGACCTCGTGATGACCATGCTGCGAGTATGAGTCAAGGGCAAACTCGGCAGAGGTCGTGAAAGTGGGTCAGGCCCTTAAGGCAGTAACTCTATCGCTGCGCCACCGTGCCACCCTAACCCTTAGAGTTCGGGATCCACTGGATGAATAACATAGGAGAGGAAGCCTTGGGGATATGAGATGTCTGAGAACAGGGTTTAATTTATTCAAACTGAGGATTCATACAGTGCTGGTGTTTAATGTCTAATGTTGCCTGACCTGCACAGGCTGGTGATGAAACACCTTCTGATTCTCTGGATTACTAACCTGGTGCCTGGTGTTCGGGATTAGAACGGGCGTCAAGGGTTATGGGGAGAAGGCAGGAAAGTGGGATCAGGAGGCAGAGATCGGCCATGATTGAATGGCGGAGTAGACCCGATGGGCCGAATGGCCTAATTCTGCTCCTATAACTTGAGATCCTGTGATGTACTGAATGTCTTCATAGAAGCAGTGCAGAGTCTGGAGTTACACTTCGCCCAAGGAGCAGTGAAGAAAGCAAATGGTATGTTAGCATTCATAGCGAAAGGATTTGAGTATAGGAGCAGGGAGGTTCTACTGCAGTTGTACAGGGTTTTGGTGAGGCCACACCTGGAGTATTGCGTACAGTTTCCAAATCTGAGGAAAGACATTCTTGCCATAGAGGGGGTACAGAGAAGGTTCACCAGACTGATTCCTGGGATGTCAGGACTTTCATATGAGGAAAGACTGGATAGACTCGGCTTGTACTCGCTGGAATTTAGAAGATTGAGGGGGGATCTTATAGAAACTTACAAAATTCTTAAGGGGTCGGACAGGCTAGATGCAGGAAGATTGTTCCCGATGTTGGGGGAGTCCAGAACAAGGGGTCACAGTCTAAGGATAAGGGGGAATTCCTTTAACACCGAGATGAGGAAAACATTCTTTACACAGAGAGTGGTGAGTCTCTGTAATTTCATTTCGGAGTCACGTGAGTGACTTCGTGAAGAGCCCGCCGGCACGCATGCGCGACATATCGTCGCATCGCATTGCTGCCGACGGCTGGTCGGGAGCGCGGCTCCCGACCAGCCCTTCAGAGGGCCGACTCAGGTAAGGCTAAGCCCCCTAGAGTTGGTGTTTCCTGTTGGGGGGGGGGGGGAGCAGTGTGTTCTCTCCCTACAGGAATGTGGATTTGGAGTCGCCGGCACTTATCCCGGAGCCTTTCTCAGCGGCTCACCTGCGAGTCGGGCCGGGAAACAGGCGTGGTAGTCGGGGAGCCCTGTTGGTACAGGGCCCGACCCGCCGATACACCGGAGCTCCAGTGTGAGTTGGTGTCTTGTTGTGGCGGGTGTATATTATGTTCTCTCCCTGCAGGTACGTGGGGAAATAGACGTGGATGTCGGGGAGCCCTGTTGTTACCGGGCCCGACCCGCCGCTATGCAGGAGCTCCAGTGCCGATTCAAGGAGCAGGTGCTCCAGTGTTGATTTGAGGAGCAGGAGCTCCAGTGCTGGTTCAGGAGCAGGAGCTCCAGTGCTGGATTAAGGAGCAGGAGCTCCAGTGCTGATTCGAGGAGCAGGAGCTCCAGTGCTGATTCAAGGAGCAGGAGCTCCAGTGCTGATTTAAGGAGCAGGAGCTCCAGTGCTGATTCGAGGAGCAGGAGCTCCAGTGCTGATTCAAGGAGCAGCAGCTCCAGTGCTGGTTCCAGGAGCAGGAGCTCCAGTGCTGATTCAAGGAGCAGGAGCTCCTGTGCTGATTCGAGGAACAGCAGCTCCAATGCTGATTCCAGGAGCCGAGAACGGGGTGCCTCTCGAAAGGGGGGACCCTGCCACAAGTTCGCCATTGGCGACCACGGGGAAGGGGTCGTGCTGCGGCCCGACCCCCCTCCGCTAGCCCTTCGTTGAAGGGCAGGGGAGGAGCCCGTAAGCCTAAACCCGGTTTGGGCCAAGGCTCCACCAGCTGCCATGGTGCGGTCTGGTGCAACGGCGGGACCTGGGTCTGTGAGATCTGCTATCCAACTCCCAAACCCCGCCGCTGGGACGGGGGGCTTGGGTACGGTCCCGCCTCGGTCGCCGAGTCCCCTGTCGATGGGGGGGACGAGACCGTGCGTCGGCAAGGTCCACGATGTGGACAGCCGGCAAGCCCGCGCGGGCGTCGCTCCATGCTTCTGCTGGAGTCGACCCCAAGCCGTCAGGGCCCTTTGTGGCAACGGCTTCCGCTCCCGTTAAACGGAGACGGTTGAACACCTTTCCCGCGCGGGAATCGCGCGGTTCGCTGCGGCGGCCGATAGCGACAACTTCCGGCACCGAGATCACTTCTCAGAGGTGCGGGCCGATGACAGGAGCCCCGGCAATCTTTCTGAGCCGGAGGTCTCCGACCACCCCAGTGTTCAGGGTGAAGGGCGTATGGCCGCATGACGCGGCTACTGGAGAGGAGCCATCCAGCTCCAGTAGGCACAGGGAGGTTAACCGCCGTCAGCAGAAGCTGAGAACCGTCAGCAGACACTAAGCCCAGCGAACTGCTCCTCCCTTCAACGAGCCCATACGCCACGGTCGCCGAGTCCCCCATGGATGGGAGGACGAGACTATGCGTCGGCTAGGTCCATGATATGGGCAGCCGGCAAGCCCGCGCGGGCGTCGGATCTCCATGCTAAGTCAGGTGCCGACTTCCCATCGCATTTGCCCTCCGAGGCAGCGAGACCAAGCTCCGCCGAGGAGGCGTTTGAGAGTACCTCCCGCGCGGGAATCGCTCAGCTTCGCTGCAGCGGCTACCGGTGACAACTTTCCGGCACCAGGTTCACCTCGATGAGGTGTGGGCCGATGGACGAAGCCCCAGCAGTTCAGCAGAACATGAGGACTTCGGCCGCCCGAGTTTTAGCTCAAGGGGCGTATTGGCCAGGATGGAGCGGATATTGGAGCCCTTCCTGCAGCAGAATCAAAAAAGTTCGGGGAAGACTTCTCCAAGAGGGAAGGATATTCGGGGTCATTCTATTGAATTTATTCACGGGAACATTCCTCCATCCCAGCATATGCCTCAACGGAAGTTTACGCTGTCTGCCGTTGAGCAGGCAGCAGGCACGGCTGAACATTTTCGTTTGGAACAAAAAGGCGTGATAGAGAAAACTATTCACGAGCCCATTGAATTCGTCTCCAATATTTTTACTAGTCCAAAAAAGGATGGAGGTTGTCGTGTGATTATTGACTTGACCAGTTGAATACCTTTGTAACATATACACATTTCAAAATGGACACCTTTTGAGACAGCCGAATCACTGCTTTCGCATGGTTGCTTTATGGCATGTATTGATTTGAAAGATGCATGCTATTCAGTGTCCATCCGGAAACATCACCGGAAAATTTTGAAATTTGTCTGGATGGATCAGCTCTGGCAATATCGGGCCTTACCAAATGGGCTTACTACCGCCCTAGGCTTTACTAAATTACTCAAACCTATTATGGCCAAATTACGTATACAACATCATATTGTAATGGCTTATTTAGATGATATTCTGATTATTGGCAACACTCTGGAAGCAGCTGAAAGCGCTGTTTCAGCAACTGTTACTATATTTCAGCAGCTGGGGTTTATAGTCCATCCAGAAAAATTGAAGTTTCACCCATCCCAGGTTATGGATTATTTGGGTTTCACGGTGGACTCTATTCAAATGAGGGCCACCATTCCATTTCACAAGGTGGAGGATGTTTCCCTTGCATGTCAGGATCTCGCATCCGCCAGTATACCATCTATTCGGCATACAGCTAAGATGATTGGGAAAATCGTAGCTTTATTTCCGGCAGCCCGGTTTGGACCTTTGCATTATCAAAATCTGCAAAGGGCCAAGATTGCTGCGTTAAAAAAGAACGCTGGTCATTTTGACAGACCTATGGGGCTGCCTTCCGATGCTAAGGTTGAGCTACAATGGTGGGTGTCCAATATTGGCAAGGCATTCAAACCCATTGTTGTGCCCAATCCGGTGGTATATTTGCAAACTGACGCAAGCTCTCTAGGCTGGGGAGCTGCGGACAGCTCTTCTAGTTGTGGAGGCAGGTGGGATCCCCTTGAAGCTAGCATGTTGCTAATACAAGGGATTAACTATTTGAAGCTGCTTGCAGCATTTCACGGACTGCGGGCATATTGTGCTAATCTTAGTGGTACTCATGTCCGTCTCCAAATAGACAACACCACAGCGGTGGCATATTTAAACCATATGGGCGGTACCAGGTCAGTCTCTTGTGACAAATTGGCTAATACTATTTGGTGCTGGTGTATTGATCGAGATATTTGGATTTCAGCTACCTATTTGCCAGGTAGGCTTAATACTGTGGCAGACGCCAGGTCACGCAAATTCAATGATAGTTTTGAGTGGATGCTGCATCCTCAAATATTTGCCCAAATTACAGCCAAATTTGGCCAACCGAATATCGACCTTTTTGCGTCCCGGTTGAACCATCAGGTACCGACATATGTTTCATGGGAACCAGACCCTGGGGCATTGGCGATTGATGCATTCTTGCTAGACTGGGGGAAGTGGGTTTTCTATGCATTCCCCCCGTTTTGCCTCATCAGTCGGGTATTACAAAAAATCAGGATGGATTCTGCCAGAGGCATTCTTGTCATACCCGACTGGCCTACACAGCCTTGGTATCCGGTGGTCTCTGACATGATTAGTCAACCTTGGGTCCCTCTAGAGGGTTGCCCACATTTGGTTTCTCACCCTGTCTCAGGGGAGTTACACCCCTGCCATGCCTATCTAAAATTACTGGCTTGCAGGTTCTGACCAGGCCATGGATGCAGTATGGCCTTACCACCCGGACCATGAACACCATTGGAGCATCATGTCGAGAGTCAACCAGGCGGAGATATCTCTCCCACATCACCAAGTGGGAAGCCTACTGCAGTCGCTCTCACATCACCTGTGATGATGTCTCCATAGCCGACGTCCTGGAATTCCTCGCGGGGTTGCACCATGATGAGCACTTGAGTTATAGTGCCATCAACAGCGCCAGGAGTGCGCTATCATTCTACCTCAACATCAAGGTAGGATCGAACAGGCTAGTGTCCAGGCTTATGCGGGGAATATTCAATCTGAATCCGCCTACACCACGCTACACCATCACCTGGGATGTCAGGGATGTACTTACCCTGCTCAGGTCGTGGTCACCCATGGAAGGGTTACAGCTGGACCAACTCACTATGAAATTGGTGATGTTACTAGCGCTGACTTCAGCACAGCGGGTTCAGACGCTCCACAAACTACGTATTGACAGGATGACGTCGACCCCTGGAGAAGTAGTCTTTTTTATCGATGAGCTACTAAAGCAGCATAGACCTGGGTGCACAGGGCTGCAGCTGAAGTTCCCGGCATACCCTGCAGATGCTCGGCTATGTTTAGCCACTCACATCCGTTACTACATCAAGGTGACGAGGAGCATCAGAGGAATGGAGTTGTACCTGCTTGTCACTCACAAAAGACCTCACCATCGAGTGACAGTCCAGACGATATCCAGGTGGCTCCGGATCGTCCTGAATAAGGCAGGTATTGACACTAATGTGTTTACATCCCACTCCACCAGGGCTGCATCTACGTCGGCGGCGAGAGTCATGGAGGTACCCATGGACCATATCCTCGCCACAGCAGGATGGGCGAATGAAGCTGTGTTCCAGCGATTCTATAATAAGCCTGTTGCTGCTCCCCTTCAGTTCGCAGAGGCCGTGCTGAACGCCGGGTGTGAACGTGGGGATGTCCCTGATTAAAAGGGCGTTATTTGTTGTGTTATTAACAAATCTTCTTTTTGTTTCAGTATAACCTCGTTTCGTCAACTTGTTTACTCCAATCCATCCTTGCTAGTGGTGTGTCCGCATGGACGTTGTCCAGGGCGTGTAATCACAGAAGCTTTGAAGTCTTCACGAAGTCACTCACGTGACTCCGAAATGAAATAGTAAGATTGAACGAGAACTTACCAAGTTTGAAGGTTGATCTTTATTTCATGAGGAGTTGCGGTGAGGGATTTCGTGCCCTCCGCTCCCAACCCTCGATCATCTTCAGCTGGTAATCAGAGTCTCCTTAAATCTTACTATGCCAAGTCATTTCTGTTGTTGTTTCTGTGATTCCACACCGCTGCTTTGAAGAATGTCGCGCATGCGTGCCGGCGGGCTCTTCACGAAATCCCTCACCGCAACTCCTCATGAAATAAAGATCAACCTTCAAACTTGGTAAGTTCTCGTTCAATCTTACTATTCTCTGCCACAGAAGGTAGTTGAGGCCAGTTCATTGGCTATATTTAAGAGGGCGTTGATGTGGCACTTGTGGCTAAAGGGATCAGGGGGTATGGAGAGAAGGCAGGTACGGGATACTGAGTTGGATGATCAGCCATGATTATATTGAATTGGCGGTGCAGGCTCGAAGGGCCGAATGGCCTACTCCTGTACCTATTTTTCTATGTTTCTATGTTTCTATGCTCCGGTTTCCTCTCGCACTCCAAAGACGTGCGGGTTTGCAGTTTAATTTACTTTGTTTCTAACAGGCCCTTCAGCCCATCGAATCCACGATTCCAATGATCACGCATACACTAGTTCTATCCTACACATTAGTAGTGTTTACTTTAGTTTAGTTTAGAGATACAGCGTGGAAAAGGGCACCAGCCCACCGCGTCCGCTCCGACCAGCGATCCCTACACTAATGGGTCGGTCCCACTGAGGTGATTTTTTCCGGCGACTCGGTCATTGTCGTAGCGGGTCGCTGAGAAAACGGCGACTGGACCCCCCCCTATGACAATGTCTACAACAACTTACCACCTCGTCGATGTCAATCTACGTCAAGCTACTGACAACCGGCGACCCGGTAGGTACTCCACCTACAACCACACCTGCGACAACCTACATCCACCCGACAACTGAAGACAATTCAGTCGCCGATACCTGTCGCCGGTCGACGTAGGTTGACGTAGGTAGTCACCAAAGTCAGCACCGGCGACAACCAACGTCATCCTGGTGATCCTGTTTAGGTCTCCTAAGTGGGACAGGGGGGGTTAGAGAGTCATAGCATCACACGGTGTGGAAACAGTTTCTTCGGCCCAACTGTGTGTAGGAAGGAACTGCAGATGCTGGTTAACACCGAAGATTTGAGGAAAGAGATACTTGCTATTGAGGGGGTGCAGCGTAGGTTCACAAGGTTAATTCCCGGGATGGCGGGACTGTCATATGCTGAGAGAATGGAGCGGCAACCTACGACAAGCCGACTGTCTCTGAAAACTTTTGAACATTTCAAAAAATGCTACGATTCTTTGGGCGACTGAAGAGACCATACAGGCGGCACCCCTGGCGACCATGTGGCGACAGCCTAGTCGCCTGTAGTCGCCTAAAAAAAATCACCTAAGTGGGACAGGCCCATAACACTATCCAAAACACACTAGGAACAGTTTACAATGAATCCAAACCAATTAACCTGCAGCCCTGTACGCCGTTGGTGCGTGGGAGGAAACCAGCGATCCCGTGGCAAACCGACTCGGTTGACGGGGAGGACGTGCGAACTCCACACAGACAGCAGCCGCAGCCAGGATCGAACCCGGGTCTCCGGCGCTGTGAGGCAGCAGCTCTACCGCTGCGCTCCATTACGCCGTCCTGCAATTCTGCAGATGGTACGGGAGGAACTTTGATCAGGAGTCCCTGGGTCAATAATCTGTGTCTCGACATACGAGACCATAAAATCATAACTCCTCTGGGAAAAAAATGAATGACATTTTCCATTGAGAACCTTTTGACCCAGGATGATAATGTGAAAGATGGGAGGACATATATTTAAAGTGCCGGAGTAACTCAGAGGGGCAAACTTTAAATGAGATGCGCAGGGCAAGTTGGTTATACACAGAGGGTGGTGGGTGTCTGGTACACACTGCCAGGGGTGGTGGTGAAGGCAGATGCGATAGTGGTGTTTAAGAGGCTTCTGAAGGGGCAAATGGATATGCAGGGAATGGAGGGTTCTGGATCGCATTCAGACAAAGAAGATTAGATTAAATCGGCATCGGGTTCGGCCGAAGGGCCAAGTCCTGTCTTGTACTGTCGGAAGGAACTGCAGATGCTGGTTTACACCAAAGACAGACACACATTGCTGGAGTAACTCAGCGGGTGAGTCAGCATCTCTGGAGAGAAGGAATGGGTGATGTTTCGGGTCGAGACCGTTCTTCAGACTTGAAACCTACCCGAAATGCCGCCAATTTATTTTTTTCCAGAGATGCTGCCTGATCCGCTGAGTTACTTCAGCATTTTGTGTCTGTACTGCTCTCTGTTCTTTTAAAAGTGAGGAATTCCACAGCCTAGGGGCCTGAAGGATAACTTCTTCCCACAAAGTGTGGTGGGTGTATGGAACGAGCTGCCGGAGGAAGTAGATGAGGCAAGGATTGAGCCAATGTTCAAGAAACATTTAGAAACATAGAAACATAGAAAAATAGGTGTAGGAGTAGGCCATTCGGCCCTTCGAGCCTGCACCGCCATTCAATATGATCATGGCTGATCGTCCAACTCAGTATCCCGTACCTGCCTTCTCTCCATACCCTCTGATCCCTTTAGCCACAAGAGCCACATCCACTCCCTCTTGAATATAGCCAATGAACTGGCCTCAACTACCTTCTGTGGCAGAGAATTCCAGAGACTCACCACTCTCTGTGTAAAGAATGTTTTCCTCATCTCGGTCCTAAAGGAATTCCCCCTTATCCTTAGACTGTGACCCCTTGTTCTGGACTCCCCCAACATCGGGAACAATCTTCCTGCATCTAGCTTGTCCAACCCCTTAAGAATTTTGTAAGTTTCCATAAGGTCCCCCCTCAATCTTCTAAATTCCAGTGAGTACAAGCCGAGTCTATCCAGTCTTTCTTCATATGAAAGTCCCGACATCCCAGGAATCAGTCTGGTGAACCTTCTCTGAACCCCCTCTATGGCAAGAATGTCTTTCCTCAGATTTGGAGACCAAAACTGTACGCAATAAGTACATTGATAGGATAGGTTTAGAGGGATGTGGGCCAAACAATTGACAATAGACAATAGGTGCAGGCGTAGGCACTCCTTCGAGCCAGCACCACCATTCAATGTGATCATGGCTGATCATCCCCAATCAGTACCCCGTTCCTGTTTTCTCCCCATATCCCCTGACTCCGCTATCGTTAAGAGCCCTATCTAGCTCTCTCTTGAAAGTATCCTGAGAACCGTCCTCCACCGCTCTCTGAGGCAGAGAACTCCACAAACTCACCACTCTCTGTGAGGAAAAGTGTTTCCTCGTCTCCGTTCTAAATGGCTTACCCCTTATTCTTAAACTGTGGCATCATGATTCTGGACTCCCCCAACATCGGGAACATGTTTCCTGCCTCTAGCGTGTCCAAGCCCTTAACAATCTTATATGTTTCAAACGCAGGCACTAGTGATGATGGGACATGTTGGTCGAGGTGGGCAAGTTGGGCCGAAGGGCCTGTTTCAATGCAACAAGAGGCAGTGGAGGCCAATTTATTGGTTGTTTTCAAGAGAGAGTTAGATTTAGCTCTTAGGGCTAAATCAAGGGATATGGGGATGATCAGCCATGATCATATTGAATGGCGGTGCTGGCTCGAAGGGCCGAATTCCGACTCCTGTACCTATTTTTCCGTGTTTCTATGACGAGATGACTCTTAAGAGTCTTGCAACAAACAAAATCATAATTTGTGCTGTGGAGTAATTTGAGCTGGCTTTACAATCATAACATAACTGATGTTAACATCCCGTGTACAGATATGTGCAGAGCAATCATACTGCTCCAGTGGTCCATCTGTTGAACACAGCCACCCAACTGTTCAAATCTCACAATGAGGCAACGATGGATGAATGATTCTGCCTCAAACTCCATCCTGAAAGGAAGTCACCTCTTTGCAAGTTCTCGCAGCGTCCATTTCATGTTGCATAAGTTGTGTCATTGGAACGGAATTAATCCATTTGGCCCATTGAGTCTACTCCGCCATTCAATCATGGCTGAGCTATCTCTCCTTCCCAACCCCATTCTCCTGCCTTCTCCCCATAACCTCTGACACCCGTACTAATCAAGAATCTATCTGTCTCTTGCCTTAAAAATATCCACTGACTTCGCCTCCACGGCCTTCGGTGGCAAATAATTCCACAGATTCACCACCCTCTGACTAAAGAAATTCCTCCTCATCTCCTTCCTAAAGGTACTTCCTTTTATTCTGAGGCTGTGCCCTCTGAGTTCCACGGACGAACGACCCTCTGACGAAAGAAGTTCCTCCTCACCTCACCAGAGCGCCCTTTTAATCTGAGGCTGTGACCTCTGGTCCTGGACTCTCCCACCATCTCTCCCGGGTGGTGCGATCAAAAATACAAAGCAGCTACCTGCGTTCCCTTCAGGAGATGGGAGAGCTACTGAGAAAGAGACTGGACACAGTTCCCATTCAAGCCTTGCACTATTCTGTACGTTTCAATGAGGTCCCCCCCTCATTCTTCTAATCAACCAATCACAATCACAATAATACTTTATTAGCCAAGTATGTTTTGCAACATACGAGGAATTTCATTTGCCAAGTCAGTCGTACAGATAAAAAGCAACAGAACACATAAAATATATTTTAACATAAACATCCACCACAGTGACTCCTCCACATTCCCCACTGTGATGGAAGGCGAAGAGAAGTTCAATCTCTTCCCTTTGCTTTCCAGCGGTCGGGGGCCTCGAACCCTCCGTTGACGGGATGAACTTGACTTCCGTAGCGAGTGGTGAACCCTCCGCGTCGAGGTGATCAGCTCCTGCATTGGGCGGGATGTCAGCTCCCCCGCGCTGGACGATCGAACCTCGCGATGTTGGAGCTCCTGACAGCCTCTCCCGAGACTGCGAGCTCCCGATGTAAAGACCGCAGGCCGCTGTTGGAACAATCCCAGGCCAGGGATCGACTCCGATGTAAGTCCGCGCCCCGCGATGGGGCCCAAGGTCAGTCCGGGGAGGCCTCCAGCCCCATCGATGGTAGGCCGCAGAGAGACCGGAGAATGCAATCCGAAAATTAATCGCATCTCCGGCAAGGTAAGAAACTGAACGGAACTTTCCACCAATCCCTACCGCTCCCCCCACAGAAAACGAACTGGAGAACATTTCCACGGACTTTTAACACACTAAAAAATTTTTGAAAAGACAACAAAACAAACAGACTGGTGGAGGGGCTGCCAACCAATCGTACGGCGCCCCTGGTGGTCAAATCTCCAGCGACTCCAGGCCCAGTGCCGACAAACGCTCATCTTAGGTTAACCTAATCAATCCTGGGATTATGAACACAATGCATCAAATTATAAACAAAGAGAATTCACAAAACTTAAAACACCAATGTTAATGCAAAAAGCCCAATGTCCAATGTAGAACCAAAATAGTTCATAATTTAGTTTAAATCTAGCTTTTTGTCAAGTGGATCCAAGTACAGTGAAAGGCTTTTGTTGTGTGAAAACTGTAACGTCCAGGTTCAAGAACAGCTTCTTCCCTACAGCCATCAGGCTCTTGAACGCTACAAACACCAACTTTATCCACGTTATTCACTGGAGTTTAGAAGGATGAGGGGGGATCTTATTGAAACATATAAAATTATTAAATGGTGGAGTAGACCTATTTCTGCTCCTATCACTTACGACCTTATGACATACAGGTTTGTAGATTATTTGGTTTTGGTTAAGATTGTAAATTGTCACTAGTTTAGTTTATAGTTACAGTGCAGAAGCAAACCCTTCGGCCCACCGAGTCCACATCAACCAGCGATCCCCGCACACTAAAAGCGCTGTCCCACGGTACGAGTTCATTCCAAGAGCTCTCCCGAGTTTGCCCTGATTCGAACTCGGAGATTTATGGTAATGGCCGCTTGTCGGTACACCGGGGCCCTCGTGGACATTTTTCAACCTGTTGAAAAATCTTCACGAGTCTTCCCGTGCTTACCTGCCGTTAGCGAGTCTTCCCGAGTACCTGCCGTTAGCGTTACGAGCGCTAAGTGACGTCCCCGAGCTCCGACATACCCGCTACGTTCATTCTCTGTGCTTACCACGAGTTTGATTTTTTTTTAAACTCGGGAGAGCTCTTGGAATGAACTCGTACCGTGGGACAGGCCCATGATAATAAAGGGGAGACCATTTAGGACTGAGGTGAGAAAAAACTTTTTTACCCAGAGAGTTGTGAATTTATGGAATTCCCTGCCACAGAGGGCAGTGGAGGCCAAATCACTGGATGGATTTAAGAGAGAGTTAGATAGAGCTCTAGGGGCTAGTGGAGTCAAGGGATACGGGGAGAAGGCAGGCACGGGTTATTGATTGGGGTCGATCAGCCATGATCACAATGAATGGCAGTGCTGGCTCAAAGGGCCGAATGGCCTCCTCCTGCACCTATTTTCTATGTTTCTATGTTTCTATGTGTAGGAAGGAACTGCAGATGTTGGTTTAAACCAAAGATTGACACAAAATGCTGGAGTAACTCAGTGGGACAGGCGGCATCTCTGGAGAGGTGGAATGGGCGACGTTTCGGGTCGAGACCCTTCTTCAGACTGATGTCAGGGGAGAGGGCGGTACAGAGATAAGGATGTGTAAGGTGTGAAAACAGGACAAAGGGGATCGTGATCAAGGAAAATGGAAATAGATCATTGTTAGTTGGGAGAATCGAACTATGAAGCAAACAGATAAAATGGA
The DNA here is from genome assembly GCA_963514005.1 of Raja brachyura. Next base: position 5,737,698 of record OY740786.1, read on the forward strand.
GTCGGAGACAGTCAGACTGGTCGGAGAAGTGGGACGGGGGAGGGATGGAGAGAGAGGGAAAGCAAGGGTTAATTGAAGTTAGAGACGTCAACTGTGAACTATACACTGTGGACGGCTCGACTGTAATCATGTCTTGTTTTCCCTCTGGCTGGTTAGCATGAAAATAAACCAAACCCATTTAACTAAACTCAAACAAAAGTCTAATGTAAAGAACTAGGGACATTAATAGAAAGGAGATTTCTTATGATAATTTTAAAAACTGAGGTTTCAACTTTTCGGGAGACTTCTCTCGTCAGCGAGATTTTTTCCTCCAATTTGGAATCTTTGTGAAAACATTTTTTGTTGCTAAAATTTTTCCGCATCTCGCACCGTGCTGCAACTTCAATTAATTATTCCGAAACTTGCTCGATCTTGTTTCGCTGGCAAGTGCAGAAGTCAGTGATGCCTCGGCTGCGAAACTGTTCCTGTTTGGTGAAGAGGTTTGCAATTTTATTGCAGAGTCAGGCTCCCCAGTTAATTGGGACACAGAGAAACTGAAGATGCTGGAATCCTGAGCAAAATGCACAGTGCCGGAGTAACTCAGCAGGCCAGTCAGCGTCCGTGGAAGGAATGGGCAGGTGACGTTTCGGGAGCGGGGCCATACTTCAGACCCTCAAGAATGAGCGGGTGAGCGATGAAACATAGAAACATAGAAACATAGAAAATAGGTGCAGGAGTAGGCTATTCGGCCCTTCGAGCCTGCACCACCATTCAATATGATCATGGCTGATCATCCAACTCAGTATCCTGTACCTGCCTTCTCTCCATACCCCCTGATCCCTTTAGCCACAAGGGCCACATCTAACTCCCTCTTAAATATAGCCAATAGAAACGTAGAAATTAGTTGCACGAGTAGGCCATTCGGCCCTTCGAGCCTGCACCGCCATTCAATATGATCATGGCTGATCATCCAACTCAGTATCCCGTACCTGCCTTCTCTCCATACCCCCTGATCCCTTTAGCCACAAGGGCCACATCTAACTCCCTCTTAAATATAGCTAATGAACTGGCCTCAACTACCTTCTGTGTCAGAGAATTCCAGAGACTCACCACTCTCTGTGTGAAAAATGTTTTCCCCATCTCGGTCCTAAATGAATTCCCCTTATCCTTAGACTGTGACCCCTTGTTCTGGACCTCCCCAACATTGGGAAAAATCTTCCTGCATCGGGCCTGTCCAATCCCTTAAGAATTTTTGTAAGTTTCTATGAGATCCCCCTCAATCTTCTAAATTCTAGCGAGTACAAGCCGAGTCTATCCAGTCTTTCCTCATATGAAAGTCCTGCCAGCCCTGGAATCAGTCTGGTGAACCTTCTCTGTACCCCCTCTATGGCAAGAAATACACTTGATGGGCTGAATGGTCTAGAGCAGGGGTGGGGAACCTGCGGCCTTCTAGGCCATTAAGTGCGGCCTTTTGAATGAATCCAAATTTTGTAGAACAAATCCTTTTATTTTTATTAATATGTTTTTGTACGTCTTTTAATATTTATATTTTAATCTTAAAATGAACGTATTTAAAATACCAAAGAGTAAAAGAAGATTCAACTAAATAATCCTCCCCGACTGACGGCCACAATTAAAACATTAGTAAGTCATGAGGGCTATTTTAACCAAATAATGTACATTTTGAAGTATATCTGATTGAAGTTTCTGGGATGCGGCCTTATTAGATTACAGCTAACTTAATGTGGCCTACCGACCTGAAAAGGTTCCCCACCCCTGATCTAGAGTTTGCTTGTATCTCTCTCGCTATCATCTATCCACCATATAACCATATAACAATTACAGCACGGAAACAGGCCTTCTCGGCCCTTCCAGTCCGTGCCGACCATTTATTTTCCCCTAGTCCCATCTACCTGCACTCAGACCATACCCCTCCATTCCCCTCCCGTCCATATACCTATCCACTTTACTTTTAAATGTTAAAATCGATCCTGACTCCACCACTTCTGCAGGAAGCTCATTCCACACAGCCACCACTCTCTGAGTAAAGAAGTTTCCCCTCATGTTACCCCTAAACTTCTGTCCCTTAATTCTCATGTCATGCCCTCTTGTTTGAATCTTCCCTACCCTCAATGGGAAAAGCTTATCCACGTCAACTCTGTCTATCCCTTTCATCATTTTAAACACCTCAATCAAGTCCCCCCTTAACCTTCTGCGCTTCAAAGAATAAATACCTAACTTGTTCAACCTTTCTCTGTAACTTAGTTGCTGGAACCCAGGCAACATTCTAGTAAATCTCCTCTGTACGCTCTCTATTTTGTTGACATACTTCCTATAATTAGGCGACCAAAATTGTACACCATACTCTAGAATTGGTCTCACCAATGCCTTGCACAATTTTAACATTACTTCCCTACTCCTATATTCAATGCTTTGATTTATAAAGGCCAGCACACCAAAAGCTTTCTTTACCACCCTATCTACATGCGATTCCACCTTCAGGGATCTATGCACAGTTATTCCTAGATCCCTCTGTTCCACGGCATTCCTCAATTCCCTCCCATTTACCATGTAGGTCCTATTTTGATTTGTCCTGCCAAGATGTAACACCCCACACTTATCAGCATTAAACTCCATCTGCCATCTTTCAGCCCACCCTTCCAAAAGTCCCAAATCTCTCTGTAGACTTTGAAAATCTACTTCATTATCCACTTCATTATCCCATCTACCTGTACCTTGGACAATATAGCTCACCCCCTTCATGACACGCTGGTCAGCCTGAGGAGCAGTTTCAGCAACAGACTGGTTCCACCAAGATGCAGCACAGAACGCCACAGGAGATCCTTCTTCCCTGTGGCTATCAAACGCCATCTCCTCCCCCTTCTGCCGTGGGATAAACTGACTCCCATTCCCCCCTCCCCAATCTTTGCACATCCCAAATCCTACACTTCCATGTTTCATGTACCTTGTCTTTGCCCTGGGATGGCGGGACTGTCATATGAGGAAAGATTGAAAAGACTAGGCTTGTATTCACTGGAATTTAGAAGGATGAGGGGAGGTCTTATAGAAACATATACAATTATAAAAGGACTGGACAAGCTAGATGCAGGAAAAATGTTCCCAATGTTGGGCCAGTCCAGAACCAGGGGCCACAGTCTTAGAATAAAGGGGAGGTCATTTAAGACTGAGGTGAGAAAAAACGTTTTCACCCAGAGAGTTGTGAATTTGTGGAATTCCCTGCCACAGAGGGCAGTGGAGGCCAAGTCACTGGATGGATTTAAGAGAGAGTTAGATAGAGCTCTAGGGGCTAGTGGAGTCAAGGGATATGGGGAGAAGGGTTATTGATTTGGGACGATCAGCCATGATCACAATGAATGGCGATGCTGGCTCGAAGGGCCGAATGGCCTCCTCCTGCACCTATTTTCTATGTTTCTATGTTTCTTTGTTTCCCTGTGGCTATCCAACTGTACAAGTCCTCCCCCTTCTGTCAATAGACAATAGACAATATGTGCAGGAGTAGGCTATTCGGCCCTTCGGCCCTTCGAGCCAGCACCGCCATTCAATGTGATCATGGCTGATCTTCCCCAATCAGAACCCCATTCCTGCCTGCTCCCCATATCCCCTGACTCCACTATTTTTAAGAGCCCTATCTAGCTCTCTCTTGAAAGCATCCAGAGAACCTGCCTCCACCGCCCTCTGAGGCAGAGAATTCCACAGACTCACCACTCTCTGTGAGAAAAAGTGTTTCCTGGTCTCCTTTCTAAATGGCTTACCCCTTATTCTCTGTGGTGGGGTAGACCGAGTCTGAGTCCTCCCTCCCCAATCTTTGCACATCCCAAATCCCGGACTTTCCACTCATCACTTTAATTCCATGTTTCATGTACCTTGTCTTGTTTCATGACTGTTGGCAGACCAATGTCCCTCCTGGGATTAGTGTAGTTCTATCGTATCATATCGTATTATCTAACTCTCTGTTACCTCCTGCTGACTGTACAGAAGTATTCTTGTGGGATCAGTTTCATTTGTGTTGTTTTTACAAACTCCTGCCCTTAGAGCTAAAAATTGGTGGTTCACAGAAGTTGCTACAAGTGTTAAGGGCCTGTCCTACCACCATCCGACTCCATGCGATGAGCGCGATCAAACTAGAAGCGGGGGCCGCGCGGAGGTCGCGTGATCCCCTGTACAGGGCCGTTCCCACCAGCATGCGCCTGCATGCGGCAAACGCGACCAAACTGGCAGCGAGGGCCGCGCGGAGGTCGGGTGAGTGGCGCAACGCTGCGCAAAGTGAGGCGAACTTGGAGCGAAGGCTTAAAGGTAAGTTCGCCAGGACAGAGAGGGGCACACAGAGAGGGGCACAGAGGCACACACACAGAGGGCCACGGAGCCACACACATAGAGGGTCACGGAGGCACCTACACAGAGGGTCACGGAGGCACGCCGCCGAGACGGTGTGTAATGCATCGAGGCGACTGCGAGCCGACAAGCCGTTGCCGCGCGGAAATTTTGAACACAGTAAGTTTTCGGAGCCCCGCGCGATGTCGGGACGACCTCCGCACAATTCCGCACAGGTCTGGCGATCGAAGTGGGACCGGCCCCGCAGAGATCTATAAGATCCCCTCTCAATCTCCTAAATTCTAGAGAGTATAAACCGAGTCTATCCAGTCTTTCTTCATAAGACAGTCCTGGCGTCCCAGGAATCAATCTGGTGAACCTTCTCTGCACTCCCTCTATGGCAATAATGTCCTTCCTCAGATTTGGAGACCAGAACTGTACGCAATACTCCAGGTGTGGCCTCACCAAGACCCTATACAACTGAAGTAGAACCTCCCTGCTCCTACACTCAAATCCTTTTGCTATGAAAGCTAACATACCATTCGCTTTCTTCACTGCCTGCTGCACCTGCATGCCTACTTTCAATGCCTGGTGTTCCATGACACCCAGGTCGCGCTGCATCTCCCCTTTTCCTAATCGGCCACCATTCTTCAAAGAACATTATTGAAAGAGAATAATTGGGAAAAGAGGACAATATTCCACCAGGTGGCGCTTCGATGGCAGCCTCGCCTGCAGTCTGCCTGTCCTTTTCATCCTAGTTTGTTATTTTTAGTGTGTGTTGTGTTAATGTTCTATAGACAATAGACAACAGGTGCAGGAGTAGGCCTTTCGGCCCTTCAAGCCAGCACCGCCATTCAATGTGATCATGGCTGTTCTCTGGTTTGTTTTATGTGGGGGGGGGGGGGGGAGGGGGGGGGGGGGAAGGGGGAATTTCTTACCACGCCGGCTGCGGGAGTAAAAACCCTTCCCACTCACAAAACAAACCGGAGAACATTAACACAAGCTGTTTAAACACACCGAAAATAATAAAAATAAGGCAAAAATGACAGACAGACTGTTGCCGAGGCTGCCATCCAAGCGCCACCCTGCGCCATCCGGTACAGCACCAAAGACCCGGGTACGATCCTGACTACGTTCTTCCCGTGGCCCCGTGGGTTTTCTCCAGGTGCTCCGGTTTCCTCCCACACTCCAAAAACAAATCTCCTAACTAAAGTGACTTGTCCTCCACAACCTTCTGTTGCAAACAAAAAAAAAATTCTTGATTAGTACGGGTTATGGGGAGAAGGCAGGAGAATGGGGTTAGGAGGGAGAGATAGACCTATTTCTGCTGATATCACTTACGACCTCATGACATACAGGTTTGTAGATTCTGAATTGCTCCAAGCCAATTAACCTACAAATTCTGAACAGGTCTGAAGAAGGGTTTCGGCCCGAAACGTCGCCTATCTCCTTCGCTCCTTGGATGCTGCTGCACCCGCTGAGTTTCTCCAGCCTTTTGTGTACCCCAGGTTTGTAGACTATTTGGTTTTGGTTAAGATTGTAAATTGTCACTGGTTTAAGTTTATAGTTACAGTGCAGAAGCAAACCCTTCGGCCTACCGAGTCCACATCGACCGCCGATCCCCGCACACTAAAAGCCCTGTCCCAAGGTACGAGTTCATTCCAAGAGCTCTCCCGAGTTTGCCCTGATTCGAACTCGGAGATTTGCGGTAATGGCCGCTCGTCGGTACTCGGGGCTCTCGTGGACGTTTTTCAACGTGTTGAAAAATCTTCACGAGTCTTCCCGAGCTTACCTGCCGTTAGCGAGTCTTCCCGAGTACCTGCCGTTAGCGTTACGAGCTAATTGATTTCCCCGAGCTCCGGCGTACCAGCTACGTTCATTCTCCATGCTTACCACGAGTTTGATTTTTTTTAAGAGCTCGGGAGAGCTCTTTGAATGAACTCGTACCGTGGGACAGGGCTATTACAAAATCCTACACACACACAAGGGACAACTTACATTTGCTCCAAGCCAATTAACCTACAAACCTGCACATCTTTGGAGTGTGTGAGGAAACCGAAGATCTCGGTGAAAACCAATGTGGTCACGGGGAGAATGTGCAAACTGGCAAGCTGCCGTAGTCAGGTTCGAACCCGGGTCTCTGGCGCTGTGAGGCAGCAACTCCACCGCCACGCCACCGTGCCGCCCCTTGTGTGGGATACTAGAGTACGGGGGGGGGGAATCGCTGGTCGACGCGGACACGGTGGGCCGAATGGCCTGCTTCCACGCTGTATTTCCCAACTAAACTAAAACTTGTATCAACTTCAGTGTACCAGGGCAGGAGTTTTGTTAAAACATGACAGATTAAAGGGAGGCAGCAGGCTGTGAAGAAAGCGAATGGTGTGTTGGCATTCATAGCAAAAGGATTTGCGTACAAGAGCAGGCAGGTTCTACTGCAGTTGGACAGGTTTTGGTGAGGCCACACCTGGAGTATTGCGTACAGTTTTGGTCTCCTAATCTGAGGAAAGACATTCTTGCCATAGAGGGCGTACAGAGAAGGTTCACCAGACTGATTCCTGGGATGGCAGGACTTCCATATGAAGAAAGACTGGATAGACTCGGCTTGTACTCGCTGGAATTTAGGAGATTGAGGGGGGATCTTATAGAGACTTACAAAATTCTTAAGGGGTTGGACAGGTTAGATGCAGGAAGATTGTTCCCGATGTTGGGGAGGTCCAGAACAAGGGGTCACAGTTTAAGGGTAAGGGGGAAGTCCTTTAGGACTGAGGTGAGAAAAACATTTTTCACACTGAGAGTGGTGAATCTGTGGAATTCTCTGCCACAGAAGGTAGTTGAGGCCAGTTCATTGGCTATATTTAAGAGGGAGTTAGATGTGGCCCTTGTGGCTAAAGGGATCAGGGGGTATGGAGAGAAGGCAGGTACGGGATACTGAGTTGGATGATCTGCCATGATCATATTGAATGGCGGTGCAGGCTCGAAGGGCCGATTCTGCACCTATTGTCTATGTTTCTATGATTCTATGATACTGTGCACAGGCAACAAGAGATAACAGAGTTGGATAATAGATACAGGAAGATAGTGGACAGATGATAGCGAGAGAGATATGAATGGAGCAGCATGGAATGGAGATACCGATAATAGATTAGTGGAGACACAAATGATAGCAAGACAAATAATGGACTGTTGTCGTTAGGCTCATGATAGACTGCGGCAGAGTGATTGATTATTAATAGGGAAAAGTATTGATAGTAAATTAACGGGAGATATAATCATTGCAGGTAAATGGAGTGAGATAGAGAGGTAGAAAATTATAATGATGGAGGCTGGTGATATAGACATATTGATCGACACAAATAGGGCTAACTTGATCTTCGATGGACACAAAATGCTGAAGAATCCCAGCGGGTCAGGCAGCATCTCTGGAGAAAATGTTGCCCCTTAGCATGTCCCGATGTTGGGGGAGTCCAGAACAAGGGGTCACAGTCTAAGGATAAGCGGGAATTCCTTTAGGACCGAGATGAGGAAAACATTCTTTACACAGAGAGTGGCGAGTCTCTGGAATTCTCTGCCACAGAAGGTAGTTGAGGCCAGTTCATTGGCTATATTTAAGAGGGCGTTAGATGTGGCCCTTGTGGCTAAAGGGATCTGGGGGTATGGAGAGAAGGCAGGTACGGGATACTGAGTTGGATGATCAGCCATGATCACATTGAATGGCGGTGCAGGCTCGAAGGGCCGAATGGCCTACTCCTGCACCTAATTTCTATGTTTCTATGTTTCTATGTCGGGAGCGGATGCCATATTGGGATAGCATAGAAATAGCACAGACCCGGGTTCGATCCTGGCTACAGGTGCTGTCTGTATGGAGTTTGTACGTTCTCCCCGTGACCTGCGTGGGTTTTCTGCCAGTGCTCCTTTTTCCTCCCACACCCCGAAAGATGTGCAGGTTTGTGGGTTAATTGGTTGCTGCTGATTGTGGATTGTCCGCAGCGTGTAAGATAGTGTTAAGGGCCTGTCCCACTTGCGTGTCCTTGGCACGCAAATTACGCGACCTCGTGGCCGCGTTGAGGCGCGCGGACATCGTGTGCACGTGGCGCCACTCACCTACTCACCGTCGTGGATCGATTCACGAGATCCCGCTTTCGGACACCTTCGCGGCGTCTTGCGCAAAACGGGCGCTGGCGGCCAACTGGATTGCCCATTTTGGGGTCCCATCGGATATCTCTACCAACCGGGGGGGCCCAATTCACATGTGTTAAAGAAGGAACTGCAGATGCTGGAAAATCGAGGGTACACACAAAGTGCTGGAGAAACTCAGCGGGTGCGGCAGCATCTATGGAGCGAAGGAGATAGGCGACGTTTTGGGGTGGGTGGAGGCGGGGTGGGGGGGGGGGAAGAAAGGAAAAAGGAGGAGGAGGAGCCCGAGGACTGAGGGAGAGGTGGGAAGGGGAAGGAGACAGCAAGGGTTAACAGAATTGAGAGAATTCTCTGTTCATGCCAAGAGGATGCAGGCTCCCCAAGCGGAATATGAGGTGCTGTTCCTCCAACTTGCGGTGTTGCTCACTCAGGCCGCGGAGGAGGCCATTCGCATCCTCTTTGTGGACTTCTCTTGCTCGGTTATACGGGGCGCGGCTGCATCGCACCACCGCCTACCACCCGCAGGACAACTGGCTGGTTGAGCGCTTACACCGGCACCTCAAGTCTGCGTTGAAGGCTCGACTCACGGGTCCGGACTGGGTAGACCCGTTGCCGTAGGTGCTGCGCAGGTGGACTTAGACACGTCATGCCATCGCGGCGCACGTGCCGTCGCTCCTGCAAGACCGTATGTTTGTTTCCGTCCGCAGGGACGCTCACAGATCCCCGCTACAACGCGTCTACGAGGGGCCGTTCCGCGTGTTGCGTTCTGGCGTCGCAACCTTTACCCTTTGCACGTGGGGGGCCGGGAGGAGATCGTCTCAGGCGCCGGGCTCAAGCCGGCCCATGTGGACGTCGACAGCCCGGTGGTGGTCGCGCAGCCCGGACGTAGAGGTCGTCCGCCGGCCGATCCCGCTGCACCTGTTGCGCCTGTTCCCCCCCGACCCGGTTGTTCCCGTTTCTCCCGCCCCGTTCCGGTCCCCTGGCCTTGTTCCGCCAGCCCCCCTCTGTTACGCCCGCCCCATTTCCAGTCACCACGCGTTCCGGTCGCCGTGTCCGGCCCCCTGCTCGGTTCTGTACCTCGGGTTCTGGGGGGGGAAAGTCCTGTAGCGACACCTGGTGGTGGCTCTGGTTAGTCAATTGGCTGCATGGATCACGTGGGCGCGGGGAGGTGAGATTCGCGGGCTTTTTACGGTAATTTAGCATTCTAGCGGCGCACTTGTGGGAGTAGCGTCGTTCTTTTGGCTGTCTTACTGATCCGAGTAAACACGTTGTTTTCACGTTCCAAAATAAAACAATTCCATTCACTCACCGTTGCGACTCTCCAAATATCTATACGCTGTAAATGGCTCGATTGTAAATCATTTATTGTCTTTCCGCTGACTGAGTGGAACGCAACAAAAGCTTTTCACGGTACCTCGGTACACGTGACAATAAACTAATCCAAAAAACTGTACAGATGAACAGAGAGTACTGGAGTATCTCAGCGGGTCAGCCAGCATGTCAGTCAGTAAGTAAGCAAGTAAGTTTATTGGCCAAGTATTCACATACAAGGAATTTGCCTTGGTGCTCCACCCACAAGTAACAACATGACATACAGTGACAGTTACGAATGACTCAGAAAACACTAAACATTAATAATAATGAAACATTAAAGATAAAACACCATTGATCAAGCATGTGAACCAACAAAATACCAGATCAAAGGGAGGCTACAGATTTTTGGCTGTTGAGTAGAGCAACTACTCGTGGATAAAAACTGTTTTTATGCCTGGCTGTGGCGGCTTTGACAGCCCGGAGTCGCCTTCCAGAGGGAAGTGATTCAAAGAGTTTGTGGCCAGGGTGAGAGGGGTCAGAGATGATCTTGCCCGCTCGCTTCCTGGCCCTTGCAGTGTACAGTTCATCAATGGAGGGAAGGTTGCAGCCAATAACCTTCTCAGCTGATCGGACGATTCGCTGCAGCCTCCAGCTGTCGTGCTTGGTGGCTGAGCCGAACCAGACCATGATGGAGAAGGGGAGGACAGACTCTACGATGGCCGTGTAGAATTGGACCTGGGGAAAAGGAATAGGTGATGTTTCGGGTCGGGACAATACTTCAGACGGAGGGTCAGGGGAGACGGGAACTAGAGGTACAAATAGGTTCAGAACAAATCAGAGCCGGCATCGATGACCAGGGAAAGGTGGAGCCCACAATGGTCCATTGTTGGCTGTGGAAGAGGTGATAACGAAGGGATATATAGATGCGAACAGCGGAACTGGTAGCACAACTAAGGGGTGGGGGAGGGACGGGAAGGGAGTGAATATAGATTTTATGTAGATATATAAATAAATGTATTAAACTTAACAGTGGGTGATTAAGTTGAAAGGTAATAGTGGGCGATAAATTTGGGCAGCACAGCTGTCTGTACGGAGTTTGCACGTTCTCCCCGTGACCTGCGTGGGTTATACACGGATGCTCCGGTTTCCTTCCACACTCCAAAGACGTTCGGGTTTGTAGGTTAATTGGCTTCTGTGGGTTGTAAATTGTCCCTAGTGTGTGGGATAGTGCTGGTGTACGGGGTGATCGCTGGTCAGTGTGGACTTTTTTCAAGTAGGGTCTCGACCCGAAACGTCACCCATTCCTTGCCTCCAGAGATGCTGCCCGTCCCGCTGAGTTCCATCCAGCATTTTGTCTCTATCTTCGGTGTATTTCCACGCTGTATCTCCAAATAGTGTGAATGGGTAGGCATGGACTCAATGGGCCGAAGAGCCTGACTCCATGCCGTACCTTTCAACCAATCAATCAGCTGTATAATCGAGGACGTGTCGCACCCCGGCCTCTCCCTCTTCTCCCCGCTACCATCGAGCAAAAGGTACAGAAGTGTGAAAACGCACAGCTCAAGATTCGGAGACAATTTCTTCCCAGCTGTTATCAGGGAACAAAATCATCCTACAAACATGCAGAGATTTACGAGGATGTTGCCAGGACTAGAGAGGGTCTGAGCTGTAGAGAGAGGTTGAGTAGGCTGGGATTCTACTCTTTGGAGTGCAGGAGGATGAGGGGTGATCTTATCGAGGTGTACAAAATCATGAGAGGAATAGCTTGGGTAGTCTCTTGCCCAGAGTAGGTGGATCATGGACCAGAGGATACAAGTGTAAGGGAGGAAATATGTTTAAGGTGAAGGGGAAAAGATTTAATAGGAATCTGAAGGGGTCACTGTTTCACACAAAGGGTGGTGGGTGTGTGGACAGTTTCTTCCCAGCTGTTATCAGGCAACTGAACCATCCTACCACGGCCAGAGAGCAGCGTTGAACTACTATCTACCTCATTGGTGGCCCTCGGACTATCTTTGATTCAACTTCACTAGCTGTACCTTGACTCTACATAGACACAAAAAGTTGGAGTAACTCAGCGGGACGGGCAGCATCTCTGGAGAGAAGGAACGGGTGACGTTTCGGGTCGGGACCCTTCTTCAGACTGAGAGTCGGGGGGGAGAGGGAAACGAGGGATATCGATGGTGATATGGACAGATATGGAACAAATGAATGAAGGATACGCATAAGGTAAATGGCTCGATTGTAATCATGCTTAAGGGGGAACTGCAGATGCTGGAAAAATCGAAGGTAGACAAAAATGCTGGAGAAACTCAGCGGGTGAGGCAGCACCTATGGAGTGAAGGAAATAGGCGACGTTTCGGATCGAGACCCTTCTTCAGACAATAGACAATAGACAATAGACATTAGGTGCAGGAGTAGGCCATTCGGCCCTTCGAGTCAGCACCGCCATTCCATGTGATCATGGCTGATCATCCCCAATCAGTACCCCGTTCCTGACTTCTACCCATCTCCCCATAGCCCTATCTAGCTCTCTGTTGAAAGCATCCAGAGAACCTGCCTCCACCACCCTCTGAGACAGAGAATTCCACAGACTCACCACTGTCTGCGAGGAGACTAATCACGCGTTGTCTCTCCGCTGGCTGGTTGGCCCGCAGCAAGAGCTTTTCACTGTACCTCGGTACACGTGACAATAAACTAAACTGCACCGAACTGACACGAGTCTGAAGAAGGGTGTCGACCCCGAAACGTCACCCATTCCCTCCCCCCCAGAGATGCTGCCTGACCCGCTGCAGTGTGAGTTAGTGCAGCAGTTTGTGTCGAGAAGCTGATAATAGCCCTGTCCCACGGTACGAGTTCAGTCGCAAGAGCTCTCCCGAGTTTAAAAAAAAAATCAAACTCGTGGTAAGCACGGAGAATGAACGTAGCGGGTACGTCGGAGCTCGGGGACGCCTCTTAGCGGCTCGTAACGCTAACGGCAGGTACTCGGGAAGACTCGCTAACGGCAGGTAAGCGCGGGAAGACCAGTGAAGATTTTTTTCAACGGGTTGAAAAATCTCCACGAGAGCCCCGATGAGTGCCGGCGAGCGGCCGTTACCGTAAATCTCCGAGTTCGAATCAGGGCGAACTCGGGGGAGAGCTGTTGGAATGAACTCGTGCCTGTGGGACAAGGGGGCCATAAGACAGGCGGATATGGACAGATACAGATAAATATTGATGCCAAGTACACATTGATGGATGAGTGGATACTGATAGGGACATCCAGGGAGACGGGCAGCTGGAAAAGTAGAATGATGGCAAGGTGGATGGATATTGATAGATTGAAATGGAAGTGAAGGATGAATGGATAGATTGATAGGCGGAGGTTGAGTAGTCGGCAGTGGTTGAATCCAGAATGCTTTTTTTTCCTCTTCTCACACCGTCGCCAGCATCAGTAATAATATATATAAAGGAAGGATTTAAAAAAAAAAATCTATTGGTTGGCCTGCTTGCAAAAATGTCCCCCCCCCTCCCCTCTGCTCTTGTCCAATGGCTAGGAGCGTTGTGTAGGGAGGGAGGGGAGGGGGGGGGGGTGGTGGGAGAGAGAGAGAGTGAAAAATTGC
>OY740786.1:5753555-5754798 GCA_963514005.1 Raja brachyura
ATAATTGCAGTCTGGGTCGTGTCTGCGGGACTGGGGCGCCTGCGATGATACCAATATACTTTGCACAGATTCTGGCCGAACATGTTGTGGGATCGATTTATTTACCTGCAATCCTTTTGGAGCTACATGTTATTTGGTGTTTAAGTGTATGCGGCCATCCGTCCTCTCCCCCCCCCCCCCTCAACCTCTCACCACCCCCCCCTCCTCTCCCCCCTCCTCTCCCCCCTCAACCTCTCCCCCTGTCCTCTCACCAACCCCCCTCCCCCCTCCTCTCTCCCCTCCTCTCTCCCTCTCCTCTCCTCATCTCCTCTCCTCCCCCCTCCCGCCCCCTCAGTCTTCGCCGGGGTGTATAAAGTTGGCTTTGGACATTCCCCCCCCCTCTCTCTACCCCCCCCCCCCCCTCCTCCACTCACCCCCCCTCTCTCCCACGTCCCGCCCCCGGGTGCCAGTGTGGGTGGAAGGAGCGGGTCCCCACTGCGCTGATCTCCGTGTGTTTGGGATGGAGGGAGACGCAGCGCAGGCTCCGGGTGCTGCGGTTTTCTCACCGCTCTCCCCCCCTCTCTCTCTCCCCCCCCTCTCTCTCTCCCCCCCCTCTCTCTCTCCCCCCCCCTCTCTCTCTCCCCCCCCTCTCTCTCTCCCCCCCCTCTCTCTCTCCCCCCCCCCTCTCTCTCTCCCCCCCCTCTCTCTCTCCCCCCCCCTCTCTCTCCCCCCCCTCTCTCTCCCCCCCCTCTCTCTCCCCCCCCTCTCTCTCCCCCCCTCTCTCTCCCCCCCTCTCTCTCCCCCCCTCTCTCTCCCCCCCCCTCTCTCCCCCCCCCCTCTCTCCCCCCCCCTCTCTCCCCCCCCCCTCTCTCCCCCCCCCCCTCTCTCCCCCCCCTACCCTCCACCCCCCCCCCCCACACTCTCACTGTTTCTGCGGCTCAGGTCAACCCCGTTCTGTTTTTGCCTCGTCGTTGCGTTTCTGTTTCTCTCTCTCCTCTCTGCCGTTCTCGTTGACAACTCCACACTCTCCCTGTATCCCCGGTCTTGTCCCTCTCTCTGCCTCTCCCCCTCTCCCCCTCCCCCCCTCTCCCCCTCTCCCCTCCCCCCTCCCCCCTCCCCCCTCTCCCCCTCCCTCTCCCCCCCCTCCCCCTCCCCCCCTCTCCCCTCTCCCCCCCTCCTTCTCTCCCTGTCTCTTTCTCCCCCTCTCCCTCTCTCATTCTCCCTCTCCCTCTCTCTCACACACACTCTCTCTCTATCTGCGTCT